>JANAVB010022398.1:2480000-2900000 GCA_029216955.1 Iris pallida
TGTTAGTGTTCACTCGTTGGCCGGAGCATTTGGAGTACTTTTCAAGTGTTCTGCTGACCATCTCCACCGAACCAACGTCCCCGACAGAGAAGATGAGGATATCGTCCGCATAGGCCAGATGGGTAATTAGAGGGCAGCCAGTGGTGGTATAATAGTGGTAGAATCTAGGGGTGTTTGGCATGTTGTTCAGGTTTCTGCTTAGAGCTTCGGCTGCGATGGTAAAGATGGTGGAGGATACGGGGTCACCCTGTCGAACCCCACGGCTAGATTTGAAGAAGCTGTCAGCCTACCCGTTAATGACTGTAGAGAACCAAGAGTTGCTTATGGATCGAAAGATGATGTCAATCCAAATTTCTGAGAACCCGAAGGCCCTGAACACCTAAATCATGAATTGCTAGTCCAGACTATCGTAAGCCTCTCCATGTCGAGTTTGATGGCGACGTTTCCTCCCCTGGACGAGAATTTTATGCACGTGATCATTTCCTGGGCGAGAGAATATTGTCGGTGATGTTCCGCCCAGGGACAAAGTCGTTTTGTTCTTCGGAGATGATCCTGGAGAAAATAGTGGACATGTGGACCGCGATGATCTTGAAGATAATTTTATTAGTGAAAGTGCATAAACTGATCGGTCTGAAGTCTTTGAAGGATTTCGGGTTGTCTTTTTGGGATAAGGATGAGGTTGGCGCGAGAGATTGATTTGGGGTAGCTCGCGTCTTGGAAGAACACAACAGCGGCCACGAGAAAGTCCGCTTCGATGATATCCCAACAAGATCTGAAGAAGACACCGGAGAAACCATCAGGTCCGGGGGCGTTGTGCTCGCCCAGGGCCCAGACGGCTGACTTGACCTCCTCCGCGGAGGGGGGTCTGAAGTTGCTCGTTTTTGCGTTCACTGATCAAGTTGGGGACCTGAGCCAGGAAAGCCTCGTCTTTAACGGCGACGTCTTTGGAGAATAACTTGGTAAGAAGCTAGCGCTGCCAAGTGGATGCTGTATTGGCCTTTAAGTAAGATGTCATTCTCGTCGAGATCTGGTGCAGATTAGGTTGTTGTCTGTGACCTTTGACGCAGGCGTAGAAGAAGCTATAATTTTGTCGCCTTCAGCATCCCAGGTCAATCTGGCTTTCTACTTCCAGAATTCTGTCTCGACCTTCAGTCGCGACTTGAGGAGAGCTTTAGTGAGATTGAGAGCGGCACGAGTGTCCGTGGATCTGTCCGATGTGTACCAGATCTCCGTGCGGGTGATGTCCTCCTCCGTCGTCTTAATCTCTTGAAAGATGTTCCCGAAGGCGAGCTTCCTCCAAGCTGCAAGCGCATCCTTGGTAGCCTTGAGTTTGTCTGCCACCCGCACGAGGGGGTCGGGGTGAGTCGTCGAGGACAAGGCTGTGGCAACGGTGTTTCTGAATTGAGGGTGGTGTCTCCAGAAATCTAGGAAATGGAACGATTTCTTGATGAGGTTTGAGTTGCTACAGATCTCAATAAGGAGCGGGGAGTTGTCCGATTCGGTGGAGTTTAGGTGAGAGAGGTTGGCGATGAGATCCATGTCGGACCAGCGATTGTCGACCAAGGCTCGGTCGAGCCGGGAGTATTATCTTCTAGCGCCTTCCTGCATGTTGCACCAGGTAAAGGCGTTGCTGGAGAAATGGAGGGTGGACAGGTGGGCGTTGAAAATGAAGGAATTGAAGTCATTCATGGCCGACTGGGGAGAGGACGCCCCCCTGATTTCTCCTCTCTGTGCGAGATCGTATTGAAGTCTCCGACACAGAGCCACGGGAGGTTGTTGAGGTGGAGATGAGTGTCTATCAGAGTGTCTCAGAGTATCTTGCGCACGGCGAAATCACAACTGTCGTGCACGGCGGAGAAAAGGGAGCGGGAAGTGAGAGTGGGGTACTCCAGCCAGCAGGAGAGCGCCTGATTCGAGTCCTGAATGATGCCGAATTTGTATTCGGCCGTGAAGAGGATCCATATATCGTGACACCCGGCTACCGCGAACTGGAAGCTGAGTTGAACCTGGATGGGTTTGAGCTTTCTCTGGGGGATTTTGGGTTCGATGATCACAAGAATGTCGATCCGGTGGGTTTTCTTGAGGCTCATTAATCTCCTCAAGGTCGATTTATTGGCCAGCCCTCTAACATTCCAGGAGAGGGTGTTAAGCATTAGGATAGGTTACGGGGAGGGTGTGTGTTGAGCTTGGTGGCTGACCTAGTGATCATGGTCGTGGGCTCTTAGGAGTGTTTTTTCTTCTTGCGGTGGGGGATTTTGTGAGCTCTCACGGGTCGCGGCGGCGGGGTCATCCGGTGCTGCTCTTGGGGTCTCTGCTTCGGTGATTCCCTGAACTGAGTTGTCTGCTACTTTCTCGGCGGGGAGGCCTCGTCCATCTTAATCTCTGCCAGCGGACAAAGGGGGTTGCTGGGGTCCAGGAAGTCGGCTTCCCTGGCTTATTGGAGCCTATCAGCTGGGGCGAGGTCAGCGATAGCTGAGGACGCTCACGAGGTCAACTCCGGTGCAAAGGGGGGAGGTGGAAGTATCCGTTAGGGAAGGATGTAGGATCAAAGCCAGCTGGTTGTTCCTTTCTTTTATCGTTAAGCCACCGCTAAAACGGTGCTCCCTTGCGGGCCTGACGCCACCTGCGGGAGGAGGAGCTCGTCTGGACGAGTTCTGTAGGGGAGGATGCTAGGATATCGAACCTGTTGTTGAGGATGATGGCCGGGGATTCGACGGGGCAATGTTGGTGGCCGCCGGGGGGGAGCGGAGTCCGGGTGAGCTGTCGCTATCGTCGAAGTGGGAGTGGGAGTTAGGGAGGGGTAGAATGGGGGCTAAGGAAGTGCTAGTGGGACGCCTTGGGGGTTGTTTGTGGGGTGCTTTCTTCTTAAGTTTCGGGTGGGCCCTGAAGCAATGCTGGAGGTGACCTCTGGTCTGGCAGTGCTTACAGAAAATAATGTTGTTGTCGTACACCAGCGACTGAAAGTGTATCTGTCCCCTAAGATCGATCTGTAGAAGGGTTGGGGGTTCAGAGGATAGGTCGAGCTCTATACAGATTTTTGCGTAGTTGCCTTTGGATAGACTATGGGTTTCTTCCGCAATGGCGACGAGGAACCCGAAGGTGCTGGCGATTCTCTTAAGAGCGGCGGTTACAAAATGTCACGACCCGCACCCTGATTAGGGGCACGAGTACGTGGTTACGTCCAGCCTACGCCGCAGTATCGGCGGTGGAACGCTGTCTAGTTTGTCTACAAAACTACACTAAACAGTATAAAGGTACCTGTACAGTATATACACTCCGAATGGAGGTGACATAGCAATACAGTCTCAATCACAGAATAAAAGTAAGGTAGATAGCACAGAAGGATAATATATGATAGATGAAAAGGAATAAGTCCAGTACCCAACACAAGCCCAGATATATACAACATCACAGGGTCTCAAAATATAACATAGAAAGCTACAGTCTGATAATACTAGCTGGATCACAGTCCAGTCAAACCTAGCTAACCTACACTACTCTGGGAGAACGAAGTCTAGTGGCTCTACTATAAGGCCACGGTCCTGAACTAATCCATCTAGCTCGAGCCCATAATAGGTCGAGCAGTCCGCCTCAGAGTCATCTGTAATATATCATAACGGTATCCTGTCAGAAAAATGAGTAAGTACAAGCACTAACAGCAGTTCCATGTGAATTGACAAATTCTATAAGAGACAGTATAATAAACTATAAGACAAAGATATATGAAGACTTGGGAACCGTTCGGAAGCTGAGCTACAATCCTTAAACCAAACAAGGATCGGGGTTGTAACCCTTCTTCCGAGCAGAACTTAGTCTCCAATCAAGGTACAGTATAAAGGCCTGTAGAACATGTGAGTAACTGAATATCATGGCATGGTGAGAAAGTACTGAATGTAGAACAGAACAGGATATATGATAAGATAAGTAAATATAAAATGTGCCTTGAATTATTAGAGCGTTATGTGATCGGCAAGGGAAACATGGTAGGGTTATCCACTTGGCCCGGCAATCCGCGTTGACCTCAACGGAAAGTCATGTCGGCCAACCTGGATAAAATGGACATGGAGGTATCTGCTACACCCTACGTGAGGTGAGGGTGGCGCAAGCAAAATAGTGACATAGGGCTTTGATCACATAACCCCTAATAATTCTCCATCCTCGAGTAGTCTAATGGACCTGGACATGACACGTCATGACACGGGATTCCCTAAGAGGATAGCTACTCCCTCTCAGAAATCGGTGTCTATACAAGTACAGAAAACAAGACAGAAAATGTACATATATACCAAGAAAATCTAAGAACAACATCTCATGTCATGATCCAACGTATACTAGTCTGTGAACTATCGTGACTGGAATCAAGTACGACACTACAACTGAATCGGATATAGCAGATATCAAGACAATGAAAACTATCAGTGAATGTACTCGCCTGCTGTCCTGAGCTGTAGGGTATATCAATGCTCAGAGTGATAATCAGAGACCTAAAGATGAGATATTGCATGTTAATTTAGGTTTAAACAAAGTTAAAAATGATTCACAATAAATGATATGAAATCTAGGTCAAACTAGGTCTCACTGAGTCACACTAAGTCCTGTCAAGTCAAATCTAGGTCAAATCAAGTTATATCAAGTCAATCTAAGTCAGACCAAGTCAACCCTAGGTCATACCAGTCATCACAGGTCAAAATAAGTCGAAGAAAGTCAAACGGGGTCAAGAGTTGGCCTACAGTTGACTTTTGGTCAACTGGTCAACCCTAGTCAACTTTGGTCAACTCTAGGTCAACCCTAGGTCAAAGTGGTCAAATGTTGACCAACAGTTGACATTTGGTCAACTGGTCAACTCTGGTTTGGATTTGGTCAAATCTAGACAAAGTGTTGACTCACGGTTGACTTTTGGGTAAAAAGTTAACTCTGAGTCAACCGAGCCAAAATCGGTTCAAATATGACATTTGTAGGGTGTACCCAACATGCCACCCAAGTTTCAAGTCAATCCAACTACCCGAACTCCGTATCTCGAAATTACCCGATTACCCCTTAACATTTACCCTTAAACCTTTCTAACTTGACGCCAAGTGGCCTTCCCTTAGGAATTCCACTCCGTACTTCCTAGGGTAGTAGGGTACTAGCCTATACAACCATTACCTACCAAGTTTTCTAGGGTAAGTGGACATCCAGTCCATCTTACGGTCCGAATCGCCCGTTTACCCGTTATCTTAAATATTTCAAGATACGGGATGGTGCGGCGCGATACCATCTCCCCGAACCCACACGCAACCCCGATTCCAACTCCGAAGCCTACCCACAAAATCTAAATCACATTATCTAAGTCCCCTCCAAGTTTCAACGCGTTTCGAATTACGGAACTCAATTTCACCCCTAAACCAAAATCCTACTTAACATTCACTCACTCACTCAAACCTATTTTTCACACTCACTTAGGACCAACTTAGAGGGCTATTCTAGTGGGTTTATTAGGGGTATATAGAGCTATATATAGGGGCATATATATGTGTATATATATATAGGTATATAGTGGGGGATTTTAGGGGCTAAACGGGGTGGTTTGGGGGGGTGCTCTGCTGCTCCTACTGCTGCAAACTGCTGCTGCTATTGCAGCTTGCTGCTGCTGCTACTACTGCTGTTTTGCTGCTGTTGTAGGGGGGGGAAAAACAGCAGCCCTATCCCTCCTTGGCTGCTATGGTGGCCTCCCTCTTCCCCTTCACTTCTCTCACTCATTCTCCCTCTATTTCCCTCTCTAAACTCTCAATCTCTTCCTCCCAATCTCTTCTAATTCCTCTCTATCACTCTCATATATATATATATATATCACTCACATATATTTCCTCATTCCCTTCCCTCTCTACACATACCAATACACACACATATATACACATGACCACACACACATATATATATATATCTATACATATCTATATATATATAAATGTATATATATATATAGACAGACACACACTTATATGTATCTATATATATATAGACACTCACACACACACATGGACACACACTCTCACATGGACACACTCTCAAGACAACTATCACTCTCCCCTACACACACACAAATGCACACACATAAATACACATGTATATATATATATATATATATATATATATATATATATATATATATATATATATATATATATAAAAATATATATATATATATATATACCACTCAAAAGGATAAATCCATAAACAATTCCTAAACTAGATTTTAAGGAAACCTAACAAGGCTAGGGTCAAATATATATATGTATGTATATATATATATATATATATATATATATATATATATTTTTAGGCTAGGGTCAACTTGTAGAGAATGATCCCCTCTCCTATTTATGTGAAGGAATAAATGCAAAAAGATGAATTAAATGAGAGTTAAAGGATTACCTAAATGAAGATTTGGAGGAAGAAGAAGAAGTTGGAAGAAAGAAATGAAGAGAGAAGAAGAAGACTTAGTGAAGAAGAAAGGAGAGGTGGAGGGGGTGCCTATAGGGGCCGGCCATGGGGGCTTGGGGTAGGAGCACTTGTAATTACAAGTTTGCCCCTTCCTTGCTTCTAGGCTAAGTTAAGTCCCAAAATTGGTTTCGGAAGTTGCTAAAATTAAATAAAAATCATAATTAAACTTAATTACTCATAGGGGACTAGTCCAAACTCCTAAACCTAAAAGTTTAGTGTGGTGGACCATGGTTAAATAACATGCTAATTACGACTCAAGTCGAAATTCATCGGGGTCCCGAATTAACTCGGAATGCGATAAAATTCGAACCCGACTCCTATAATAATTAAATAATAATATTCATGAAATAAAATTCCCAAAAATATTATAAAATAGAAAATTACCATTTTACCCCTAACTGGGAAAAGTGAGGGTGACAAGTCTATCCACCTTAAAAAAAATTTCGTCCTCGAAATTAAAACAAAACAATAGTAAAATATCAAAATCACAAGTCATGGCTTAAAAATTTAAAATGATTAAAATCTCAAAAATCAAAGCACAAATTAAATGACTAAAATTATAAAATTTAAAATTACTCTCAAATAGAAACTGGGTGCTATAAGTCTATCCACCTTAAAAGAATTATCCTCAAAAATTAAAACAAGTAAACACAAAAATCATGCAAATCGATAATCGTATGCGTCTGTCCAATCATCATGATACTCAGAAATCTCCGTCATGCCAGTGAGCAAGGCTACGATAATCACAGAGTCCTCAACTACGGTACATACATCTAGAATTATGGTATTTAAAATTTTCGCATTGCCGCATGCTTGGCAACGAAAACCTTAAATTCCCACACCCGAGAAATACGACCATAATCCGACTATATGTCCTCACTATGCCTGCTAGCATGACCCTAGAGTATTCTAAAATCTCATAATCGAGGCGACGTAGCCCATACGACTTATCTTAGAAGGAATCACATCACAAGAACAATTTTCATCCAACGATCAAAGAACAGATAGAATCGAAGTTCAAGACAGTTTATAAGAAGGCAAATGCGAAAAGGAGATTCAAAATATCGGAACCTGCTATCTGCTCTGCTACTGCCTGAGTGGGCTCAACTGTCATGGCGAAAGCATGCCCCTGCTGGCCTCCTCTAGCCTGCTGTACTCTGTCCTGGTCTCTTCGGATTCCACTAGCGTGGCCATCCCTCAGCTGGTGGTCAGGCATCCCACAGTATAGACAGACGCCCAACCTCTTCCTACAAGCCTCTCTAGTGTGCTCCGGCTTCCCGCAGAAGCCGTACAGAGTAGCCGGTCTCTGGCCCTGTCCCTGGTGTTGCTGGGCACGTGCTGGTGCCTGCTGAATCTGTAACAGAGGCAGCTGCTGAAATGGCCTCTGCTGATGCTGAATATGGGGGCGCTTGGCCGATCCCGCACTAGAACTCGACCCCATGGTATCGCCGCTCCTCTTCGGCTTGAGGTCGAAGTCCTCCTCTGCAATCTGCACGTCCATCAATATCTGATCGAACGTCGCGTCACGGCGACCCGAGGTGCGGGTGCGCACTGCATGAATAAGTCCCTTACGAAACTTACGAGCCTTCTGCCCCTCATTCTGGATCATATCGGGAGCAAACCTGCTAAGGCGAAAGAACTCTGCTGCATACTCGTCCACCGACGAGTTCTCCTGCACTAGACCCACGAACTGGCCCTCCAATGCTGTAAGAGTCACGTCCGGGAAGAACTTCTCCTTGAAGAGCCTCCGGAAGTCCTCCCATGATTACCCTCTCACCGATGTACGAGGATCCGTGCGGTACCATTTCAGCACGATGTCGAAGAATCGGCTGGCTGCGACTGAAACCCAAAGTGTTCTAGGAAGCTCTGCTAGCTCCATGCTCCGCTGTACATCCTCTAGCCAGTCGTCTGCATAAAGGAT
Organism: Iris pallida; assembly: GCA_029216955.1. Lineage (NCBI taxonomy): Eukaryota > Viridiplantae > Streptophyta > Magnoliopsida > Asparagales > Iridaceae > Iris > Iris pallida. The sequence continues at coordinate 2,488,405 of JANAVB010022398.1, forward strand.
GCCCTTTGTGCCTGTGAAGTCCCTGGAGCTCATCTTCCTAAAGTCTAATACCGTCCCCGGCCTGGACTGCTGCTGGTACGGCTGCTGGCCAATAGGGCTCTGCACCGTACCCGGTGCCACTCTCTCTACTGCTGCCAGTACAAGCTGATGCGAGTTCTCCATACTCTGCCTCAGCATCTCGATCTGACGGTGTGACATCTCCGACAGGCGCTGCGATGCCTCTGCCTGGGCCTGCTGTGTCTCCATCATCTGCTGAAGGAGAAGGAACATGTGGTGTGTATCCGTCGGTATCGGAGGTGGTGGCGGCAGTATCTCTGGAACAACAGCCGAAACCCTCTGGGGTGGAGGTGGTAGACCTCCCTGTGCAACTGCCGGGGTCTCCGGGATAGTGGAATTACTGGAGGCAGTCTCGTGAACCTCCGCCTCGGCCTGGTCAGATCTCTCGGGCAAGCTACTCGATCCAGTGGCCTGCGGGTGCGTCTTCGTCATCCTGGAGACGAATTGAAACAAGGAGATCAATATGGCACATGAGAAGATATTATCAAGGAAGGACAGTTAATTTAATACAAGGGGAGTAATCATGATAATCAAAAGATCGGAAATTTTCTAGGTGTGATTGAGAAACTCCTATCATATCCTAGGACCTACATCCTGATTGCAGGCTCGTAATTAGTACTCTAAGTCGAGCACCATTACGAGATCGTACTAATTACGACACCGGACCTGCGTGGGCCACCATAAAAATGTGTCACGACCCGTACCCTGATTAGGGGCACGAATACGTGGTTACGTCCCGCCTACGCCGCAGTATCGGCAGTAGAACGCTGTCTAGGTTGTCTACAAAACTACACTAAACAGTATAAAGGTACCTGTACAGTATATACACTCCGAATGGAGGTAACATAGCAATACAGTCTCAATCACAGAATAAAACTAAGGTAGATAGCACAGAAGGATAATATATGATAGATGAAAAGGAATAAGTCCAGTGTCCAACACAAGCCCAGATATATACAACATCACAGGGTCTCAAAATATAACATAGAAAGCTACAGTCTGATAATACTAGCTGGATCGCAGTCCAGTCAAACCTAGCTAACCTACACTACTCTGGGAGAACGAAGTCTAGTGGCTCTACTATAAGGCCACGGTCCTAGACTAATTCATCTAGCTCGAGCCCATAATAGGTCGAGCAGTCCGCCTCAGAGTCATCTGTAATATATCATAACGGTATCCTGTCAGAAAAATGAGCAAGTACAAGCACTAACAGCAGTTCTATGTGAATTGACAAATTCTATAAGAGACAGTATAATGAACTACAAGACAAAGATATATGAAGAATTGGGAACAGTTCAGAAGCTGAGCTACAACCCTTAAACCAAATAAGGACCGGGGTTGTAACCCTTCTCCCGAGCAGAACTTAGTCTCCAATCAAGGTACAGTATAAAGGCATGTAGAACATGTGAGTAACTGAATATCATGGCATGGTGAGAAAGTACTGAATGTAGAACAGAACAGAATATATGATAAGATAAGTAAATATAAAATGTGCCTTGAATTATTAGAGCATTATGTGATCGGCAAGGAAAACATGGTAGGGTTATCCACTTGGCCCGGCAATCCGCGGTGACCTCAACGGAAAGTCATGCCGGCCAACCTGGATAACATGGACATGGAGGTATCTGCTACACCCTACGTGAGGTGAGGGTGGCACAAGCAAAAGAGTGACATGGGGCTTTGATCACATAACCCCTAATAATTCTCCATCCCCGAGTAATATAATAGACCTGGACATGACACGTCATGACACGGGATTCCCTAAGAGGATAGCTACTCCCTCTCAGGAATCGGTGTGTATACAAGTACAGGGAACAACACAGGAAATATACATATATACCAAGAAAATTTAGGAACAACATCTCATGTCATGATCCAACGTATACTAGTCTGTGAACTATCGTGACTGGAATCAAATAAGACACTACAACTGAATCGGATATAGCAGATATCAAGACAATGAAAACTATCAGTGAATGTACTCACCTGCTGTCCTGAGCTGTAGGGTATACCAATGCTCAGAGTGATAATCAGAGACCTAAAGATGAGATATTGCATGTTAATTTAGGTTTAAACAAAGTTAAGAATGATTCACAATAAATGATATGAAATCTAGGTCAAACTAGGTCTCACTGAGTCACACTAAGTCCTGTCAAGTCAAATCTAAGTCAAATCAAGTTATATCAAGTCAATCTAAGTCAGACCAAGTCAATCCTAGGTCATACCAGTCATCACAGGTCAAAACAAGTCGAAGAAAGTCAAACGGGGTCAAGAGTTGGCCTACAGTTGACTTTTGGTCAACTGGTCAACCTTGGTCAACTCTGGTCAACTCTAGGTCAACCCTAGGTCAAAGTGGTCAAATGTTGACCAACAGTTGACATTTGGTCAACTGGTCAACTCTGGTTTGGATTTGGTTAAATCTAGACAAAGTGTTGACTCACGGTTGACTTTTGGGTAAAAAGTCAACTTTGGGTCAACCGAGCCAAAATTGGTTCAAATATGACATTTGTAGGGTTTACCCAACATGCCACCCAAGTTTCAAGTCAATCCGACTACCCGAACTTCGTATCTCGAAATTATCCGATTACCCCTTAACATTTACCCTTAAACCGTTCTAACTTGACGCCAAGTGGCCTTCCCTTAGGAATTCCACTCCCTCCTTCCTAGGGTAGTAGGGTACTAGCCTATACAACCATTACCTACCAAGTTTTCTAGGGTAAGTGGACATCCAGTCCATCTTACGGTCCGAATCTCCCGTTTACCCGTTATCTTGAATATTTCAAGATACGGGATGGTGCGACGCGATACCATCTCCCCGAACCCACACGCAACCCCGATTCCAACTTCGAAGCCTACCCACAAAATCTAAATCACATTATCTAAGTCCCCTCCAAGTTTCAACGCGTTCCGAATTACGGAACTCAATTTCACCCCTTAACCAAAATCCTACTTAACATTCACTCACTCACTCAAATCCATTTTTCACACTCACTTAGGACCAACTTAGAGGGCTATTCTAGTGGGTTTATTAGGGGTATATAGAGATATATATAGGGGCATATATATGTATATATATAGGTATATAGTGGGGGATTTTAGGGGCTAAACGGGGAGGTTTGGGGGGTGCTCTGCTGCTCCTACTGCTGCAAACTGCTGCTGCTATTGCAGCTTGCTGCTGCTGCTACTACTGCTGTTTTGCTGCTGTTGTAGGGGGGAAAAACAGCAGCCCTATCCCCCCTTGGCTGCTATGGTGGCCTCCCTCTTCCCCTTCACTTCTCTCACTCATTCTCCCTCTATTTCCCTCTCTAAACTCTCAATCTCTTCCTCCCAATCTCTTCTAATTCCTCTCTATCACTCTCACATATATATATATCACTCACATATATTTCCTCATTCCCTTCCCTCTCTACACATACCAATACACACACATATATACACATGACCACACACACATATATATATCTATACATATCTATATATATATATAAATGTATATATATATATAGATACACACACACTTATATGTATCTATATATATATAGACACTCACACACACATGGACACACACTCTCACATGGACACACTCCCAAGACAACTATCACTCTCCCCTACACACACACAAATGCACACACATAAATACACATGTATATATATATATATATATATATATATATATATATATATATATATATATATATATATATATATATATATATATATATATATATATATATACCACTCAAAAGGATAAATCCATAAACAATTCCTAAACTAGATTTTAAGGAAACCTAACAAGGCTAGGGTCAACTTGTAGAGAATGATCCCCTCTCCTATTTATGTGAAGGAATAAATGCAAAAAGATGAATTAAATGAGAGTTAAAGGATTACCTAAATGAAGATTTGGAGGAAGAAGAAGAAGTTGGAAGAAAGAAATGAAGAGAGAAGAAGAAGACTTAGTGAAGAAGAAAGGAGAGGTGGAGGGGGTGCCTATAGGGGCCGGCCATGGGGGCTTGGGGTAGGGGCACTTGTAATTACAAGTTTGCCCCTCCCTTGCTTCTAGGCTAAGTTAAGTCCCAAAATTGGTTTCGGAAGTTGCTAAAATTAAATAAAAATCATAATTAAACTTAATTACTCATGGGGGACTAGTTCAAACTCCTAAACCTAAAAGTTTAGTGTGGTGGGCCATGGTTAAATAACATGCTAATTACGACTCAAGTCGAAATTCACCGGGGTCCCAAATTAACTCGGAATGCGATGAAATTCGAACCCGACTCCTATAATAATTAAATAATAATATTCATGAAATAAAATTCCCAAAAATATTATAAAATAGAAAATTACCATTTTACCCCTAACTGAAAAAAGTGAGGGTGACACAAAACAAACCAGGGGGAGGTTTGGGAGGGTGATCAACGCTGAGATAACAGTCGAGTCAACTTTGGGGTGGAAGTCGGGGGACCATTTGGCGATCTTGACGCTATGGGTCCAATGCTGGTAGAGCCTTTGGCCCAGACTAGAGAGTGGTCGTCGTCAAAGGAAAGGTAGAGGAGCAAGTGTTTTGGGTCCAGTAGGGCTACCTTGTAGGCCGAGGCGAGACCTAGCCTGCGATAGCTTCTTGGGCGAATAGGAGTTTCGGGCACCCGGAGGAAAACTTCAGCACGAACATCTTCGCGACGCTGGCAGATAAGGAGGAGATCTCATCTGGGGAGAACAGGACGCGGATAGTGTCTTCGTTAGTGGGGTTCAGGAACTCGGTGTCCAGCAACTCGGGGTCTCGGACAGGAAAGGAAGTTGTGCCTTGCGATCGGGCCACAGAATCTCCGCAAAAGAAGGGGCTACGGGTGGGATCATTGTACTGCTGGTAAGGGGAAGTTTGGGAGGAGAGGTTGAGGGGTTGGATGAAGATGTGACTTCCTTGCCTGTCACGACCCGGTCCCAATTTCTGGGGTCAAATCGGATCATGCCCAGCCTGTACCGTTATTGAGACGGCGGCAGTAAGCTGTATCACTCATGCAGGTAATAAACAACACAGTCTAATTGCCACAACTTTAATAATTCGAATATTTTAAAACTTTTTACAATAAAATGAAAGATACATCTGAAATACATTATTTTCCACAAGCATCATGAATTATAAAAGAAGAAGAAAATCTAGGCAACCAGCTCATCAGTCTCGAGATCATCGTCCTCTAGTTAGGATCTCGGGAAAAATATCGCGGAACAAAGCATCATCAGTGATACCTAAAAATGTTGGGTCTCCAGTCAGGAGGGAGCAAAGTACAATTCATGCTAATTTGACAATTGAAATAATAAAAGAATCATGCACTTTTAAATAATTTGAAATAAACATTTTTCAGCAGTTAAAACATTGTGATGTGAATAGGCAATGAATATGACCGGATTGGGTTGTACAGTGATTGATATGGCTTATCCCCGTGTGTATGAGGGGTAAGCTAATACAGTTCTAAATTATTACTTTGGATGTGGTCGTACTCATTACACTACTCCCCCAGTCCCCAAACAGTTACAGTAGTTACAGTCAGTGCTCTCAGAGAGAGTTCCGTGTTGCATCGTGGTTTAAACTTGCATTAAAACGATTACTAAATAATTGTAAACTAACATAAAATTGTACTTGCCTTCGATTATGACTGGATTGGAATGCCTCCGGGATGAATTTCAGACTTGTCCTCGAAATCCTCCAATCGAGAAGTCTGCCTTAGATTTCCAAAAATTTCCATGCTAGATGTGCTAGTTACAATCTCTAAATTTGTCCTAGTCAATTTTTAATCTTTATTATACTAACACAAACAAAACTCGATTATCTAATGCGTTATATTTAATTATGATGGAAAGATCATTTTATATTTAATTTCAAAAAAAACTTTGTATTTATTGGTTTATTGGCAAAACTTGGTATTTTATAATTTATATAATAAAACTACATTTTCTTTCAATGATAAAACGTGAGTTTTGTTAATAATCAATATTTTATTCAAGTTATTTTATCGTGAGAAATCCTTATTAATTTATACAAAATATTTAATAGCCATTTGTTACGAAGTGCCTAATAATATAAATGATAAAACCATCCAAAAAATTAAAGAAAAAATCAACCAGAAAATAAATAAAAAACCTATACTACGCAATACAGGGGCACAGCTGACAGAATAGGAATATGGGCTTATGCCCTTACAAACTTTACATAAATTAAAATAAGAGAAAATTAGTTAGCTCTGACTAATATCCTGTATTTTAAATATCGAAAACGAAAACTAAAAATAAAATAAATAAAACCTTAGGAGTCTCAGACTTGGTCCAATCGTCACTATTTGTTGCTAATGCCTCAACGTCCGGGTAAAACCGGTTTCGTTTGCATTTTGCTAGGGCCCACGGACCGTATGGTCGTCGCCTAAAAATCTAATTAAATAAAATATTTCCGAAAACCAATTTAAAATTTATTTCTAAAGTTTTATAAAAATTTGGGCAGCATTCCCTCTATATTCGGGATAACCCAAAACTGGGAAAATGTGCCGAAATACCCATAATAAAAGTTCCAAACCAGGGAACACCCAGAAAATAACTTCCAAACCATTTTACACCAAAATTAAATTCACAGAATAATTCCCGAAGCTTAATCGAAAACCCGAAATATAGTTTCGGGAATTCCCAAAATGAATTCGGAAACTACGGCGCCCAAAATCCAGAAAACATATTTCGGAAAAATCCGAAATAAACACAAAACATCACAGAAACATCTCCAGAAAATCCGAAGTTACTACGTCGCTCTAAAACCGAATTCCAGGGAGGGAATCGGGGACCAATTCTCATCATCGACTACGAATTGGGAACGGGGACACAAAATTATACCTTGGGTTGCTCGGCTAGAGCTCTCAGATAAAAATTTTGGAAGAAAACCCAGTTCCCGCGGAATCGGGAAAGTTCGAATACGCGGACAGCAAAGGACAGCTGTGGAACGGGAGATCGGGGTCTAGCCGAAAAGGTGCTGGCCAGCACAGCACGAAGGGGTTACGCCGGGGGCAGATCTGGCCGGTCCGGAGGTGCTGCGACCTCGGGACAGCGTCGAGTGGAGCCGCGGGAGGCAGGGCGCCGGCTAGGGTACGGCGGGAGTTGGGTGCGGCCAGATCTGGCTGGCACGGGAGATCGTCGGGGCGGGCGCCGGAGGAGCTAGCAGCCCAGGGGCGCGTGGGTCCGGGGATCGGGGCCAGGCTGGATAGCGCCGGAGGCGCGCCGGGAGACGGCCGGAGCGTCGGGGTGCTGGAGGGGTCCGTACGGAAGAGCGCCGGGGGCGCGCTCGGGTGCAGGGCTGGCGGAGGGTCGCCGGAGTCGGGGTCGCGCCGACTAGGAGGAGGTCGGATGGCTTCTGAAGAGGGAAAGTAGAGTGGTGAGGGGAAGTGGTGATGGTGTGAGTTATTATATGGAGAGGTGAGATAAGAAATGAGTGTCACTCTCCGATCCTGGAATACGTATTCTAATACGTAAACCGGTAAATTGTATTTTTCTTGTATTTTTACTGTATTTATTATGCTGTATTTCTTCATGCATTTTCCAAAATATTCGACAAAATATTATTTCCTAATTTATTCTTTGCATTTGGGCCTACAGTTTTGGCTCATTTGGGTAACCTATTCTTGGTTCACCTTGGTTCATCATGAACCCATGGGTTCAAGATTCTATATAATTGTCATGCCCCAGAACCAGAATACTGGAGAGCGGGGGCAGACATAGCCAGCTACGCAATCCCAAAGTACGTTAATACTCTGAAATCACGTATAAGCTGTCAAGACATGGGGGTTACTTTACAAGCCATCAGTCAATCCTATGGTTTAACAATCCTAGGTATCTCAATCACCGGCAGTTATACAAGGGCAAAGAGTACGATCATCATACATACAATAGTAAGGCGTCCCGAACCATATATACATGAATGATCATGAAGCCAGTACCATAGAACTGAGGACTAGCTAGAATATTAGTCGTACATGATAAGGACTAGCTATAGTCTAGAATACACATATCATGTTTATGCCCGGAGGCTACAATATCAATAAAATACCAAACACGAGCTAAACACGTGCTCGGGGCTAAACGTTATAAGAGGAGAATTTACATATCAGTGAGAGAATGAAGAAGAAACCCACTGAGACACTTTGGTGCTCCGGCTGGTCACCGTCGAGTAGATGTTGCGGTAGATCCTTCGGGCTCTTCTATTAGAACCTGGCCATGCAAAACCAGTGGGGTCAGACCCCAAATAGCAAGTACCACAAAGGAGGCCGAACTATGAACTTAAAACCAGCAATCATTAGCAAACAACAAGCAAGTAAGTAAAGGAGGATCGAGATTTGTGCAGTACCAATGCACTCGTCCCGATCATAGGGAAAACAGTAAGTAAATCATTATTGACATAAAGTAAACTGGAGAACAGGTTAAATAAATAGAACTGGGAAGGTGATATACGATGAGATAGCCATGGGACTATTCAGATAACCAGGTTACAACCCGTAAACCAAACAAGGACCGGGATTGTAACCCTTCGTCTGAACGGAACTTGGTTTCCCCCACCATTTATCGGCAAGATAAAATAAGAAATCAGGATATATAACAATCATGTACAAGATCAAGACAAGACTAGACAGATTGAACTCCATGCAACATTCACGGCCAAGCAATAAGTACGGCTTGATACTTTAACTAACTAGGGTTATCACAGGCCTAGTTACTAGCAAGATGCAGCGAGATTCTTCCAAGTCCAATTACCCGTTTGTTACTACCTGAGTGACCCCAGCAAAGAAAAGGAAAAGATAGCATGATATAGCAGACACACTGTAGTAAGATACATATGTCCTAAGGTACCACACTCGACGGCGGGCTGGAAGTGCGCTCATCTCGACGGATAGCAACAAATCCCATGTATATATATATAAGGCCGGGGTCAAAGGGGCAACAGGTAACTGGGAAAGTCTCTCCATGAACTACTTGATCAATCTAGTCATTAACCTAGCCAGATTCAATATGAATCCCTGACCGTGGGAAATCAGGAATTCATGTCCTAGACATGATGCAAGACTTGACGGTAGCTTATACAAGCACATTCAATACAACACCCACGGTGTCAGGATACTAATTAATCTTTGTCAGGAGTGCGCCACGACGGGCCACTATCATTATCATTATTACTTATCCAGAGTGTGCCACGACGGGCCACTATCATTATCATTACTTATCAAGAGTGCGCCACGACGGGCCACTATCAAGTCATTCTTATTTATCATTTCAAGTTATCATGTCATGATATCATGTCAAGAGTGTGCCACGATGGGCCACTATCATGTCAGGCATATCATGTCAAGTTCATTTCAAGAGTGCACCACTACGGGTCATTGTCGTGTCATATCATTTATCAAGAAGGAAGAAACTTGCACAATTAAATAATATTATATTAATAATATATATATTCTTGAAGCCAAGGAGAAACTTTATAATTTTTATGTTGGGAGTGGGAAGAAATTCCGACCACAATCCAGGCAAATAAAACATTTAAACAATCAAAGTGGGACCCATGCGGTCCAAAAGTGGGAGAACAAACATGCGGTCATAGAGAGTGGGAAGCCACCCATGCGGCCAAAAAATAACAAAAAGGGGCCATGCGGCCAAGAATGGGTGGGAGGCCATGCGGCTTCCAAAATTAAATGCCAGCAAGAAATATTTCTGCAATCAGAAAAGACAAGGAGAGTGGGACCCACAATAAATACAAGCTTCCACTTAAACAAAGGAAAGGGCACGTGGCCAAACGATGAAATAATGACTGCCAGTAAAAGAGGGGCTCACGTGGCCAAAATATTAGATAGTGGAGGAAGGGAGCCTATGCGGCTCGCCTTAGATTCCATGCAAAAATACAACATGCAATTAATATTATTTAATGGCCAAAGGCCATGCGGCTCAGGCAAATTGCCGCATGAAATAATCATACAACAGTGCATATGCAGCCAAAATATTTTCTTATGCGGCCACGCATGATGTAAATCCATGCGGCCAGCTTGCAAACTTTACATGCAAGCAAGCAAATGTAGCTAACAAATGCTAAGGTGCCTGCAAGAAAAGCCTTGCTAACAAATTGCTAAGATGCATTAAATGCTAATAGTACATACAACTATTATTCCCATGCGGCTGAGTGTGGCTGGCATCAAAGCATTAAAGCAATGCTTATGCGGCTCAACTTGATTCCATCTTGCAGCTTACAAATGCATTATACAAAGTCTAATGAATTATGGATGCATTAAATAGGCCATGCATTATACAAAGTCTTGCAAAAACTTGCCTACGTAAGCATGCATTGCTTTAATGCATGCAAAGGCTTAAAGTAAATAATAAACAAACATGCAAGCTAAATGCATGCATAGGCTTAAGCCATGCAAATGCTATTTAATCTAAGTATGGAAAAGCTTTTTCCAGGAAGGTACTAAATGCTTGATATTAATAAGCATGCAACATGCTTTCAATCTAGGAAAAAGTATTTAATGCTTGATAAGGAAAGCATTTAATGCTTGGAAAGACTTTCAATCCGGGAAAGCATTTGATGCTTGAAATGCAAGCATGCAAGTGCTTTCCACCCCCATGCGGCTACAAAATTAGTAGCCATGCGGCTAGTTAAAATTTCTCATGCGGCTAAAACATTTATAATTTCATGCGGCTCTAACCAAGTACCATATGCGGCCAACTAGGATTCCCATGCGGCCAGCTAATTTGTAAAGCCATGATAATGCATTAAATAAGGTTGTGGGTGCCAGCATTAAATGCTAAGCCTACTTCCACGTGCATGCATTTAATGCTAAGGTGGCCAAGCAAATTTTTATGCGGCTGCAAGCAAATTCAAATGCATAGAAATTAAATAATACAATTATATAAAGCCATGCGGCTAAGCAATATTCATGTGGCCAAAATGCAAGCTAGTAATAATTGTTTGCCAACTGAGAAGAAGTTTATGGAAAAATACCATGGCTTCTCCACACCACCCAGTTTTTCCACAGGAGTCCAAATTTGGACTTCCATAGGTCAAAATGGGGTAGAACGAAATTCTCTACAACATGGAACCATCAACTAGCAAAAATATGCAAGTTTGACAGATCAAAACCCATGAAAACCGAAATTACTTCAAAGTTAGATCTACAACAATCTAGCCATCAAATTGGAAAACTCTAAGTTCTAAACATGCTTAGAATGTAACAATAAAGAGAATGGAACAAACGAGATGGAAATCATCCAACATTCGGCAAGGTGTACTTGCCTTGGGCTGGAGGAAGAAGATGAAGATCGAAATGAAAATAATGGAGGAGAGAGAGTGGTAGGTGGCTTATATAACAAGCTCAAGCAATCTCCACCATTCATTCCTCTCCACTAAATCTAAACCATACACCTCCTCTCATAAAGAACCAAACTGAATCAAACCAAGTCAAAGTGGAACCGAACCAAATAAAACCAAATCCAAGTTAAACCAAGTCATGAAATTCCTATATCTTGGAAAATTTTAAAATATCACACAAATCGAAAAATACAAAATACGGCTCAAATAAACACGTATCCGTATAAAATACTGATACAGTGAGACGGGTCTCACAATAATAACTCAACTCATTCTCTCTCCTCTCATTTATTTTCTCTCATTTACTTTCCTCCACCAACCAAGGCAAGTACCAACTTGCTCAAGAGATGGATCCATAAATGTTGTTGATATTTTCTTACAAAATTATTTGTCAAAATATGTTCTTCTCCTTATTCTATACTAGTTTAGAACTTGAAGTTTTCCATTTTGAAGCTTTAATCTTTGTAGATCTAGGTTTTTACCATTTTCGGATTTTCTTGGTTTTGATCTAGCAAACTTTATTATTTTTAAGTTTTGATGGTTCCATGTTGTAGAGAATTTTGTTCTACCCCATTTTGACCTAAGAAAGTTCCGATTTGGGCTCCGGATGAAGGTTTTGTGTAGTTTGGAAGCCATGGTTGCTTGGCTCCTCTTCTCGGACAAGTGGAGAAAAAGAGCAGTACTTGACCGCATGAATTCTCATGCGGCAAGCCTCTGAGCCGCATGGCCTTTCCAGCCGCATGAGACTCGTTCGAGCTCAGCCGCATGGAAAGTCCTTCCTAGCCGCATAAGACTTGCTTGAGTACTTGACCGCATGAATCTTCATGCGGCAAGTAATTGAGCTGCATAGCCTTGTTCAGACTCAGCCGCATGAGGCCCGGTCGCATGGACTTCATGCGGCTAGCCTTCGAGCCGTATGAGTTCTTTTGTACCCAGCCGCATATGCGCTACGATTTTTGGGCCGCATAAGGCCCATCCATCATCCAGCCGTATATATATCGCCCATGCTCAGCCGCATAGGACTTCATCTGATCGCAGCCGCATACGCTGACACCCCTTCGTCCGCATGAACCCGCCTTTCCAGCCGCATGCGCCTTGGGGCTCTCTGAGCCGCTTGAGCGTGTAGTCCCAGCCGCATGAACCAGTATTGACCCGGCCGCATGGACTCACTCCCCTTGGGCCGCATGGACTTTGTGCCCTATCTTGTTACCTTATTATTATTATTAATATATATATTATATGCCCATTTTATATCCTTACGCCTTTTGTCCCGAGCATGATATGAGCACTAATGTGACCCCGGAGAACAAAGTGTTCCTACCTGATACATGTACCTGAATGTCCCAGTTCTTGTTCATGCTCGACAAAAGACTCGTAACTCCACGTGGCGTATTTGTAATGATGCATTACACTAAGGAGGGTAGAACATGTTGACATACTGATTAACATGAATCCTCTTTGGGGTACTCGTACTAAGGTACGACTTTAGGAGGATAATCATGCAGGCCACAGCATGTGAGTCCAGATTTCATCTAGGGTTAAACTAGGCAACTAAATATACTAGATGCATGGGGAGTGCAGAATCCCGAGATCGTGTTACACCAGCCGCCTTGAGATATTGTCTTGACGCGCCGGCTGGTCTCCACGGATACTGTGTTATCTGCAACGAGTGGATGACTGTATCCGATTAATTCCTGATATATATTATATGTTTTAGCAAGGTGGCCTTGCGAGGGACCTGTGCTCAATCATACCTGTCTACGCGAACCCCTGGGTTGGCTAGCCTTGCTGGAAAGATACGATCTGAGGATTTTTTGATAACATGATGCGAGGATAACCTCATCCCACTAGAAACTCGTAGACTTGATTGGCCGTGAAAATGACTTGCTTGTACCCTATTACCTTCCGTGAGAAACTGAGGGAAGCGGACTGTCATGGTACGTGATCCAACCCGTGTTCTTGTTTGATTGTTGGGTTGGTTATCATACTATAATAGGCTGTGGACCGAAGTTATGAACGGAAGACTTATTCTGGTTGTGAAGTGCTACCTCTGTGAATGACCGAGGAACATGGTCTATCATGGTACATGATCCAACCCATGTTCTTGTTTGATTGTTGGGTTGGTTATTGTGCTGCGATAGGCTATCGACCGAAGTCACGATCAAGAGATTTTATTGTTTATACCCTTTAACTTATGCGAAAGTTATAGAGTACGACGCGTCCCGACTCCATGCGGCATCTTTTGTCCTTGTTTGGTTGTAAGGGTGCCATATGGGTTCGAGGATGTGGCGTTACCCTATAATGGTAGCATAAGTATTACTATTATCAATCATTCTATTTAACTGGGTTTTTAGTCTTAACTCTTGTGCCCCTTTGGCGGTACTTGCTATTCGGGGCTGACCCCGCTGGTTTTGTTTGGCCAGATCCCGTAGCAGAGCCTGAGGACACGATCTTCCTCCCTGACATCCATGGTGTATACTAGGAGCATGGCAGTTCGGGGACTCGAGTGGGTTTCTTCTCCACCACTCCTGCTTATACTTTTGCGGCGTTTAGCCACCGGCCTCTGTTAGCCGGATTACTTGATATTTTGTGTCAGTACATATTTGTAATTAAACAGACTGCAGCTGTGTATAATTTTGTACTCCTGACTCTCTGAGATAGCTAAATTATAAAGCTAGTCTCTTATGACCATTTTGATGAAGCGTCAGGGACGCCTTACTGCTTTATCTTTAATGTTCATCTATTTGCTGATGTGATTTGATTGATTGAGACATAGAACTCTGTGGGACCATAGGAGACTTGATTGTAGCAAGTACCCCCTAGTCTCTCGACAGCCACGATCGCCGTATGACGTTACGTACCTCATATGGAGTAGCTGGCCTAGTCCGTCTCCGTATTTCGGTACTGGGGCGTGACAAGGTTTTAGTGGTAGCCCATGCAGGTCTGATTTTCAGACTTGTGGGGTATTACGAATTAATAGGAGTCTCAATCAAAACTTGTTCCCCTTGAAATTCGGTTTCGAATTCTCTGTCCTTGCCTTGATCTCTAACCTGACTTGCATCCTCGAAATCTTCCTCGTCCGGACTTGATAATCTTATATTCTTCTCTATAGGGGTGCTTCATTCTCAGTAGCGGGAGAGGCCTATGAGGAAGAGCGGCAAGAGCATGGCTCGACTGGACAGCAATAGGAGAGAGAACCTTCTCCAGTGCAGGCACGAGTAGAAATAGAACCAGAGGCAGTACAGCTGCAGGTTATTGAAACTCTTGCAGCACCAGCAGCGATGGCAGTACCAGACGCCGTAGCACTCCTGGAGATCATCCGGGGGTTTCTTGTCACTAACCAACAGTAACAGACTCGGCAGCAGGAGCAGAACGTGTTGCTGAACCAAGGGATTCAGTTAGCTCTTGAGAGGAGTGCCGGGGTTGACTCGGGAGCATCAGGAAGGTTCCGTCGCTTGAACCCGAGGTATTTTGATGGCACGGAGGATGCCATCACTGCGGATGCATGGATTCAAGACATCGAAGCCATTCTTGTGGCAGCCAAGGTTCCAGATGATGAGAAGGTTGATCAGGTCAAACTGGTACTTCAGGATCTTGCCCGCGACTGGTGGGCATCAGAAAAAGTTGGTACAAGATGCCCTGTTCGTTGGACCACCTTCAGTGACAGATTCAAGGCCAAGTATTTTGGCGTAGTAGCTCGATATGAGCTCCAGCAGAAGTTCATCAGTCTCAAGCAAGCAGGCAAGACCGTAGATGGGTATGCAGCAGAGTTCTGCAGATTGTGTCGTTTCGTGCCAGCAATGGTGGCAACGGAGCCAGAGAAAGCTATGAGGTTCCAGCAGGGACTTTATTTAGAATTATTGTAGCTTGTGGAAGGACACAACTACCAGACGTTTGACGCTGTCTTGACGGCAGCCCGGAGGCACGAGCTTACCCAGCAGAGGTTGGCATCGAGGACAGGAGGTCAGAAGAGATCTTATTCCCAGGTTGGAGGAGGAGCAATACAGCGAACATCGGCACCAGCACCCGGTGTACGTATTCATGATGCGGAAGCGCCGCGGAGGACGGCCGTGTCAACTAATATAGCGCCAGTTCGGCATCAGCAGCCGAGGAACCAGCAATAGCGTCAGGGAGCACCCCAGGGCTGTACATTCTGTGGGAAGGCAGGGCACACGAGGGAGGTGTGTCGGTCAGCGAATGGCTTATGCTTGAGGTGTGGTAGTTCAGACCACCGTATCTTTACTTGTCCTATGATGCAGAGGCCAGGAGGGCCAGCTCAACCATTTCCAGCGTTGCCAGCTCCGGTGGCAACCCCGAGCAGAGGGCCAGTATTAGCAGTAAGGCCCCTAGCCCAGCGTCTACCAACGCAGGCTCAGATGTTCCGCCAGGCACAGGAAGCCGAGGGCCCTCAGAGACAGCAACAGCATGGTCGAGGAAGGCCGCAACAAGGGGCTCCGCGGGGCCAGGCTCTCACATTGACCTTGGAAGAGGCTCTAGCGTCTAGTGACGTGGTGGCAGGTAAAATTCTCGTCACCTCATTTCCCGCTGTAGCATTATTTGATTCAGGCGCTACTCATTCATTCATCTCTGTACAATATGCTACACGGATTGGATTAGAGTTTCAGGCATTGTCGGAGAAGATGGATATACTCACCGGCAATGGGCTCGTAGAAGTTAGCAGAGTGCGCTTTTCATGTCCGATAGAGGTGTGTGGGCATTTATTGCCCGCGTCATTAATTGAATTCCCTATAGGGAATTTTGATGTTGTTCTTGGCATGGACTGGTTGAGAGACAGTCATGCGACAATTGATTGTAGAGGAGGTAGGGTCATATTCAGCGTTCCTGGGATGGAGCAGTTCATCTTTACTCGAACCTTGAAGAATCAGGCCGGAGGCGTCATCTCAGCAGCAGTGTCGGAGCCAGGACAGATTCCGAGAGTGGTCAAAGATTTTCTCGACGTCTTCCCTAATGAGCTCCCAGGGATACCCCCAGTCAGAGAGGTAGAATTTAGCATTGAGTTGAACCCTGGAACGAGCCCTATTGCAGACAGAGTTTACAGAATATCGCCGTCAGAACAGGATAAGTTGTATCAACATGAAGAAGAGTTAAAGTCTAAGGGATTCATCCGGGACAGTAAATCGCCCTGGGCCGCGCCAGTGATTCTAGTTCCCAAGAAGGATGGGTCGACGAGGATGTACATCGACTACCGCAAGCTGAATGCAGTAACAGTGAAGAATAAGTACCCGCTACCAAGGATTGATGACCTGTTTGACCAGTTGAGCAAGGCCAGCGTCTTTTCCAAGATCGATCTTCGGTCGGGATACTATCAAGTAAGAGTCCGGGAGCAAGACATACCGAAGACAGCATTCAGATCTAGATACGGGCATTATGAGTTTTTAGTAATGCCCTTTGGACTAACCAACGCCCCCGCAGTATTCATGGATTTAATGAACCACATCTTTCTGCCGTATTTGGATAAATTTGTGGTGGTGTTCATAGATGACATTCTTGTCTATTCCAGCAGTGAAGACGAGCATGAGAAACATCTTAGGACTGTCTTGCAGACATTGAGGGAGCATCAACTTTATGCGAAGCTCGACAAGTGTGAATTCTGGTTAGATCACATTTCGTTCCTGGGGCATGTAATTTCTGGGGCAGGAGTGTCAGTGGATCCGAAGAAGATTGAGGCCGTAGAGCATTGGCCAGTCCCGAGAACGGTTACAGAAGTGCAAAGTTTCTTGGGATTAGCTGGTTACTACAGAAGGTTCGTGGCGGACTTTGCCAAGATCTCTGCGCCCTTAACGCGTTTGACGCACAAGGACGTGGAGTTTGTTTGGTCAGCTAGCTGTCAGGCAACATTTGAAGAATTGAAGAAGAGGTTGATCTCAGCCCCGATCTTGACGCTTCCGGTAGGAGCGGGAGACTTTACAGTTTATTGTGACGCATCTGGGAAGGGTCTTGGAAGTGTATTGATGCAGCATGAAAAGGTGATAGCATATGCGTCTCGGCAGCTTCGAGACCATGAGAAGAATTATCCGACTCACGATTTGGAGTTAGCAGCTGTGGTGTTTTCACTCAAGTTGTGGAGGCATTATTTGTACGGGGATCGGGTAGAGATTTATACTGATCATAAGAGTTTGAAATACGTATTCACGCAACGAGATTTGAACATGAGGCAAAGAAGATGGTTAGAACTGCTGAAGGATTTTGATTTAGATCTTCAGTATCATTCAGGCAAGGCGAATATAGTTGCAGATGCACTGAGTAGGAGAAACAGTGCCTTTATCTTGACCTCGCAGAAGCATATTTTAGAAGACCTTCAGAGTATGGGAATCGAAGTAGTTTTGCCAAGGGATATAGGAAGAATGGACAGTATGCAGATTCAGTCAACCTTAGTAGAGAGGATAAGGGCAGCACAAGCAGGAGATCCACAGATTCAGAAGTTGCGGTCGGAGTATGAATCAGGCCGTAGGAAGGAGTTAGTGATTCATGAAGATGGTACGCTCAGGTTTGGGAACAGACTCTGTGTACCGAGTGGAGACCTTCGGCAAGAAGTTATGTCCGAAGCTCATAGTTCTATTTACTCCATTCATCCAGGAGGAACGAAGATGTATCGAGATATCAGGCAGTACTTTTGGTGGAATGGCATGAAAAGAGAGATAGCAAGATTTGTATCCAAGTGTCTGGTATGTCAGCAGGTAAAAGCCGAGCAGCAGAGACCAGCAGGATTGCTACAGCCGCTTCCTATCCTAGAATGGAAATGGGAGCACATCACGATGGATTTCGTGACCGGTCTACCTAGATCCCCGGCTGGCAAGAATGCAGTCTGGGTAATAGTAGATCGACTCACGAAGGTCGCTCATTTCCTTCCCTTCCGAGTTGGACAGACTACTGAGCAGTTAGCAGATATGTACATGAAGCAGATAGTAAGGCAGCACGGTGTTCCAGTTAGTATAGTATCAGATCGGAATACGCGGTTTACTTTCCATTTTTGGCGGAGCTTACACTAAAGTTTGGGAACCAAGTTAAGATTCAGTACTGCTTATCATCCACAAACTGACGGGCAATCAGAAAGAACCATTCAGACGTTAGAAGATATGCTACGGGCGTGTACCTTGGATTTTGGTGGATCTTGGGAGGATCACCTTCATCTAGTGGAGTTCTCCTATAACAACAGCTATCAGGCTAGCATTCAGATGGCCCCGTTCGAAGCATTGTACGGAAGGAAGTGCAGGTCCCCTTTGGCATGGGACGACGTCGAAGAACGAAAGTTGTTGGGACCAGAGATGATCACACAGACTGTGGAGATAGTTAAGTTGGTCAGAGAGCGCCTTCGAGTTGCGCAGGACCGACATCGTCATTGGGCAGTTCAGCATCGTAGGCCTCTAGAGTTTAGAGCTGGCGACCAAGTGTTTCTGCGGATTTCACCTACTCAGGGTATCATCAGATTTGGAACCCGAGGAAAGCTTAATCCAAGATACGTTGGTCCTTTTAAGATTTTTGTTCGGGTAGGCGATGTGGCTTATCGACTTGCCCTTCCGCCTTCGTTAACTGGCATACATGATGTGTTTCATGTGTCCCAGTTACGTGGGTATGTCCCGGATCCGAGTCATGTCCTCAATCATTCTGAGTTAGTCGTTGGTACCGACCTAACCTACGAGGAACAACCCGTATCTATTTTAGACCGACGAGAGAAGGTACTCAAGAATCGGACGATAAGCCTTGTCCGTGTTTCTTGGAACCATCACTCTCCGGAAGAGTCAACCTGGGAGCGCGAGGACGAGATCAGATCTCGGTATTCGTATTTGTTTGACTGATAAGGTATATTTTTGCCCCTTATTGACACGGTTCCAAGCTTATCTGCACCTGCTTGTTTTGCACTTTGTGATGTATGATAATACCTGCTATGACAGTTAACTTGTATATGATTGTGCCTTGCTTGCCCTGATTTCACTATCCTGTCTTGGCTGGAATTCCGAGGACGGAATTTTTCTAAGAAGGGTAGAGATGTCACTCTCCGATCCTGGAATACGTATTCTAATATGTAAACCGGTAAATTGTATTTTTCTTGTATTTTTACTGTATTTATTATGCTGTATTTCTTCATGCATTTCCCAAAATATTCGACAAAATATTATTTCCTAATTTATTCTCTGCATTTGGGCCTACAGTTTTGGCTCATTTGGGTAACCTATTCTTGGTTCACCTTGGTTCATCATGAACCCATGGGTTCAAGATTCTATATAATAACTCAACTCATTCTCTCTCCTCTCATTTATTTTCTCTCATTTACTTTCCTCCACCAACCAAGGCAAGTACCAACTTGCTCAAGAGATGGATCCATAAATGTTGTTGATGTTTTCTTACAAAATTATTTGTCAAAATATGTTCTTCTCCTTATTCTATACTAGTTTAGAACTTGAAGTTTTCCATTTTGAAGCTTTAATCTTTGTAGATCTAGGTTTTCACCATTTTTGGATTTTCTTGGTTTTGATCTAGCAAACTTTATTATTTTTAAGTTTTGATGGTTCCATGTTGTAGAGAATTTTGTTCTACCCCATTTTGACCTAAGGAAGTTCCTATTTGGGCTCCGGATGAAGGTTTTGTGTAGTTTGGAAGCCATGGTTGCTTGGCTCCTCTTCTCGGACAAGTGGAGAAGAAGAGCAGTACTTGACCGCATGAATCCTCATGCGGCAAGCCTCTGAGCCGCATGGCCTTTCCAGCCGCATGAGACTCGTTCGAGCTCAGCCGCATGGAAAGTCCTTCCTAGCCGCATAAGACTTGCTTGAGTACTTGACCGCATGAATCTTCATGCGGCAAGTAATTGAGCCGCATATCCTTGTTCAGACTCAGCCGCATGAGCCCCGGTCGCATGGACTTCATGCGGCTAGCCTTCGAGCCGCATGAGTTCTTTTGTACCCAGCCGCATATGCGCTACGGTTTTTGGGCCGCATAAGGCCCATCCATCATCCAGCCGTATATATATCGCCCATGCTCAGCCGCATAGGACTTCATCTGATCGCAGCCGCATACGCTGACACCCCTTCGTCCGCATGAACCCGCCTTTCCAGCCGCATGCGCCTTGGGGCTCTCTGAGCCGCTTGAGCGTGTAGTCCCAGCCGCATGAACCAGTATTGACCCGGCCGCATGGACTCACTCCCCTTGGGCCGCATGGACTTTGTGCCCTATCTTGTTACCTTATTATTATTATTATTATTATATATATATTATATGCCCATTTTATATCCTTACGCCTTTTGTCCCGAGCATGATATGAGCACTAATGTGACCCCGAAGAACAAAGTGTTCCTACCTGATACATGTACCTGAATGTCCCAGTTCTTGTTTATGCTCGACAAAAGACTCGTAACTCCACGTGGCGTATTTGCAATGATGCATTACACTAAGGAGGGTAGAACATGTTGACATACTGATTGACATGAATCCTCTTTGGGGTACTCGTACTAAGGTACGACTTTAGGAGGATAATCATGCAGGCCACAGCATGTGAGTCCAGATTTCACCTAGGGTTAAACTAGGCAACTAAATATACTAGATGCATGGGGAGGGCAGAATCCCGAGATCGTGTTATACCAGCCGCCTTGAGATATTATCTTGACGCGCCGGCTGGTCTCCACGGATACTGTGTCATCTGCAACGAGTGGATGACTGTATCCGATTAATTCCTGATATATATTATATGTTTTAGCAAGGTGGCCTTGCGAGGGACCTGTGCTGAATCATACCTGTCTACGCGAACCCCTGGGTTGGCTAGCCTTGCTGGAAAGATACGATCTGAGGATTTTCTGATAACATGATGCGAGGATAACCTCGTCCCACTAGAAACTCGTAGACTTGATTGGCCGTGAAAACGACTTGCTTGTACCCTATTACCTTCCGTGAGAAACTGAGGGAAGCGGACTGTCATGGTACGTGATCCAACCCATGTTCTTGTTTGATTGTTGGGTTTATTATCATACTATGATAGGCTGTGGACCGAAGTTATGAACAGAAGACTTATTCTGGTTGTGAAGTGCTACTTCTGTGAATGACCGAGGAACATGGTCTATCATGGTACATGATCCAACCTATGTTCTTGTTTGATTGTTGGGTTGGTTATTGTGCTGCGATAGGCTATCGACCGAAGTCACGATCAGGAGATTTTATTGTTTATACCCTTTAACTTATGCGAAAGTTATAGAGTACGATGCGTCCCGACTCCATGCGGCACCTTTTGTCCTTGTTTGGTTGTAAGGGTGCCATATGGGTTCGAGGATGTGGCTTTACCCTATAATGGTAGCATAAGTTTTACTATTATCAATCATTCTATTTAACTGGGTTTTTAGTCTTAACTCTTGTGCCCCTTTGGCGGTACTTGCTATTCGGGGCTGACCCCGCTGGTTTTGTTTGGCCAGATCCCGTAGCAGAGCCTGAGGACACGATCTTCCTCCCTGACATCTATGGTGCATACTAGGAGCATGGCAGTTCGGGGACTCGAGTGGGTTTCTTCTCCACCACTCCTGCTTATACTTTTGCGGCGTTTAGCCACCGGCCTCTGTTAGCCGGATTACTTGATATTTTGTGTCAGTACATATTTGTAATTAAACAGACTGCAGCTGTGTATAATTTTGTACTCCTGACTCTCTGAGATAGCTAAATTATAAAGCTAGTCTCTCATGACCATTTTGATGAAGCGTCAGGGACGTCTTACTGCTTTGTCTTTAATGTTCATCTATTTGCTGATGTGATTTGATTGATTGAGACATAGAACTCTGTGGGACCATAGGAGACTTGATTGTAGCATGTACCCCCTAGTCTCTCGACAGCCACGATCGCCGTATGACGTTACGTACCTCATATGGAGTAGCTGGCCTAGTCCGTCTCCGTATTTCGGTATTGGGGCGTGACAATGAGTGGGAGAATAAGGAGGAGAAGAGAGGAGTTTTATAGGGGAAGTGAGCAGGGGTTACGGGAACCCAACGGCCATGGCCGTTCGGGAGGGGAAGAGGGAGAGGCTCGGCCGCTCAGAAAGTTTCGAGCGTTGGTTTGGGAAGAGAAAAGGAAAGGATTTTTTCTTCTCTGGTGTTTGGAAAGAGAGTGTTTAAAGAATATTTAAGATTGCTTTGATTTTAATATCAATTCTCTTTTCTTTATGAAAACTCATTATATATTATATCAAATAATATTTCAGATTTCGAAAACCAAAAATTTGCTTGGATTCGAACTTGGGTTCGGGAACAGGTCCGGGACTCAGGAACGGGTTCGGGTCTGGGTCAAGTCAAAACAAAAATCCATTTTAATTATTTTTGAAAATAATTAATTAATAATAATAATACTAGTTTAGCAAAAATTCTAATTAGCAATCATAATTTAATAATAATAATAAATTAGCAAGCAAACATTCAAATCAATTTAAAAATAACAAAATCGAAAATTACGAGTTTTGTCTAAACTCTAAAATTTCAAAAAAAAATATTTTCCTAAATTAACAAATGATTTATATTTATAATTAGCTAAATAATTAATTAATTAATTGGAACAAAATGAAGGGTTTCACAACCTTTCCTCCTTAGAAAATTTCGTCCTCGAAATTTCAAAGATAAGGGCCGGGGTGCAAACAACAAAAAAAAACTTAGCCTTAAACAAAAATGAACTTTAAATCAGCAGGCACGATCGGGATTATCAGAATATGATCTGAAATAGGATTGGAATGTTTGTTGTAATCAAAATCATTTTAGGCACGAGAAAGAACCTAGGTACAACCAGGATCATAGAATAGGAGAACCAAATGAGGTTTCGTGAAACAGGAAAGGCAAGAAATGAGCGAAGGTCAACATTTTTATTGAGAAGGCAGAAGGTAATGGAATCTTTTGAGATGAGGAACCTAAATGTCAAATCAAATTGGAATGGGGTACAAAGATTTGTGACTCAGGAATGATAGAAAAGTTGTACGATAGTAGGATATTAGAGATGATTAAAATATTATACCTATGATAGGAATGTAATCGAGTGAAACATTTCCATTGAGGGCCGAGTGATGATCAAAGAGGATAAAAAGTATGTCGTTTCACTGTTCAACAGTCAGAAGATAAGATATGCAGGAAAAGACTTACAAGATAACTATCTATGGCTTCCAAAATCTGTAACTAAATAATAATAAATAAAAAATAAATAAATAAGATATAAGAATATATGTATGCAACGTACTAAGGTTGAAACAGAAAAGAGATTGAGGTAAAAGAGATTGATATAGTCCTAATAAGTTTTTAGGAAGATTTTGTAGGGAATCTTTTCTTTCTGGTTGTGACAAGAAATTTCTGGAAAAGGAGACAACCGCTAGAAATGTAAATCCTCTAATCAGGCAAAAGTCAGAATGATTTGATGGTGCAAAAGACAACCATGGTATGAATATAGTCTGAATCATATTCGGGAACCAAATATGTTTGAAGTCATTTTGTCTCAAATTCATGCCTCGCCAGAGTGCACCTGACTGCAGTGAATTTTTTGACCCAATAACTTGAATAATTTTAGGTTACCGAGTAGTCTGTCAACTTTATCCATTTCATGGCTAAGCAACATAGAAGATCAACATGGTGCATTTAGGACATAGTCACGATAATATCCGGGAACCTATGACCACCTGAAATCACTTCAACTTTAGAGTCTTTTGCCTCGCCAGTGCGCAATTGGCTGCAGTAAACTCGCAGTTTTCATAATTCAGACAATTGACTATAACGCAATGTGCGAAGTCATATTAGATCACGGAATATTTTCCCAAACTTTGTCTATAAGAATTCAAAGAAGTTTCCGAAAAAAATCAAACGAGTTCTAAGGTTCTAGTCATGATAGGAAAAGATGTTGATGTATGTTCTTCTGGTTTCAAGAAATTTTATCAGAAAAAATATGTGTTCCAGTAGCTCTTGAGATTTAAGAGATTTGATTTTGAAGAAATTGATCAAACTTGAGTATGACTAATTGAGTTGGACACAGGGTAAGGTAGAAGAATCAGAGCTTTGAATTGAGTTGAAGAAGCCAATGAGAATATTTTCGACAAATCACTTAAAGGATACAGACGTTTACCAAAATTATTTGAAGAAATAATTTCTTATCCAAGGAAAGTTTTGAGAATGTGATGGGTAAGTAGGGTTGACACAAAAGAAGTATGTCTTTATGGATTCAAGGAAGTCAGGTTAAAATGTTTTAGTAAAGCCAACAAGGGGATGGTTCAACAATTTAAAAGTTTTCAATGATTTAAAGAAGATTTAAATAATAGGATGGAATCAATTCTCTGACCGTTTGTACTTCACGATACTCAAGCATTGAGTTTTTAAAAAAAACTATTTGGAATACCCTAGGAGATAACAATCAGTATTGAAAGTATTTTTGAAAATATCTTTTAGGAAAATCATGAACTAACTAAACTGAACCAATTCTTTTGGTAATAATTAACCTTGAGGCTTTATAGTTCCAGAAGAATTTGGTTCAGGATTAGTTCCGAGAAGGTCAATTAAAATGAGGTTAAGGCGAATGGTTGGATACGCTAGTTGTAGAAGTACTCGGATAGATAAGGGTTTATTAGAATTAGAAACTCTAGATAGCGAACGAGTCTGGATTCCAAATAAAGATAGAGAAAAAAAAGATTTGATCGACTAGTGAAGAAGTTTGAAAAATAGGTTTGCTGACGAAGGAGATTGAAAAGTTCTAATATTGGTCCAAAAATAGCGAAAAAACATAAATCCTAAGGGATGCTAAAAAAAAATCTGTTAAAGATATGGGAAGGAGATAATTCCCGAAAATCATGGGACGCTAAAAGATACAAAAATTTAGAAAATAAAATATGTAGTAACATATACCATCATACAGTCGGCCTAAACTGGTTAAGGTCAAAATTCACTCCTTATGTCATTATTACTCCCAATTGTTATAAGTACCAACTAATATCTGGGTATTCCAAAATTTTATTCTTCCAATTCTTAATCACCAATATATCCTTGATAAATACCGCCTTACATACCTTCTCATTAAGATTACAATCCTCAGAAATTGTATCGTAGGGGAAAGACTTTGGGAAAGATATCTACCATAAGGTGTAACCAAGAATTTTATTCATATTGGAGAATTATAGCAAGACTCTCATGATTATTCTAAGGACATTCTGTTACAACTTCTTATAACAATAGATAATGCTACTCAGCAGTTCTAGGTACTAGTCTTCATGGCTCTGGCTCTTGTACGAGCAGTCTCCAACTGCTTCATCTTCTTCTATGATCCTCAAGTCTGCATCATGCCTTTCTGCAGTGGGTGTAGGAGGCAAGGTCTGCTCGATAGGAAGAGAGTCCCTAGGTTGTGGCGTAGCAGGTGTTGCTGGGATAGGTGCTCTGGTACGATAGAAAGATAAGAGGCAGTCCTTTACCTGATGTTCAGCGGATCCACATGCCAAACATTGTCCCAATCTCTTGCGGCAACTATTGGCTAGATGACCAGGCCTTTTGCAGTAGTCACAAGCCAATAACTTCTTACGACAAAACTACCGGGAAGTAGAGTACTTGATGGGACCCAAATATCTTCTAGATTCAGGGGTATCCCTCCTAGGGTGAGGTTCCGCACCAACTCGGTTTAAGATAGCCAAGGCTACGTCATTGACATCTTTCATAATATCTCTCGTGATATCAATCTGTCTCTGTTGGGCCTCGGCTTAGGCCTTCTGGGACTCCAGGATTCCTTGAAATAGGGCAACCATTTGGGAAGTGTCTGCTGGTACTGGTGGGGCGACAGGAGTAACTATCATAACAGGAGATGGTAAAATTACCGTAGGCGGAATAGGTTCGGCTGTAGTATGAGCTGTGCCAGGTACTTGTGCAGCAAAGGGGGAATTGATGAGCTGCAAAGGAGAAGGATTGGAACGGGCCTGAGGAAGAGGGGTGTGATCAGGAGATAACACCTTATCATCAGCAGGACTGGAACGGGTTGTCTTTCCTCTAGTCATAGTCTGAAAGGTTTAGGAAGCAAACATAAGCAAGGTAGCCTACCAGTCTATAACAACCAAAAATATTTATTTATAATATAATTTGGTCCTATGTTATGACAAATTAATGTTCTAGTGTTCTAAATGTTTCTAGATATGTTTACCTAAGTTGTTGTTCTTGACCTGCATGGGCCACCACTAAAAACATGTCACGACCCGGTCCCAATTTCTTGGGTCAAATCGGATCATGCCCAGCCTGTACCGTTGTTGAGACGGCGGCAGTAAGCTGTATCACTCATGCAGGTAATAAACAACACAGTCTAATTGCCACAACTTTAATAATTTGAATATTTTAAAACTTTTTACAATAAAATGAAAGATACATCTGAAATACATTGTTTTCCACAAGCATCATGAATTATAAAAGAAGAAGAAAATCTAGGCAACCAGCTCATCAGTCTCGAGATCATCATCCTCTAGTTGGGATCTCGGGAAAAATACCGCAGAACAAAGCATCATCAATGATACCTAAAAATGTTGGGTCTCCAGTCAGGAGGGAGCAAAGTACAATTCATGCTAATTTGACAATTGAAATAATAATAGAATCATGCACTTTTAAACAATTTGAAATAAACATTTTCCAGCAGTTAAAATATTGTGATGTGAATAGGCAATGAATATGACCGAATTGGGTTGTACAGTGAATGATATGGCTTATCCCCGTGTGTATGAGGGGTAAGCTAATACAGTTCTAAATTATTACTTTGGATGTGGTCATACTCATTACACTACTCCCCCAGTCCCCAAACAGTTACAGTAGTTACAGTCAGTGCTCTCAAAGAGAGTTCCGTGTTGCATCGTGGTTTAAACTTGCATTAAAACGATTACTAAATAATTGTAAACTAACACAAAATTGTACTTGCCTTCGATTATGACTGGATTGGAATGTCTCTGGGATGAATTTTAGACTTGTCCTCGAAATCCTACAATCGAGAAGTCTGCCTTAGATTTCCAAAAATTTCTATGCTAGATGTGCTAGTTACAATCTCTAAATTTGTCCTAGTCAATTTTTAATCTTTATTATACTAACACAAACAAAACTTGATTATCTAATGCGTTATATTTAATTATGATGGAAAGATCATTTTATATTTAATTTCGAAAAAATTTTGTATTTATCGGTTTATTGGCAAAACTTGGTATTTTATAATTTATATAATAAAACTATATTTTCTTTCAATGATAAAACGTGAGTTTTGTTAATAATCAATATTTTATTCAAGTTATTTTATCGTGAGAAATCCTTATTAATTTATACAAAATATTTAATAGCCATTTGTTACGAAGCGCCTAATAATATAAATGATAAAACCATCCAAAAAATTAAAGGAAAAATCAACCAGAAAATAAATAAAAAACCTAGACTACGCAATACAGGGGCACAGCTGACAGAATAGGAATATGGGCTTATGCCCTTACAAACTTTACATAAATTAAAATAAGAGAAAATTAGTTAGCTCTGACTAATATCCTGTATTTTAAATATCGAAAACAAAAACTAAAAATAAAATAAATAAAATCTTAGGAGTCTCAGACTTGGTCCAATCGTCACTATTTGTTGCTAATGCCTCAACGTCCGGGTAAAACCGATTTCGTTTGCATTTCGCTAGGGCCCACGGACCGTATGGTCGTCGCCCAAAATCCAATTAAATAAAATATTTTCGAAAACCAATTTAAAATTCATTTCTAAAGTTTTATAAAAATTTGGGCAGCATTCCCTCTATATTCGGGATAACCCAAAACTGGGAAAATGCGCCGAAATATCCATAATAAAAGTTCCAAACTAGGAAACACCCAGAAAATAACTTCCAAACCATTTTACACCAAAATTAAATTCACAGAATAATTCCTGAAGCTTAATCGGAAACCCGAAATATAGTTTCGGGAATTCTCGAAATGAATTCGGAAACTACGGCGCCCAAAATCCAGAAAACATATTTCGAAAAAATCCGAAATAAACACAAAACATCACAGAAATATCTCTGGAAAATTCGAAGTTACTACGTCGCTCTAAAACCGAATTCCCGGGAGGGAATCGGGGACCAATTCTCATCATCGACTACGAATTGGGAACGGGGACACGAAATTATACCTTGGATTGCTCGGCTAGAGCTCTCAGATGAAAATTTTGGAAGAAAATCTAGTTCCCGCAGAATCGGGAAAGTCTGAATACGCGGACAGCAAAGGACAGCTGTGAAACGGGAGATCGGGGTCTAGCCAAAAAGGTGCTGGCCAGCACAGCACGAAGGGGTTACGCCGGGGGCAGATCTGGCCAGTCGGAAGGTGCTGCAGTCTCGGGACAGCGTCGAGTGGAGCCGCGGGAGGCAGGGCGCCGGCTAGGGCACGGCGGGAGTTGGGTGCCGGCTAGGGCACGGCGGGAGTTGGGCGCGGCTAGATCTGGCCGGCGCAGGAGATCGTCGGGACGGGCGCCGACGGAGCTAGGGCAGCCCAGGGGCACGTGGGTCCGGGGATCGGGGCCAGGCTGGACAGCGTCGGAGGCGCGCCGGGAGTCGGCCGGAGCGTCGGGATGCTGGAGGGGTCCGCGCGGGAGAGCGCTGGGGGCACGCTCGGGTGCAGGGCTGGCGAAGGGTCGCCAGAGTCGGGGTCGCACCGACTAGGAGGAGGTCGGATGGCTTCTGGAGAGGGAAAGTAGAGTGGTGAGGGGAAGTGGTGATGGTGTGAGTTATTATAAGGAGAGGTGAGATGAGAAATGAGTGGAAGAATAAGGAGGAGAAAAGAGGAGTTTTATAGGGGAAGTGAGCAGGGGGTTACGGGAACCCAACGGCCATGGCCGTTCGAGAGGGGAAGAGGGAGAGGCTCGGCCGCTCAGAAAGTTTCGAGCGTTGGTTTGGGAAGAGAAAAGGAAAGGATTTTTTCTTCTCTGGTGTTTGGAAAGAGAGTGTTTAAAGAATATTTAAGATTGCTTTGATTTTAATATCAATTCTCTTTTCTTTATGAAAACTCATTATATATTATATCAAATAATATTTCAGATTTCGAAAACCAAAAATTTGTTTGGATTCGAACTTGGGTTCGGGAACAGGTCCGGGACTCAGGAACGGGTTCGGGTCTGGGTCAAGTCAAAACAAAAATCCATTTTAATTATTTTTGAAAATAATTAATTAATAATAATAATACTAGTTTAGCAAAAATTCTAATTAGCAATCATAATTTAAAAATAATAATAAATTAGCAAGCAAACATTCAAATCAATTTAAAAATAACAAAATCAAAAATTACGAGTTTTGTCTAAACTCTAAAATTTCAAAAAAAAATATTTTCCTAAATTAACAAATGATTTATATTTATAATTAGCTAAATATTTAATTAATTAATTGGAACAAAATGAAGGGTTTCATATTGCCCAGTATCGCAGAGGACACGGGCCCTGCAGGTACGGAGCTCGAGGGCGGGAGCGCGGAGACGACTGGAGGGGTGGGCGCATAACTGCTGCTAGCCGGCGCATAGGCCCCCAGCAGAGGGAGGGTGCATGCGCCCGGGGAAAGGCAAGAGGGCGCATAGCCCTCACTAATCATGGGAGGAGTGGGCGCATAGCCGTAGCACCGCGTCGAAGCGGGCGCGGGAGCATAGCCGCTAGCGACAAGAGGACTGCTTTCCAGCGGTGCGCTGCTGGGTGCATGCTTGCCGAGGGGCGTATGGCTACCCAAGGTGGGCGCATAGCCTCCTGCTCGCCGAAGGAGCGACGAGGGCGGCCCCAGCAGCGCAGGCGCATAGCCGCCCCACCCAGAGGTGGGCGCAGAGCTAGGATGTGCAGGGGAGGAAGGCGCATAGCAGCCGACTTTGCTCCCAGCCACAGAGGAAAGGGGTGGGAAATTCAAATTCGAATTTGAATTAGAGATCCTCGGGCGGGAAGGCCCCGGACCCGAGGCGACGGTCTCGATTCCTGCCCCTGACTGCAGGCCGAGCAGGAGGGAAGCGTTGAATGAGTTCGACACGGAGGGAGGCCACCGGAGGGGGGTGAAGCCTGGGGTGGGCGGGGCACCGGGACGACCACCGCTGACAGAAGGTCGACGGCAGGAAGGGGCGCTGCTGCCGGCGCGGGATGTGGACGTCGAAGAGGGCGGCCACCGGAGCTTCGGTGCCACCGCGGCGGAAGCCCACCCGACCTGGGCCAACTGTTCGGGTGTCCAGGCGGCCGACGAGCTCGGGCCAGCAGTAGCGCAGGTGCACACGGACGCAGGAGGAAGGCGAACTCCCGTCGGCTTATGCAGGCGGCGGCGGCAGGGAGTGCGGGTGTGTATGTCGGCGGGCCGCGGCGCCGACGGCAGACGGGGTGGGGAGTCATACACACATGGGATCGGGTGGAGGGAGCTTCTGAGGAAGAGAGTGATCTATATATCTTTCTTTTTATTATTATATTTATATATATATATATATATATATATATATATATATATATAAATATATATATATATATATATATATATATTTGAACCTCGAACCCTTTTAGGAGTCAGTAGCAGAGGAGGCGGCGGCTGTCCAAACATGGGTATCTCACGTGATTCGATGCACAAGCGTCGTACCACCGGCGGGAAAAAGAAGGCCTGGAGGAAGAAGCGAAAGTACGAGATGGGTCGCCAGCCGGCGATGACCAAGCTGTCGAGCAACAAGACGGTGAGGAGGGTTCGTGTCCGTGGCGGGAACGTTAAGTGTTGGGTACTCCGTTTGGACACCGGTAACTACTCGTGGGGAAGTGAGGCCGTTACCCGCAAGACGCGTATCCTGGACGTGGTGTACAACGCCTCGAACAACGCGCTTGTGAGGACCCAAACCCTCGTCAAGAGTGCGATTGTTCAGGTTGATGCTGCCCCTTTCAAGCAGTGGTACTCTCAGCACTATGGGGTGGAGATTGGAAGGAAGAAGAAGCCTGCTGCTGCTGCTGCTGGAAAGAAGGAAGCAGTTGTAGAGGGACTGGAGGGTGAAGCTGCGGCAGAGGAAGCCAAGAAGAGCAAAACACGTGTTGAGGAAGCTGGAGATGAGGCAGCAGGGCCGGACAATTGACCCCCATATCGAAGAGCAGTTCGGTGGTGGCAGGTTGTTGGCTGCTATCTCCTCCCGACCTGGTCAATGTGGAAGAGTTGACGGGTACATACTGGAGGGTAAAGAACTCGAGTTCTACATGTAGAAACTCCAGAGGAAGAAGGGCAAGGGAGCTGGAGCTGGGTAATCAAGTTTCTACTTTAATCTAGTTTTGAACTTCATGGTGGTTTGAACCCTCCTATGTTTTAGACTTGTGATCCTTTTGAAATTTTGGAATGCATTATCAATTAGGAATTCGTCACACTGATGGCATTTGATATCCGGGTGCACTTGTTAAGCTAAACTTAATTATGCGTCTTTGTTCTTGACAGAGTCGGAAATTCAGTTATCCAACCAATCTCTCTATGTAGAATGTTAAGAAGATTACAGCAGAAGTTATAGCTGCTTGAGTCACTGCTGTGTTGATTTTGAAGGCTAATGCATGTCTTTATGTTCAGCTCTTATATATATATATATATATATATATATATATATATATATATATATATATATATATATATATATATATATATATATTTGAAGAGAACTATTCATGAGAGAGTTGAATCCATTCAAGGGGCACATCACCCAGGATATGTGCTCTGAAATACACAAAGGTAGTTCTTCATGCTTGATCACTTTTTTTCAAATATATATATATATATATATATATATATATATATATATATATATATATATATATATATATATATATATATATATATATATATATATTTCAGAGCACATATCCTGAGTGATGTGCCCCCTTGAATGGATTCAAGGGGGCATGAAGAACTACCTTTGTGTATTTCAGAGCACATATCCTGGGTGATGTGCCCCCTTGAATGGATTCAACTCTCTCATGAATAGTTCTCTTCAAATATATATATATATATATATATATATATATATATATATATATATAAGTTCCGTTCTAATGAGCTTGCAAGCCTACCTTATGGTACAATGAGCTTGTAAGCCTACCTTATGGTACATTTCGGGGTTATATTTAACGGTGGGTTCTGTAGGTATATTAACTACGTTGGATTCAAATGATTCTTTTCAATAAATGATAAATAAAAGATTTAATTCTATCTTAAGATTCAAATAAATCATATCAATAAATGGTAAAAGATATATTTAATTCTATCTAAAAGATATATTTAATTCTATCTTAGGATTCAAATAAATATTTTCAATAAATAATAAAAGATATATTTAATATTAATATTAAAATTAACATTAAATTAATATTAATACTAAATTAACATTAATATTAACATTATGTTAAATTTAACACTAAAATTAATATGAACATTAATATATATCTTTTAAGACATGAGCTCTGCGGCGCTAGGGTTTCGGCGGCTTGGAACCCTAACGGAGGAGGAGAGCGTCCCTAGCGAGGCCTCCGTTGACGCAGACGCAGATGATCCAGCGAAGCGAGACGAGGGAGGGGGCTGGACCACCGTGGAGCGGCGCAAGAGGCCTCCGGCTAGACACAATCAGGGGGTCGGGGGTCTCTTTGCGACGCCATACAACAAAGGCCCAGTCCCGCACATGGCCGGGAAAACCCTCACTAGGGGACTTAGAAGGGGTCCCACTGCTCAGAGTATCACCGGAAATAGGAGATATAAGGGTGACGGCCAAGACAGACGAGGAGGCGCATCACAAGTGGGAGGAAGGGCCAGCCAGGTGGTCGCTAAAGAAACGAGAGGAGGAGGTATTAAAACCAACTCTCCTCCAGTAACTTGGGCGGAACTGTGCAAACCAGCAGCAGTGCAGGAGGAGATAGAGCTTCAATATGTAGAACCTAAATTGGTGGATGGACGAAAAGTGGTGGAGATCACGCCGGACGACCTGGAAGAGACTACGGAGTATTGGCGAAATACCATTATACTGTATGTAATGGGCAACAAACCGTACTACGGACAATTGAGGGCGTTTGCTCTGAGAGTCTGGCGACCGAAAGGGGAGATGGAAATCTTCTCCAGAGGGAATGGTTTTTACTTTATCAAGTTCTCGCTGTCCGAGGATATGGATCGTGTCCTCGAAGGGGGTCCTTGGACTTTCGACGGGAGACTAGTTGTCCTAAAACGATGGTTCCCTGAATCATGTTTTGAGAAGGATAGGCTCACGACAGTCCCGATTTGGATAAGATTTCTGTGGCTATTCCCGTAACTCTGGAGTATACCGTCGATCATGAAAATGGCGAGCATGGTTGGCAATCCGATCCGCACAGACATTCCAACTGCGAGGCATCAGCGACTATCTTTTGCGCGGGTGTTGTCACGTCCCAGAACCAGAATACTGGAGAGCGGAGGAATGACTCAGCCAGCTACGTATTACGGGTAGATGAATACCGTATAATACGATCAATGCTGTCTAATAAGACGAGGGGGTGCATACTACATAAAAGTCTTCATATGGTCACTTCACATCAATTGTCTTAATCATTCAAACAAGAAACAGAAATAAAGAACATGTGAGATAAAGCAGTAAGGCGTCCCAAACGCTCAGTCAAAACGTTCTTGATATCTGGCTTTACAAAACACAGCCAGATGATGTAGTAAGTATACATAATTGTTATCAGCTGCAGCCTGACTTAGTTACAATTATGTAAAAGTAGGTACAAGACAATCTGACTAACATGTCGGTGCCAAACGGCAAAGTATAAAGTATTTTACAAAATGAGCGGGGAAGTAAGAAACCCACTCGAGCCCTCCTGCGATCATCCCTCTAGTATTGACCATCTTGGAGGTAGAAGTAAGCTGGATCCTCGGGGACTGGCTCTAAATCTGGCCATGCAAAACCAGAGAGGTTAGACCTCTAATAGCAAGTACCGCAAGGGAGCACGATGTGAGGAGTAAAACCAATAATAGGAAACATAATAAATAGATCTCTGCTGACTACTGGGATTCACATCACATCACGACACTTCGAACCAACCTTCCAACCAAACAAGGACAGAAGTTGGCCCGTCATGTCCTGACATTCTGATCATCTCAGTTAGGTAACAGAGTTGGTACAGTACACAAACAAATCAATTTAAACGGCCATGCAACTGCTACGGCTTGCTACTGTGAGTTCCAAGTTATCCTGGAATTATGCAATAGGAATTCCTCAGTTCTTACTATGTGCAAGCAAGGCTAGTTTACCCAGTCAATCAATTATGCCAATCATGAATTAGACGAGTCCCAGCGGGACGCCCGTCATCAATATACAATATACAATAAGTAATATAACCAGATACCGCTACCTGCCCGTGTGACAGATTTGCAGTATCTGTGGGGACCAACCGGCCTGTCGGGCACTACTAGTCCCAAGAGGGCTGCCATGTAAGAACTCGAAAATCCATTCTCTCCATGCAATCATTATTTTATTTAACTTAATAGTCTCTACGTTGAATGAAATTCCATGCCGTAGATCATGGTCATTCAAATGAGTACTTTCGTACGGGGTACGACATGTACAACTCTACAACGATACCAGTACGGTTAGGTCGTAGGTCTTACATAGCGTAATGCAACAATCAAAACTAACCACGGAGTAATCATGCCTTGACTATAAAGTACACATGCTGTTTTTGTAAGATAAATAGATAAATAAATAAATAAATAAATAATTTGAAGCCTACATGTGCTTGTATGCCAATATTCGAGATTAGTCAGTCGATTGCAATAGTTCA
Source organism: Iris pallida (assembly GCA_029216955.1). Taxonomy (NCBI): domain Eukaryota; kingdom Viridiplantae; phylum Streptophyta; class Magnoliopsida; order Asparagales; family Iridaceae; genus Iris; species Iris pallida. Next base: position 2,523,592 of record JANAVB010022398.1, read on the forward strand.
TAGTTAATATGAACGTGTCTCATTCATTCAATTCAATAAGACGACTAGCCAGTCTCTTACTTCCAACTAGGAACGCATGATCAATTATTAAATTAGGGTGACAATCCCTGTCAATCAATGTCAACTAATGTTAAACAACTGCCAAGGCACAATTAATATCATGCTAATAATTAATGCTAATAAATGTCAATCAATCAATGTCAATTTGAAGCAAGGATCAGGCGAAAAGACATTGGGGTCAGAGTCATACGGCTTACGAAACTGGAATTTCATGCGGCCGGAACAGAATAGTCTCATGCGGCCAACTTAGTAAAACTTCATGCGGCAGCTAAGTCATGCAGCGCCATACGGCTGAGAAGAATCAGCGCCATACGGCTAGATTTATACAAGTCCCATAATGCTAAGCTGCGGCAAAAAGAAATCCTATGCGGCTAAGATAGTTCACATGCGGCTGCGAGAAGGACCCTCATGCGGCTCGGGTTAACTAAACCCATGAGGCTGCGGGTAAACTAACCCATGCGGCTGGACTGACCAAGTCTATGCGGCCCAATTGACGAGCCTCATATGGCTGAGTAGTGCCCTGCAGACAGAGTTAAGGCATGATCGGCCAGAAGGACTCGGGTCCTTTATGCGGCCAGGATATAATACTTATACGGCTCAAAATTGGACGGGACATATGCGGCTGGCTAAAAACTCATGCGGCTGATAAGCTCATACGGCTAACTAAAGCCCATGCGGTCAGGATGACTTGCCGCATGAAGACTCATGTGGTCAAGCACTACCATGCGGCTAGGATCTGTTCTTCTTCTCCAAATTCTAAGGACAGAACCATGGAAACCATTGCTTCCAAGCTCTCTAAATCCTTCATTCCAAGCCCAAATCTGAATTCCATAGGTCAAAATGGGGTAGAACGAAATTTTCTACGACATGGAACCATCCAAACTTAAAGATAACAAAGTTTACTAGATCAAAACCTAAGAAATCCGAAAATACATTAAACTTAGATATACAAGAAATAAACCATGGAAATTAAAAATGCTAAGTACTAAAGAGGCTCAAAACCAAGTAAGGAAGATGATGGAACAAAAATAATGGTAATCCATCAAGAAGCAAGTTTGGCACTTGCCTTGGCGGCTAGTAGGTGGGAGAGAAGTTATGAGGAAGAAGAAGCTTAATAGTGAAGTAATGAAGAGAGAGAGAGAGAGAATGGCTTTAAATGGAAGGAGTGGTGGTAGGTGGGGGTTGATCCATGAACAGCATACTAAATCTAATCCAAACCGAACCCAAAGTATAGCTAAAGCAGAGTATAAAAGCAGAAAATAAAATACAGAAATAGAATTACAAAAAATTAATTAACATGGAATTAAAGGGGTTTAACTACGGAACAATACATGATAAATATTAAATAAACATATTAAAGCAATACATGCATTAAAATACGTATTCTGGGAATGGGAAGTGACACTGGCTATCAGCGCATAACATGCAGTTCGAGGGAGTTGCCAGAGGTTGGGTGACGTGGAACTCGCGGGAATGGAGCGAGCAAATCAGATATGTATCCGAACAGATGATTGTGGTAGACCTCACTAATAAAGGGGGGCTAGAAGTGGTCTTCGGCGCAGTGTACGGACATAACGACCGGAAGCAACGCGGAGCACTGTGGGCGGATATCGTACGGTTGGCAGCACAAGTGGGTGACTCTCGTCCTATTGTCTTTTGTGGTGATTTCAATGCTATTACGACGGGAGCGAAAAAACAAGGAGGCCGTCCTGTTCCTGCGACGATCCTCGCTGACTTTCAGAATTGTCTTCTGAGCTCGGGGCTGGCTCGTCTGGAACATATGGGACACATATGGTCCTGGAATAACAGCTCAGCTACTCAACAAGTCTACTGCCAGCTGGACAGGGCTCTTGTCAATAACAAATGGAGAAAGATTTTCCCGACCGTCCGAGCAGAGGGCTTGCCGCGAGGCACTAGTGATCACACACCTATATTGATTCGATTGGCGGATTTGAAAACCACAGAGAGGCGTCCTTTCAGATATTGCAACGCGTGGTACTTGGCCGCAGGATACGAAGAAGTGGTCGAGAGGGCCCTCTCGACCAATGTGGACGGGAATCCTCAATTCCAATTTACTCGCCTACTTAGAAGGGTCAAGGGAGCCATCCGAAGTTGGAATATTCACAGACCTTTGCCATGTCTTACAGAAAAGGACAAGAAACTAAAGGAAATTCAAGAACAGGTGCAAGCAGCCATGTTCGACAATAATCTCGCCGTACAAGAGAAGTTGCTCCAGGAAGAGGTTCGTCAGCTCCGCTTCCAGGAGGAAATCCAACTTAAGCAACGGGCTAAGTATGATTGGCTCAAGGATGGTGATAGGTGTACTAAGTTCTTCTACGCTACTATTAGAGCTCGACAAAGTAGGAATCAGTTGGCCAAACTTATTGATGCAAATGGTGCCCCTCTCTGTCATGGTGACCATATTCAAAATGAGGCAGTAAGTTATTATCATAAACTTTATAATCAGGAGGAGTACAGAGAAGATTTCCCCGAGATAATATGTAAACGTCTGGTTACTGACAAAGGAAATGAGTCTCTTCGTCGCAGGGTTACTATGTAGGAGATTGAACAAATAGTGAAGAAGGCCAATCCAAATAAGTCGTCTAGACCCGATGGATTTGGCGCTGCATTTTACCAAATCCATTGGCCGAAAATCAAAGATAGAATACTCCACTTGGTGGATGATTTCCTCATGAATGGTCGCCTTCTCCGACAGATGAACCATACCTTCCTTACGTTGATCCCGAAAACTGAGGGAGCAAAGGAGTTAGGAGATTTTAGACCTATTGCTTGTTGCAATTTTATCTATAAAATTATTACTCACCTTATGTGCAATAGAATGCAGGATATCATGAAGGGTCTCATCTCGCCAAACTAAGCAGCTTTTATTAAAGATCGCTCTATTGCTGATAATTGCCTGCTTGCACACGAGCTGGTCAGAGACTTTAACAAAGCAGGAGGCGGAAAGGGGTGCATCAAGCTGGATCTTAGGAAAGCTTATGATATGGTGAACAGGAAATTCGTATGTCAGGTGATGGAGGGTGTCACGACCCGATCCCAACTAATTGGGTCGAACCGGATCATGCCCAGCCTGCACCGTTGTTGAGACGGCGGCAGTAAGCTGTTCAGTAGCAGGTAACCATACAACAACACTATATTTGTCACAACTCAAAATTCAGAAATTTAAAACTTTATTAAACTTTTACAATGGAATGAAAGATACAACTTAAACCATTTTCTACATACATCATGAATAAAATAAAACTCTAGGCAAACAGCTCATCAGTCTCGAATTCCTCGTCTTGGGATCGCGGAACAAAGCCTCATCAGTGATACCTAAAATGTTGGTTCTCCAGTCAGGAGGGAACAAAGTATAATTCATGCTAATTTAAAATAGTTAAAGTAAATAATAGAATCATGCAGTTTTAAACAGTTTAAAGAAAGAATAGTTTTCAGCGGTAAAACAGTGTGATTTGAACAGGCAATGAATTATGACCGGCTTAGGATGTACAGTAGTATCCTAGCGATACGATATGGCTTGTCCCCGTGTGAAGAGGGGAAAGCTAATACAGTCAGTAGTTACAGTTGGCTTTGGTCATAATCATTACTCTATTTCCCCAGTCCCAATCAGTACAGTAGTCACAATCAGTACTCTCCGAGAGAGTTTCGTGTTTGCATCGTGGTTTAAACATGCAGTAAAACGATTATAGAAATAACTGTAAAACTAATACAAACTATACTTGCCTCAGGAAAATGACTGGAGAGATGAGTTGGTACCGAGGAGGAACGTCAGGTATATCTTCGAGTTCCTACAGTTGAGAACTCGACTTAGATCCGCTAGATAACCAAGCTAAGTGTGCTAATTGCAATCTCTAGTAACAAGTCCTAGTCAGATTTTTAAGTTGTTATTAAGCTACAGCTAACGTTTACGTCGCAAACTACGTGCGTTGCTTAGACCAGTTAATTTGATTATTTGGAAATAATAATGAGAACCGATTATCTTTGGAAAACTTTGTGTTTTCGTAATATATCTATAAAAATATAGTTTCTTTTAGTGATAAATCATGAACTAGTTATTTACTAATATTTTATCCATTTATTTAATTCTTAATTAATTATAAACGAGAAATGATTACGCTCTAACTACGGTTATACATCCAATCCAAAACCACCCAAGATCAACATCAACCACCCAGAAAAGAAAGTAAAAATCTATGCTATGCAATACAGGGGCACAGCTAATCATCCTAGAGTTATGGGCTTATGCCCTGTACAATTCTTTTACATAAAATAAGAGAAAAACTGTTTAATTCCTAAATAAAATGTGCAGTAAATAATTATCTATAATAAATAACTTAATCATTAAATAAAATAATTTTAAATCAAAAGTTTGGAGTCTCAGACTCGGTCCATCATCAAATCTAGCTAATACCTCAACGCCCGGTCGGACCGGTGCGTTTGTATTTCGCTAGGGCCCACAGACCGGTACGGTCGTCGCCCAAAAATCAGTTTTAAATTCATTTTCCGAAAACTAATTTGAAATCCAAATAAATAAAGTTTTGTAAAAATTTGGGCAGCATTTCCTCTATTTCGGGACAAACCCAAAACTGAAAAATGCGCCACAAAACCTGCAATTGTTCCAACCAAATAATAATCCCAAAAATATATCCACCGAAATAATTTTCCAAACCACCAGAACCTTCCCGAAATACCCAGGAAATTCGAAATCCACCAACCACATACAAAACCCAGCAGACAAAATCACAGAATATGCTAACGCAGCTAACCGAATCTACTACGTAGCTTACCGGATTTCCCAAAGGGAAACCGGGAACCGTTATCATCATCGACTACCAATAAAAATACAACGGGGCAGAGAATTTATACCTCGGGATGCTCGGCTAGAGCTCTCAGATGATGTAATAAAAGAAATAAAGAAGTCCAGCAGCGACGTTCCCGAATTAGGCTGAAATCAGCGACGTCAATGACGAAAACGCCGTAAACTCCAACGCTAGGGCACGCTGGCCAGAAGAGAGACGCTGCAAGGAGGCAGCGCTGTCGGCGGACAGCGACGCTGTCGGCAGCGTAAAGGGAACGGGTCGCCGGAGAGACGACGGGGACGACGAGAAGGGCGCGCGGGGTGGTGCGCGTCGGAAAAAAGCCGCGCGGGGCGGATCTGGACAGCGGCGGGGTTCCGTCGTGATCGACCGCTCGGGGGAGGGCGCGGGGGCGCACGCGGTCGGCTCGCCGCGGTCGGAGAGGGGGTCAGCCCGCTGGGAGCCGGCGGGTGGCACGGGAACGGGGTGCTCGATGCTGGCTTAACCGGGGCGCATGCGGGGAGATCGTCGGAGATGGGGCGCAGGTCGGGGAAAGGCCGACGGGAGCTCGGGTCCTTGGGAAGGGGTTCTGGAGGAATGGGTTTGAGAAGAAGGGAAGTTGGGGGAGAGTAGGTGATGGGGGTGTTGATCTCTTCTCTGGAGAGAATGTAGAGGGAGAGGTGGAGATAGGTTTATATGGGATCTGTTCTTGGGGGTTACAGAAAGTGAAAGGAGGAGTCGGGAGGTTGGCGGCGGTGGCCGTTCGGAAACAGAGGGTCTGCCGTTCCTCTCAGAAAGAGAACGCAAGAGAGAGAGAGTGGGGAAGTGGGGAGTTTATTAAGGGTGTTGTGGAGAACGTGGAGACTTGTGTGTGGTGGGAAGAGAAGATGGGGAACAGACCAGGGAGAAAAAGTCAGGGTGTTTACTTAATTCATGTGTGGAGTGCATTTGCTAGTCCTACGGGACCAGCTGACCAAGTATATATATATATATATATATATATATATATATATATATATATATATATATATATATATATATATTTTTTTTAAAAGTTATTAGAACCAAGTAAATTCAGATTTGGAAAAAGAATGGGTTTGGGTTTGGTTCGGGCCTGGGTCTGGGCTCGAAAATCAAAAGTCCAAGTTATTAATATTTTCTTAATTCTTTTTCACACAAAAATATTTAATAATGTTAATAATAATAATTTTTAGAAAATGCTAATAATAATAATACTAAACTCTATTAAATAATTAATTACAAATAATGGATTTCACAATCTTCCCTCCTTAGAAAATTTCGTCCTCGAAATTAAAGGCAGGGTAGGAGAATCAAACAGGTACGGGTACTGCACCCGTAACTCAGGTCCAACAATAAGAATTTTTAAGGCAGTCGTGGATGAAACGGTTTATGATATCATCCATGTAGAAAAATACAAAAGCGAACCAAAGTACACGAGGTTGATCAGACCATCATGCACCGGTCCTGATTAGACAATATATTAGTAGGTTCACCCAATAAAATATCGTCATGATCAAGCTTGATTTAAAGAGATAGCTTGCAAAACTAGGCTAACTTAGCAGCATTAGTCAAATTTAGAACGAGAAAAAAGAAAAGATAAGAAATAGGAGTTTAGGTGATGGCTCAAATTCTGATTTTCTTCTCATCTCTGACTAGGCTTGCGATTGGTTTCTCTGGCACTGAAAGGTTGAGTCCAAACTTGAGCTCTGAATTATCCAAAATGTGACTCGGATTCCGAAGTGTAGCATCTGAGCTGTGACGTAGAAGACGTTGCACACTCTCAAGATTAGCTGGTAGAGCTAACTGGTATGCTACTTCCAACTCGTCTTAAACTTCAAATGGCCTGATGTACCTGGCCTCACTTTCCAGCTCCGTCAAAACTGATTGTTCCTCTGGTAGGAGAAAACTTCACTAAAACAATTTGGCCTTCCCAAGACCTACCAAATTCCAAGACGCAAAATCTCAATACATCTTCAAGCGTCTGGATTGACCTCTCTGCTTGCTCATCCCGCGGTACTCCATGAATCTGGTAGATGTGCCTCTCGTACAATGCTGCCAACTTCTTAGTGGATAAACCAACTTTGAAGGGAATAAAGTGTGCTGACTTAGTCAGTCGGTTTACTATAATCCAATTGGTGCCCTTCCCTCCTTGGGAACAAGGCAATCCTTACTCAAAGTTCATTGTTATATGCTTCTACTTCCACTCCGAATTGTCCAGCGGCTGCAACAAACTGGTTGTTCTCTTGCTAAATTCCTCAGATTGACAAATTCGCATCTAATCCCATACCTGGAATTGTCCTTCTTCATTCCATAGCACCAATCAATGGAGGCATATTCTGATACATCTTATTAGCTCCTGAATATATGGAATACTGCGACTGGTACATTTCTTCCATCAACTCGTTCCTCCGTTTGTCAGCCGATACGCAAAGTCTCATACCATTCTTCAGAGTTCCAATGCTGATCAATTTAGAAACCCTCGAGTGTTCCTGCCAACACTTGATCTCTAAGCCTGCAAAGTGCCTTGTTTTGAAACTACGTTCTCTTGATTTTGTCCATCAGCCTCGAACTTCATCAACACTGAATTAGCATCCAACTCCGTCCTTCTATCTCCAGGTAGTATAACCTCCAGTCCAAGCTTCTCGACGTCTTCTAGTAGGTGCCACTCCTTGGTTAAGAACATTGCCACTGGGTATCGACTAAGTGTATCAGCGATTCACATTAGCCCTACCCGGATGGTATAACGGGTCGATGTTGGAAATCCTTCATCAGCTTCAGCCATCTTCTTAGTCTAACATTCAGCCCTTTCTGAGTGAAGACATATTTCAGACTTTTGTAGTCCGTATATATTTTTACTCCATTTCCATAAAATCATGCTTCCATAGCTTCAAAGTAAAGATAATTGCAGCAAATTCCAAATTAGGTGTGGGATAATTCTTCTCATGAGTCTGTAGTTGCCTAAATGTGTAAGCAATTACTTTCCCATGTTGTTGAAGAACGCAGCCCAGTTCTTTTCCAGAGGCATTACTGTAAATTGAGAAACCACATGTTCCTGCGGGTAGCGCAAGGATTGGTGTAATGGTAAATCTCTTCTTCAGCTCCTCAATGCCGCCTGGCAATCTTTCGTCCAGATGAACTCTTCATTCCTTCAAGTGAGCTTCGTCATCGGCTCAGCAATCTTGGCAAAAACTTTTACGAACTTCTGATAGTAGCCAGCCAAGTTCAAGAAACTTCCGAATTGAATTTGGGGTATACCACTTTTCAACAGCAGCTGTCTTCCATCGAAATTTCTTCTCTTGACAACATGGCCAAAAATCCACCTTGTCAAAGAAAATCCACGTTCAGATAACTTACCATAAAACTTCTTTTTCTTCAAAGTTTCCAGAACTTTCCTCAAATGTTCTTCATGCTCTTCTTCAGTCTTCGAATATATCAGAATGTTATCTATGGAGAAGATAAACTGATTCAAATACTCATGAAAAAATTCTGTTCATGAGATTCATGAACACAGCAGGAGCATTTGTCAGTCCAACTTCATGACCAGAGAAAACTACCCATACTTGGTGTTTGAACGTCGTCTTGGAAATGTCCTCCTTTCTGACTTTGATTTGATGGTAGTCAGATCTTTAATCAAACTTCGAAACACCCTAACTCCACACAAACAGATCAAACAGATCCTCGATCCGGGCAGAGGGTACTTGTTCTTTAGTATCTGGTAATCGATGCACATCCGTTGTTCCATCCTTCTTGCGCAAAAACAAGATAGGTGTTCCCTAAGGTGAAGTTCCTTCCTGAATAAATCCTAGAGCCTTCATTGATCTGGTCCTTCATCTTCTATGAACCCCGAGTCTGCATCATGCCTTATTGTAGGAGGCAAGGTCTACTGGATAGGAAGAGAGTCCCTAGGTTGTGGCCTAACAGGTGTTGCTGGGATAGGTATTCTGGTATGATGGAAAGATAAGGGGCAATCCTTTACCCGATGTTCAGCAGATCCACATGCCAAACATTGTCCCAATCTCTTGCGGCAACTAACGGCCTGATGACTAGGCCTCTTGCAGTAGTCACAAGCCAATAGACAAGACTGCCGGAAAGTAGAGTACTTGATAGGGCCCAAATATCTTCTAGATTCAGGGGTATCCTTCCTAGGACAAAAGTTCTGCTCTAACTTGGTTGGAGATAACTAAGGCTACATCATTGATGTTCTTCAGGTCTTCTCTCGTGATATTCATCTGTTCTTGCTGGGCTTCATCTTGAGCTTTCTGGAACTCCAGGATTTCTTGTAATAGGACAACCATTTGGAAGATGTTTGCTGGTACTGGTGGAGCAACAAAAATGAATACTCCACAAAGAAAATACAACTTAGTTGAGATGAGGTAGGAATCGCCAGTGTAGCAAAAACTTCACTGGATGCATTATGAGGACGGTCAAACAGCCGTGAGGGAAAAGACCCTGGGCTTGGTTGAGGAGATAGGGTATGATCCGGAGATGATACCTCATCGCCAGCAGGATTTGGTCTTGTCAATGGTCATTCTCTGGAAGGTTTAGGATGCAAACATAAGCAAGATATCCTACCAGTCTATAATCAAACAAAAATATTTATTTATATATATATCGGTCCTATGTTGTGACAAATAAATGTTCTAGTGTTCCAATTGTTTCTAGGTATGTTTTCCTAAGTTGTTGTTCTGATTTGACATGCATGGGCCACCACTAAAAATATGTCACGACCCGATCCCAACTAATTGGGTCGAACCGGATCATGCCCAGCCTGCACCGTTGTTGAGACGGCGACAGTAAGCTATTCAGTAGCAGGTAACCATACAACAACACTATATTTGTCACAACTCAAAATTCGAAAATTTAAAACTTTATTAAACTTTTACAATGGAATGAAAGATACAACTTAAACCATTTTCTACATACATCATGAATAAAATAAAACTCTAGGCAAACAGCTCATTAGTCTCGAATTCCTCGTCTTGGGATCGCGGAACAAAGCCTCATCAGTGATACCTAAAATGTTGGTTCTCCAGTCAGGAGGGAGCAAAGTATAATTCATGCTAATTTAAAACAGTTAAAGTAAATAATAGAATCATGCAGTTTTAAACAGTTTGAAGAAAGAATAGTTTTCAGCGGTAAAACAGTGTGATTTGAACAGGCAATGAATTATGACCGGCTTGGGATGTACAGTAGTATCCTAGCGATACGATATGGCTTGTCCCCATGTGAAGAGGGGAAAGCTAATACAGTCAGTAGTTACAGTTGGCTTTGGTCATAATCATTACTCTATTCCTCCAGTCCCAATCAGTACAGTAGTCACAATCAGTACTCTCCGAAAGAGTTTCGTGTTTGCATCGTGGTTTAAACATGCAGTAAAACGATTATAGAAATAACTGTAAAACTAACACAAACTATACTTGCCTCAGGAAAATGACTGGAGAGATGAGTTGGTACCGAGGAGGAACGTCAGGTATATCTTCGAGTTCCTACAGTTGAGAACTCGACTTAGATCCGCTAGATAACCAAGCTAAGTGTGCTAATTGCAATCTCTAGTAACAAGTCCTAGTCAGGTTTTTAAGTTGTTATTAAGCTACAGCTAACGTTTACGTCGCAAACTACGTGCGTTGCTTAGACCAGTTAATTTGATTATTTGGAAATAATAATGAGAACCGATTATCTTTGGAAAACTTTGTGTTTTCGTAATATATCTATAAAAATATAGTTTCTTTTAGTGATAAATCATGAACTAGTTATTTACTAATATTTTATCCATTTATTTAATTTTTAATTAATTATAAACGAAAAATGATTACGCTCTAACTACGGTTATACATCCAATCCAAAACCACCCAAGATCAACATCAACCACCCAGAAAAGAAAGTAAAAATCTACGCTATGCAATACAGGGGCACAGCTAATCATCCTAGAGTTATGGACTTATGCCCTGTACAATTCTTTTACATAAAATAAGAGAAAAATTGTTTAATTCCTAAATAAAATGTGCAGTAAATAATTATCTATAATAAATAACTTAATCATTAAATAAAATAATTTTAAATCAAAAGTTTGGAGTCTCAGACTCGGTCCATCATCAAATCTAGCTAATACCTCAACGCCCGGTCGGACCGGTGCGTTTGCATTTCGCTAGGGCCCACAGACCGGTACGGTCGTCGCCCAAAAATCAGTTTTAAATTCATTTTCCGAAAACCAATTTGAAATCCAAATAAATAAAGTTTTGTAAAAATTTGGGCAGCATTTCCTCTATTTCGGGACAAACCCAAAACTGGGAAATGTGCCACAAAACCTGCAATTGTTCCAACCAAATAATAATCCCGAAAATATATCCACCGAAATAATTTTCCAAACCACCAGAACCTTCCCGAAATACCCGGGAAATCCGAAATCCACCAACCACATACAAAACCCAGCAGACAAAATCACAGAATATGCTAACGCAGCTAACCGAATCTACTAGTAGCTAACCGGATTTCCCAAAGGAAAACCGGGGACCGTTATCATCATCGACTACCAATAAAAATGCAACGGGGCAGAGAATTTATACCTCGGGATGCTCGACTAGAGCTCTCAGATGATGTAATAAAAGAAATAAAGAAGTCCAGCAGCGACGTTCCCGAATTAGGCTGAAATCAGCGACGTCAATGATGAAAATGCCGTAAACTCCAACGCTAGGGCACGCTGGCCAGAAGAGAGACGCTGCAAGGAGGCAGCGCTGTCGGCGGACAACGACGCTGTCGGCAGCGTAAAGGGAACGGGTCGCCGGAGAGACGACGGGGACGACGAGAAGGGCGTGCGGGGTGGTGCGCGCCGGAGAAAAGCCGTGCGGGGCGGATCTGGACAGCGGCGGGGTTCCGTCGTGATCGGCCGCTCGGGGGAGGGCGCGGGGGCGCACGCGGTCGGCTCGCCGCGGTCGGGGAGGGGGTCAGCCCGCTGGGAGCCGGCGGGTGGCGCGGGAACGGGGTGCTCGGCGCTGGCTTGGCCGGGGCGCACGCGGGAAGATCGCCGGAGATGGGGCGCAGGTCGGGGAAAGGCCGACGGGAGCTCGGGTCCTTGGGAAGGGGTTCTGGAGGAATGGGTTTGAGAAGAAGGGAAGTTGGGGGAGAGTAGGTGATGGGGGTGTTGATCTCTTCTCTGGAGAGAATGTAGAGGGAGAGGTTGAGATGGGTTTATATGGGATCTGTTCTTGGGGGTTACGGAAAGTGAAAGGAGGAGTCGGGAGGTTGGCGGCGGTGGCCGTTCGGAAACAGAGGGTCTGCCGTTCCTCTCAGAAAGAGAACGCAAGAGAGAGAGAGTGGGGAAGTGGGGAGTTTATTAAGGGTGTTGTGGAGAACGTGGAGACTTGTGTGTGGTGGGGAGAGAAGATGGGGAACAGACCAGGGAGAAAAAGTCAGGGTGTTTACTTAATTCATGTGTGGAGTGCATTTGCTGGTCCTACGGGACCAGCTGACCAAGTATATATATATATATATATATATATATATATATATATATATATATATATATATATATATATATATATTATTTTTATTTTTTTAAAAGTTATTAGAACCAAGTAAATTCAGATTTGGAAAAAGAATGGGTTTGGGTTTGGTTCGGGCCTGGGTCTGGGCTCGAAAATCAAAAGTCCAAGTTATTAATATTTTCGAAATTCTTTTTCACACAAAAATATTTAATAATGTTAATAATAATAATTTTTAGAAAATGCTAATAATAATAATACTAAACTCTATTAAATAATTAATTACAAATAATGGGTTTCACAGAGGGGATGGGATTTGATCGATGGTGGGTTGACCGAGTTGAAGAATGCATTACGACTCCTACTTTCTCCATTCTTATCAACGTTACACCACATGGATTCTTTGGCAGCAACCGAGGGCTCCGTCAAGGAGACCCTCTGTCTCCCTATTTATTTACCATTGTTATGGAGTATTTTACTTGTCTCATGGATGCAGCAGTCTATAGGAAGTGTATTACGCCGTTGTTTCGGCGAATATCTCCTACTATTTCTCATCTTATATATGCAGATGATTTACTGGTCTTCATAGAACCAAATGAGAAAGGCATTACGGCGTTGCTACAGATCCAGGAAGAATTCAGGACATTATCAGGCCTCCTGCTGAATAAAGAGAAATCCAAAGCTTTTTTCAGCCGTGATTGTCCCGACAAGGAGCGGTGGGTGGCAAAACTGGGCATTGAGCAAGGGCAGCTACCGGTTAGGTACCTTGGCATACCTTTATCCATAAATTATGCTGGTAAATCGGATTGTATGGGTCTGGTAGAATATGTCCAGAGAAGGCTTGAGGGATAGCAGGCACAACTTTTGTCTTTTGGGGGAAGAGTTGAGCTCGTACGATCTACTATATGGGCTATTACTGCATACTGGTTACAGGCTATAATTATTCCCATCGAAACTATGAGAGAGGTAGAACGGTTGTGCGCCAATTTTGTATGGAAAGGTGGTCTACACACAATAGCATGGGAGGAGCTCTGCTTGCAAAAGGAAGAGGGCGGCATTGGATTGCAGTCATTATCGACACTAAGGGAAGTGGCCATAATTAGATTAGCGTGGAGATTCCTCGAGAACAAATCGCTATGGGCTAAGTGGACTCATGCCAGGTATGTCAAGGCAGCGAATTTTTGGTCCTTGCAACCGAACAACAATTTTTCAGTCACCTTCAAGAAGATCCTGTCGCAACGAAAGACGATCCAGTACTGCATACGGCGGGTGATACGAGATGGTAAATCGACGAGCGTTTGGTTCGACCCATGGTTGAACAAGAGGAGTCTCATCGATAGATTTGGGTGGCCTACTTATGAACTCGTTGGGCGGGACATCACCCTAGACGCGTTTATCGCGGACGGAGGCTGGAACATTACAGATAGGTATATCGACCAGTGGACGGGGGAAGAAATTAGAGGAGTTCGTATAGAGGGTGGAGAAGGGTCGGACAGATGGGAATGGGAGGATGTGGCACTGTCAGATGGCAGGAAGGCACTTGGCTTCTCCCAGCGGGCGGCCTACAATAGAGTGAGGATGGTGGCGCCTAGAGTGGCATGGGCTGAGATCGTGTGGGTAAAGGGGGCGACATCAAAGATGAAGTTGTGCTTATATAAAGCTATTCGGGACCGACTCCTTACAAAGGAGAGACTTATTCGATTCGGAATAGTGGTGCCAGATGTCCGATGTGCGCTGTGTGGTGGTCAGGAGGAAAGCAGAGATCATCTATTTTTTCAGTGTCCGTTCTCTGAGATGGTGTGGAGGCACTTCACGAATCAGATTGGCGTCCATATCAGACGGGATTTGGTTTTGATGCAGATTACGGAAGATATTTTGGGTCTGAAGAATCAGGATCAGAAGCTCTATCGACAGATCAGACTTAGACTTCTTTCGGTAGTTTGGCATGTGTGGAAGGAGCGCAATGGCCGAATCTTTGAGGGACACAGTACACTTATGTCTGGCCTCATTAACAATATACAGAATGACCTTACTATTATGGAAAAGGTGTAGTAGTGGGCGATAGTGATTATTTGAGATTGTAAAGAGGGACTTGTACAGCTTGATTTTGATTCAATAAAAGTACCTTTGCTTCAAATATATATATATATATATATATATATATATATATATATATATATATATATATATATATATATATATATATATATGTATGTGTGTGTGTGTGTGTGTGTGTGTGTGTGTGTGTGTGTGTGTGAAGACTACATCGCATGCATTGTCCATATGAAGAAGGGATACATCAAGGAAGACCATATAAAGCACATTAGCATTGTCCATATGAAGAAGTGATACATCAAGAGAGACCATATAAAGCACATTGCACTGAAGTTTTTATTCTCACATCAGCAACAAAAGATTAAATTCAAGCATATCCGCTTTTAGGACTACTTGGATGTGAGCACCCTGAATTTCGGGTTGATTTTTTTATTTTTATTTATTTTCTGATTGATTTTAATTTTGATAAATAATTAATTCTGTTATTTTCCTTAAGTGTACTTTTTCATGCCATTGATATTTGGAGTATCAGGGATGTTCAATTCTGGAAATCTTCTTCACGAGTTTTGGAGTGGACACGATTACCTTCATGACGGTATATGGTGTCCCACCCAAACTTGTTTCCTTGTGCTCTTTCTGCTTCGCTGAACTTTGGGTCGGTTTAGACCAATTGATTGTTATTATTTTTCCCACTCTTTTTCTTGATCATTTTCAGCACGTTACCATGACATTTAAATTGGGAACGCCAGACCAGCCATTTCCTTGAAACCAACTCCTCATTGATGATCTACTCGGGACGCTCGTCACCCATGACCTTCGTTTCCCACTCATTCATGTCATTTTGAGCTCCATTTGATTCGCACAACTTTTCCGACACGTGGCCCGATTTTATTTCACGCCATGGCGTCACATTCATTTTCCAACTTGATTTGTGGGTCCCCTGTCGACCAAAACCTGTCAGCCCCAACTATGGACATGGCCCACTTTGAGCCTACTATCCGTCCGCCACTTGTGTCCCATTATTTGGAATCCCCATGTGCTACTTATTTACTCATGATCATCAACGTCTAATTTTAATTCTATTTTTGCACGATGTCCAGTTTTGACCCAATCCGGCTCCACCGAGTCCAGTCCAGCTCCACGATTTTTTTCCATCATGACACTCTAATATTTTGTTGCCTAAAAATATCAGAAATTCATTTACCCATTTTTCCTATATTTAATAGAATTTCTATTGAATTAATCTACTTGGAATGATCTATTTTTTGCTAAATCAATACTAGCCCTTTGATTTCCTTCAATTAAGCACAACCATTGATTTCCCCATCCATTTTTTCCTAGCAGCCAACATTGGTTGGCCGGCCCTAATTTCTAGGGGGAAAGCAACTTTTCACTCTCTCTCTCTTCTTCCCTCACATTTATTACTTATCCACATCTATTACTATCTCTCTCTCTCTCTCCAACTATTTGTATACTACAACAACAAACTACAACTAACAGCAACTCTTCCTCCTCACCATGCACCCGACAACACCAGCTCTCCTCCCTGAACCTCCATGGCCAAGCCGACCACCCCTCGTCGGCCGTCGGCCGTGGGCACAGCCCTTCCCTCTCTCCTCCATTCTCCACTCGATCTCCTCCTCCTTCCATGGATCAACACTACCACCACCATCTTAAGCAACAACCGCCACCACCATGGCCATCAACGGCGACCACCACCACCCTAAACCGCCGTGCCGCCGCCACTGGCCGCGCATGGCCGCACCTCCGCCGGGAATAGGCCGCGCAGCCCTCGCTCGCAGCTGCGACAGCAGCCAAGAGCACCAGCAGCAGCGGCTGCGCCAACCGCGCATGCAGGCGCGCACGCACGAGCGCGCGTGGGCCGCCGTCGCGCGCCGCCACGCCGTCGTGCGGGCCGCCGTGGGCCTCTGGCCGTGCTCCCCCGCCATGAGCGAGCCTCCCCTGACGGCCACCGTCCTCCGGGACGCGCCGTCGAGGCGATTTCTGCGTTTTGAACGACATCCCGTCGTGACGCGCGCGAAATGAAGTTCGTTTTGGCACCCCGTCGCAGCAACGTCGCGCACGTTTTTCCGGAGATCCGACCGTTGGATCGTCGATTTCTTCGCTCCGTCACAATCTCGGTATATCCACCTTCATCCCTGTCAATTTTCGTCCATTAATTTTATCGTTTGATACATGAAAACCGGCCACCAAGTTGACCGTTTAAATTGTATTAAATTTGGACAGTTTTGCGGGACCAACTTCGTCAGCTTGTATCTCCTCCACCGCAGTTCCGTTTGGCGTGCTACCAGTTCCGGTGCGAAGCTGGTATAACCCTCTCCCTGCCCCCTTTAGATTTCATTTCAGTTTGAGCTTGTTTGATTGGTTGAATTCGACGCCAAAGTTGGTCGTCCGAATTCATAATTTTCAACTTGTAAAATTCTATTTTTGAACACGGGACTCCAGATTTCATTTCTGACACCACCATTAGACTTGTGGCGTCGTTCTGGCATGTTTTCATATAAAATTTGTTAGATTTGGAGAACGTGGGCCCGGACACGCATTTCGGTGCAAAGCGGGTCCCACATTCTGGGTCAACGGGACTTTTTGACGCCGGCTCATCGGAATCCAATTCCGGAGATACCGTTGAGTTCGTATCGTCATTCTGGACTCGTTGACATATAATTTGCTAGGTTTTGGTGGACATTGGGTCTGGCACGCATTTCGGTGCAAGTCGGATACCAATATCCGGGCCAACGGGTCATTTTGAGATCGGCTCATCGGAATCCAATTCCGGAGATACCGTTGAGTTCGTATCATCATTCTGGACTCGTTGACAGGTAGTTTGCTGAGTTTTGAGAACCTTGGCTCCGGCACGCATTTCCGTGCAAAACGGAATTCCAAGTTCTGGTCAACGGGCCAAATGGAGATCGGGTCAACGGAATCCAATTCTGGAGATACCGTTGGGTTCGTATCGACATTCTGGTTTCGTGGACATATAATTTGTTATATTTTGTAGACTTGTTTTTCTTGCACATTTTTCGGTGCAAAATGACTCCGAGACGGACACCGTTTTGACCCGAAATTACCTTTTTGCCCTTGTGTCCAAATTGGACCGTTGGGTAGGCTATCCTAGCTAATTTGACCATTCTGGACACGTTGGCGATGTTCATTTCATCGTCCGACAATGTTTGTTGATAATTTCTCTGTGTTTAACCCTTTTATAATTAGTTAATAATGAATTCATATAATGTTCGTATTTCGGGATTAGTACAACGAAACTGAGATCAGTCAATTCTAGTGATCTCACATCGCTGAAATTGACAAGTTGGATACGTGGATCACTATAATAAGATTATCAACCTTATCGATAATCTTCTTATCTCGATTTACGTGCCGTAAGTTTCGACGTACAAATAACGAGGTACACTTTAATAATTAGATTAGATTTACCCTGTTTGACCAGAGTTGACCAGTTGACCCAAAGTCAACTGTAAGTCAACACTTGACCTAGTTTGACTAGATTATTGACCGGAGTCGACCTAGAGTTAATTTGACTTAGAAGAACCTTGAATAATATAGATTGCCTGTAGGGATTCATTTATCTCAACTTAAACACCTTGTAACCTGTGTTGCTTTAAATAGGACTCTGTGGCTTCAGTGGGACCTCCTATACTTATCAGCTGTTCAGGTTATCGAGGCGAGTACATTCTCTGATCATTTCATATCCTGCTTAGAATTATTTCCTGCAGTAGATTACTTTACTTGTACTGTCACGATGGTCACACGGATTGGTACTATATGGATCCTTTCTTGAGATGTTATCCTTAGGGAGCATCGGGTACTCTATGCTTGTGCGTTTCACTTACATGGCGTATCACTATGCTTCGTTGATTCTTCGATCACTTGTGACATATACTCTTATGATCACAGAGTCATCCTGGAATCCCTATCCCATTTATGGGACTACTATGTATCACCTTCGGGGTCCATTACCTTCGGGGTCTATTACCTTCGGGGTCCATTACCTTCGGGGTCTATCACCTTCGGGGTCTGAACATAGTATCATAACATAACCTGGCTGGATCCTTGTGTATTGATTGGGGGTACGGGGGAGTAGAAGTGGACATGTGAATAATACACCAGTAGTATCTTCATTGAATCATTCCGTAGTGTCTTCATTGAATCATCCCAGGCCATTTACATGTTCATGTTTTACTCTGACTCACTAGTCACATGCTAGCTCTTTATTTATAGTAGATATTTCTATTACAGCTCTTCCTGTTTACATACTGCTTTTCCTCAGTACCTGTATCTTACTTTACTGCATGTTATATATTTTCTAACCTGCTATGATCTGTTGAGATGTACTGTGCTCGCTCCAGTCCTGACTGGACCTGTTGATAAATTTTACAGATAGCCTGGAGGTGCCTGCTAGCCTAGAGGAGACACAGTAGGGTTTGTTTAGGTAGTTATTCCATTTTTGTCTGGAGTTGTATTTACTTGGGGATTACTGTATCTTTATTTGAGTTTTGAGATGTACTTCTGGGTTCATGTATCTTAGACACTTAGACTTCTATCTCCTGTATTTATTTTGGATTTCATGTTTTATCTATCCTTATCATGCTCTACCTTAGATGTGATTGAGTCTGTATCTGCTATGTCACCCCCATTCGGGGAGTATAAACTGTTTAGCCTTATACTGTTAGATGCATGAGACCTAGGACAGCGTTCTACCGCCGACACTGCGGCGTAGGCTGGGCGTCGTTACGTTCTCGTGCCCTAACTCTAGGGTGCGGGTCGTGACACTGGCCGACATGTTCACCAAGTGCCAGTCGAACTCCACTTTCCAAACGATCATTTTTGGCCTTGGATTGCGAAGGCTCTCTAAATTGTCATACTTGTAGTTTGGAATAATATCAAAATCAGATGGAGTATCCAAAAGTATACTCTTTTAACCTTAATATACTCTCTCTCTCTTTTAACTTAGGAGTATTTTTTTCACTGGACTTTCGCACCCTAAGAAGGTTTTAACGAGAACCCCTATATATTTTCAAGTTCTACAAATATATCGACTTTGACTAACTTTTCTCTTAGATTAAGGCTTTTCCGACTGGATATTTTGAACAATATTTTGGAGAAGTCTATCTACATTTATATATCTCCATAAACTCACGTTAATTTACTACCTGAAGGCTGGTGATAATCATTCCTGAAAACTGATGTTGATCATCTTTGAAGACTAATGCCAATCATCCTTGAAGATTGATAAGATTGATGTAAGACTGATGCATATTGTAGTGTGTGTGTGTGTGTCCGCGTGCGCTTGCTTGTAAGCTTGAAATGGGGAAGTGGGGAAGGTTGAGAGTAAAGCTGAGAGAAGCACCTTCTATTTCCTTTTCTATCATTAATACTGGACCAGAAATAAGAGGTCGGACAGTCTTGGGTTAACACAGCTAGCTATAGCTAGCTACTTCAATATGAATGTTGACCAAACACCACTCAGTTACTCTAGTGGGCCGGACCGGGCTTGGACTCTGGGCTCGGACAGACCGGGTCTATATTATGGATAATATACGTGGTTCAACACGATCCAATATATGGGACCGGACCGACCGGTCCAAGTCTACGGTTAATTGGAGCGGACCGGCCCAGGTCTATATTATGGATAATATACGTGGTTCAACACGATCCAATATATGGGACCGGACCGACCGGTCCAAGTCTACGGTTAATTGGAGCGGACCGGCCCAGGGCCAATATTTGCAACGGTCGCATGCCTCAATCAACTTATTTGTTTTTTTTTTTTTTTTACATACTCAATCAACTTATTCCAATCGAATAACAAATCAAATATCATAGTTGCCATTAAACAGAGCTACTGCATTACACCAGACAAACAAATTAAACCAATCAACCAACCCAAAGCCCGCCCGCACGCCCGTCCGCCCTAAAGAATCCGGTCGGCGAACGACGGCAGCCGCCGGAAGAAGTTGAACGAGAGCGACGGCATGTCGTCACGGAACTTGGGATGGCGCAGGTAGTAGAACCCGGAGAAAAGCAGCAGCGTCTTGAAGGGCACCACGTAGAACACCATCGACGCGAGCAGGCAGAACACCACGAACAGCCCCGTCGCCCGCGGGTCCCGCCAGTTCAGCAGCGCCTCCACCCGCTCCCCCTGCGACGCCACGTCCCCCAGCAGCGTCTGCGCCCTCCCCGCCAGCACCCTCAGCCGGTCGTACCGCATCCGCACCTGCTCCTGCGCCCGGTTCGACGGGAACGCGTCGAACTCCTCGTCCAGCTCGTCCAGCCCCACCGAGTCGACGTGCGACAGCCTCGGGTCCATCCCGCTCGGCTCCCTCGGCCGGCTCCGATACCTCCACACCAAGATCAGGAACACGTACAGGAACACCGTCGGGAGTATCATGTGCGGGCAGAGAACGATTGCCACCAGCAGGACGTGCACCAGCACGCTGGTGGCCGGCTGCGCCCACATCCGCACCCCGTGGACCCACTTCGCCAGCCCGGCTACCCGGGACAGGCACGACAGGACCCTGAACCAGTTCGCCTTGCTCCGCCGCATGCTCCACACGTGCGAGTCCGTGTCGAGCACGAAGTGCACCACCTCGGACCCCAGCGGAGGCTCCGACCGGCCCAGACGGGTCGACACGATGCGGATCGCCGTGTGGCGGAGCATGTCCTGCTGCGCGGGCGTCAGCGGGTGGACGTAGTGCATCCGGGGCAGCATCGGGCTGCCGTAGGACTGGATCAGGCTTATGTAGGACGTGCAGCTGAAGCGGATCGCCAGCTCGATCTCGCCCATCTTCTTGGCCCCGAACGGAGTGACCGCGGTGAGGGGGTAGGCGTTGCGGTAGACCCGGTTCGTGTCGAGCGTCGAGAGCCGGATGCGCACTTTGCCTATGCGCATGTCCTTCCTGGGCTTGTCGCCGGCGTCGGCGGGGGCCGGCTTGTACCGGGCATTGTCAAGGACGGCGATGGTGAGGGCGGTGCACGGATCGAACACGTCCCAAGCGTACTGCTCGTGCCACCAAGGGTTGAACTGGTCCAGAATGGTTCGTGTGCGAGCCCATTTGGGGCCGTACTTCAGCACGACGTAGGCGTCTGTCGAGCCGCTCGACCCGTCCTTGGCGACCTTCATCGGGACTAGATTGCTGGCTCCCCGGACGCCAACCTCCAGCAGTCCAATCGGCGGCTTGGAGAGCATCTTGGATGCCGCACGGACGTCGCTGGTCAAGTGGGCAGCCTCGTCGAGGACGTGGTAGCCTCCTTCTAGGCACGCGCGGACGTGCACCCGTCCAGCGTACGGCCTGGCCTCGTCGCCTGATAGATTCAGCCACCGCGACGGAGGCTCCGCTCGGTTGTCGACTCTGCGGTGTATAGTCGACAGCGGTAGCTTCGCATGTCCGACCGGCTGGTTTGCAGTGCCGTCCTCGACCCCGATAGTTAGGAATGGGTCGAACGGCTCCGCGGCCACAAACACGAGATCTTCCTTCCAAGTGGGATTGGCGGAGCTGGAAGAGGAGCAGAGAGGGACTCGGCCCGTCTTGAATATTTGGTTTCCAAGCTGAGCCTTGACGAAGAGCTCCGGCCATGCCGAGCCAGCCGCCTTCGGGTCGGGCACCGTGGCGAGCCTCAGGTCCTGGGTTTGGATGACTGTCAGCCTCAGGTACCAGAGTTTCGGGGAGAGGTACGCTTTGGATCGAGTGTGGGAGATCAGCCCTCCGGAATCCGACTGCCAAGCTTCTTGAAACGCCTCGTCGGCCTGCGTCCCGATCCAGACCGCTAGCATTACGTCGTGTCCGGTAGCAGCGTCAGGGAGGGAGCCGCCTTCGAGAGTGTACCATTGCGGAGCGAGGGGGCTGTCGGGAGGAGACCGCTTCGGGAGCTCCTGGAGGTCGAACGAGACGGTGCCGAGGCTCGTTTCGACGACCACCTCCACCTCTTCTTCGTCTTCCTTCTTCTTCTCCGCAGCATCTTCGCCTTCCTTCTTCGTCTCCGCCGTGGCATTGTCCTTCTTTATCTTCTTCTTCTCCTCGCTGATGACCGAGACCTCGAGAGCCGTCGAGTTCAAGCTCGCCTTGTGGAACGCGAACACCTGGTCCCAGTCGGTGCCCTTCACCGTCCTGGTCTTGATGCTGTGGCTCCCGATGACGACTTTCGCATAGGCGTCGGAGCCGGGGTGCTTGGCCTTGAGCACCCGGACGAAGAGGTAGGGAACGCGCTCGACGAGGTCGTACGAGCTGCCAGCGCGCTCGCCGTAGTGCGGTCGTATGTCGAGGTCAGTACTATTCGGAGCATCCTTCGCGGGCGACGCGAGCGGTGCCGCCGGAGGCGGCGGAGGATCCGTCGTAGCAGCTGGTACCGCCACAGCGGTTGCGGCAGCTGCCTCCGCCTCCGGCTTGGGCTTCTCCTCCTCCTTCGGTTTGTCCTCTGCTTTCTTCTCCTCTGTCTTCGGCTTCTCTTCAGCTTTTGCTTCTTCCGTCTTTGGCTTCTCTTCGGCTTTGGCTTCCTCCGCCTCGGGCTTCTTCTCCTCCGCCGGGGGAGCCTCCGGCTTTGGATCCTCCTTCGGCGGCGGCGGAGGCTCGTCTACGTAGCAAATCTTGACCCCGATCTCACCTTTGATCTGCGAAAAGACGCTCCTTTTCTCCAGCGGATAGTAGACCAAGCTCTCCGACCCCGACTTCGCGAAGCTGGAGCCGGAGATCTTGACCTTCCCGAGGAAAGTGCTCCTCTTCCCGGCCTTCTTATCGTTGTAGACGTTGATCTCGAGCGTCTCGGAGGCCATGGCGTCGGGGTCGTGGACGAGGAACTCGAGCTTCTCCTCCCACTGCGGGTTGAGGTCCCTCGGCTTGGTCTTGGTCCTCCGCCGCTGCCCGTCGAAGTCGACGATCGCGTACGCGCTCGCCGTCCCCTGCCCGTCCTTCGGCATCAGGTTCTTCGCGCTGCACACCTCCACCACCACCCTCCGGCTCCCGCCGTCCGCCATCCCGCCGGAAAAAAAAAGTGATGAAAAATGGAAACTTTTAGAAAATTCCGAGAGAGTTTGGGAGAACTGGGAAATATTTTGAGAATCCGACCGTTAGCTGTTGAATTCGAAGTGGAAGTGGGAGTCGGAGCGGAGGAAAAGTTTATATGTAGGGAAGCCAGTGCCACGTCAGCGACAGCACACGTCGGATCCGTACGTTGCTCGTGCGCCGCACGTGACCGGTTGTCACTGGAGCAGGCGGTGGGCTCCGCGAGACACGTGGTTACTGAGCCGGAAGTAGAGAAAGGTCCTCGGTTCTGCGCGAAACTGCGGAAATGCCACTGCGCGCGCTTTATCGGTGCTGGTGTCACGCGGCGGGCGCCGGCGGATATTGAGGAGCGCGGTCCGGGTGCGGGAGTGGCATGAGCGTAAATAAGGGGAAGAGCGATGGGGGGTCGAGGTAGTTTGGGGAAGTGGAGCTGCAGTTGGTGAGTGGAGTGGGATTTGGCTGGTAGTGGGCGCACTGAAAGCTAAGCGAGAAATATGAACGTTGGCTGCACGAGGGTGATTAAAAATAGGAGGGGTTCCACCGACGAACAGATGGTGCAGGCTACGTGACATTTTTAGTTGGTTGATCATGCACAGTAAAAATTCTGGGTTTCTACTGTTTACTACTTCCCATGCCAAATCATACGAACCACTCACGTGAATTGTAATGTCGACCTACCACAATTTGTCACTTGTCCAGAGAGGTCTTCAGGCTATGACATGTGGCAATATGCGAGAGCGAGTTAGACCTGTCAATTGGGTGGGCATGCATGGTCCCACTAATCTTAGAAACAGAATCCTGACTCTGAAAAAAAAATTCATTATCTGTGTTTAAATGCCAAAGAAAGCGAGTTGAAAAAAAAAAATTTGATCCTCGAGAGAAAAAAAAAATTGATTCCCTATAGTGTCCACCTATCTAAGAATACATTTTTTTTTCTTTCTAGGGATTGACTTTTTCTTCCCATTTTTTTAAATTTTTCAAACACCGCAAAAAAAATCGATTGGAATTACAATTTTTCAGAAGGGAAAAAAAACAAAGAATTAATTTTCTTTCATTTTCTTTCTGCGAACCAAACAAGACCTTATAGTACTGACATGCGATTCGAGAACTCTGTAGACCTTGATCTTCAACTTCTCTCTTTCCATCTACATTCTCTTGTGCATCACGGGCCCGTGGGTTCGCAACCCCCCACCCATGCTCACCAATGCACTCTACGCGAACAACAAACAAGGAGATCACGGTGTACTGAGCTGAAACTAGTACAAATTATATGTTTCTACAAAGCGACTCATGATCTTTACATCATTGAAATGCCTATAGATTGAGCAAAGGTTGACTCATTTTAAGTTTATTTGTACATAAATATTGTGTTTTGATCGCTAGATGTTGCAACATAGAGTGTTGTCGAATTGCTAAAACTTGACGTTTTACACGTGTTTTAACATCAATTCTGAATGTTTTACTGGTTTTGAAGACTAGCATGTAGCTTGACAGTTTGATGCGCATATATTTGAATTGCGAGATAAGAAAAATACCTCTAATTCATTTGCTTTGGTCTGGTTTATACTGTCTGACTTAGAATGCACAAACTGCCACTGATTATGAATGTTGGTTATGCTCTTATTGTACAGTGCCTATCCATGTTTCATGGTCTCAAGATTCTCAACCATCTCTATGCACATTCAACTCTACACTACATGTACTCATGGATTTTAAAGTAAAATTGTAGTTGCTTTTCCATCTATTATATTACCTTGAACCTTTTTCATGTAGTTCGTTATAGTTCTCACGGAATCCCAAGTCCGACCCGGCCTAATCCGAAATCCACCATGTCGTGGGCTACGTGTAGGGCTTGGACTTAGATTTTCACTCTTAGATCTAGCCCGGTCCGCTATAATGCATGGGTCTGAGAGGTCCGATCCAGACCCGGCCCGCCCACTTGACAACTCTAGAGCGACTAGATCTAACATCTCTGCTTACATATAACCATTTGTCATTAAACCAGGGTTATCTATATATTGATCAAAGAAAAGGGATTAGGGGATCCTCGTTTGAGCAAAGCGATGCTCTTTTACATATGAGTCGAAAAGTAGTTGAATTAGCATAGAGGTACTTATGCAATAATCACATTCCTTTCCTTAAGTCGATACATAGTAGTAGAGAAATTATTCAGTGGGACGGACTCATCACATGATAGTGGTTAATGATGAGCATATCTAATGGCACAATGACACATGATAATATCTTACTATTTTTGGTAATCTTATCTTAATAATATTTGGCAAATGTTTGATTTTTTGTTTTGCTTTTGATATTACTATGTGTCATTATACTACTAGACGGGCTCACCATTCACTACTGCCAGGAGGTAAGCCCGTCCTACTGAATAATTTTTTGTGGTGGTGATTGTTTACCACTGAATAACTTTTGGTTTTGGCAACGTTGTAAAAGGATTTTTTTTCTTGTAGTGCATGCACGGTGGCACGAGTCGATATATGTTCTACGACCCATGCCCTAAGGCATTCGTCGATATAGTGATTCGATGTTATATGGTTTGTGCACTAAGGCAATCGTCGATCTAGCGACTCGATGTTCTATTTCGATTTGTGCACTTGATGCACGTTTTGTCTCAATGTTCTATCTTAGTGTTGGATATGCACTACGATTTCTCTCATTGGACCCACGCCCGTGGACTCGACAGGTTAACTTAGCATACAAGTGTATATTTCAATTAGGCACGACGGAGTAGAAAAGAAGGGTCGGAGTCCTCCCACCTTAGCCGATTTGTCCATTCGTTTCATCAAGCCGATGCAGCTCGATTTCTTAACCTCGTTGCACGGCTAACTCATTTGACTTAGCCATTCAAGCACATCATGTCCCGTTGAGCTACTCGATTGATTCGTCCTACCGTGTCGATGCCTCATCTAGTTACGAGGCGATATTTTGGTTTCTGCGAACTCTGTTGCAAATGAGGCAAATATCGACGTCTAAAAATTTAGTAAAAAAGCCTAGCTATGTCACGCCCCGTTCCCGTAGGAGCGATCGTCCTCGCTAAGGCGTAATGCCGCACGAGACTAAGTTGCTCTCGTGCAAGGCTAAGTCCAGAAATGGTCGATTTGAGCTAGGCCACAGAGTCGCACAAAGTGTCCCCATTTGCAGCGGAAGTAATTGAACACAAGTTGGAACAAATTCAATCTCTTTATTGATATTCAAGAAGTTTACAAGCGACGCTAGGCCGAGATTACAAGTCGCTCAAGCTTTCTCTCTGAAACATAAAAGGCGTGTCAAGTGGCTTACATGATGGAATGATTCATGACGATGTTCCGATATATTATGTCCTGTATATGGTGCTCCAGTTTCTTTGCAACGCTCCAAGGCTCCAGAGTTAGCTCCGCACCTTAGCACGTTCGAGGAAAGCTCCGCACCCGACGACGTCTTCTGCACCCTGCAAGCAATCTGTGGGGTTATCAGTACATTATTATGCACTGGTGGGGAGGCTAGCTCGCCCACTCGCTATCATTACCAAACACGTTCTATTTACTTTTGTGCATCGTCTATCATTTATTGTCTTGCTAATCTTTCCTTAGATGTGGTGGCCCATACAGGTCAGAGTCGCAACTAGTACGATTTCGTAGTGGTGCTCGACTTAGAGTGCTGCTATGAGCTTGCTGTTAGGATATAGGATTAGGCAGTATAGAGAGTTACTCAATCACAGTTAAGACTACTTAAGAAGATTACTGGGATGACCCTTGATAATCACATTATAAACTATCTCGAAATTCGATTCCGACAGTTTCTGTCTACTTCCTTGTTCATCGTTGAATTTGATTCTTGGTATTTATTATTGACTTAATTTTCTACCAAGATAACATTATGGGCTAGGTTGCCTCAGTCATGGAATCTAGAGTCTTCTACAGCCATATTAGTTGGTTTGGCGATGAGATAGAGTCTGATTTTGGATATATTTTTCGGGTGTGGGAATTTAAAGTTTTCGCAGCCAAGCTAGTGGTAATGCAAAAAATTTAAATACCATGATTCTAGAGGTATGTACCTTAGTTGCGGACTCTATGGATTATCGTTGTTGTACTTACTGGCGTAACGAGGATTCTGGTAATATGGTTCTGGATAGACGGGTATAGTTATCAGATTTTAGAATAGATACCATATAGATAGTGCCCTAGTATGATGGAATGGAATATCAGTGTGGATGTTACTTGAGTATCATGGATTAGATAGAGGGAGCTAGGCTACCTGTAGCGCAGCACCATATCCTGCACCATCATAGGGATATACCCCAGAGGGGCAGGGCTTTTACGCTGACAGTCGAGTAGACCGACGCTATGGGTGACGGGTTAGTAGGTCTTTTTTTCCTGTTATTCTTTCCATCTTGTTGTGTGATTCCATTAGTACCTGTCAGGATGTTTTGTGCTGTGATAGATAGTATAGTGACCCTGATCAAGACCGTGATATCACGACCAGTAGGACCACAATTTGTATGTTTTAGATATAGTTTTCTTGACCTTGATTGTTGGGGGTTTAACCTAGAAGGAGTATGGCCATCTTAATTTCGAGGACAAAATTTTTCTAAGGAGGGTACACTTGTAACACCCAGTTTCTAAAATAAGGGTAATTTTGAACTTTTGTATATTTTAGTTATTTAATAATAATATTTAAACCATGTTATGATTTTTGGTAATTTTTAATTAATTTAAAACTATTTAAAACCATGACTTGTGATTTTGATGGTTAACTAGTTAAACCCTAGTTTTGCTAAGCCTAGAGACTAACCATGACCAAGGGAGCCTAGTCATGTGATTAGGATGACTAATTACTATTTTTTAGCCTAAGGATATTTTGGTCATTTTGACAATTTGGTAAAATTGTATTTTGCATAAATTAAATATTGTGCTAATCTTTAGTTAAGCCTTAACCTAGAATCTTAGCCTAATCTAGGTTAGCCTTGAGCCTAGACTCTTGATTAGGATAATCTAGTAATGACAAGATTAACAATATCTATATATTTTATAGTATGATATTTACCTATTGGGATATTTGTGAAAAAGAAAGCCTTATGACTAATTAAACCAATAGGAAGGCTTGGAATTGGGTGGACAAGCCCTAGCCACTCATCTACATGTAAAACTAACCCTAATTCATCTAATGACCAGTCATCAAGTGCTTCCCTTCCTATAAAGAATCCTTAAGAAAACCTTTGTCTCTTTTTACCTCTACATAGAACCCTAATTTGTTCTTCCCCAAACTTGAGAGCTTCCCTCTTGATTTTGATCTCCAAATCCCTCCATTCTTCTTCCAATATTCCATCATTTCTTCTCATTCAACCAAGGATGAGGTGCTAGCAAGGATTGGGAGCAAGGAGCAAGGAAGGGTGTCCATTTTGGAGGAGCTTTCGTGTCAGAACCGTGTCCTTTGAGTGTATCATTGGGATCCCACTTCCAATAGGTATAACCATCTCTCTATTTCAATTTTCCTTGCATTTTAGTTAGATTTGAATCCATAGGATCCACCCCCATGCATGTACAACATTAGATTTTAATTTGAGGCTCTTTGGAGTCCTCTTTAGGAAGTTTGAATATGTTTGGTGTCCTACTTGTGGAGTTTCCAATATAAGACACCCCATGTGTTTGTGTTTGTGCAAATAGGCTATTTTATGGTTTAATTTCAGTTTTAGGATGGTTAGAATGAGTTTTATTTGGATAGCTATGTTGGTATCCAAGTATCTTGGCCTACATGTGTTTCTTTTGTCCAAAACAACCCAAATTCGTCATAATTTTTATCTACGTTTTTAGTAGCCAGAGCAACTTAAAAATATCATAACTCCTAGTTCAAGACTCCGATTAATATCCCATTTTTTTTAAAAGAACCATATCGAAGTTAGCTTTCCAAATATATATTTTAATAAGCCAAAATCGTTCTACAACTTTTTGTAGAATTGTTTGAGTGTCAGTTGTACGAAAGACGAATGCGTTTCGGTGTTTTTTTCGATTTCGGGAGCTTCCGGACACGAAAATACGATCCGTTTGAAATTTCTGAAAGCTAATACGAAGGGCTACAACATAATTTAATCCTAGAATTTATTAAAAGCCCAATTGGTACAGTATTAGTTTTAAGTAGAAGAGTGACTATACGACATAGGCATTTTGTGTAACCTATGAGCCTATGTAGTATGGATATCATGTGAATGTAGGTATCATAGTTTGTCAAGAATATGTATAATATAGTACATATATGTATATATATTATTGTTATGTAATATATGTTAGTATAATGTGTGTGTTTGAATGAGATAAGGATGTGTGTGTGGTTAGTAGAAAGAAGTGAGATTGATAGAGGATATGTGCTAGTGTGTGTTTGATATTGTATAGATAGTAGTGTAGTGTGTGTGTGTCATGAATGTGAGAGAGTTGGAAGGATCATGCCATCCTATTTGACTTGAGGCTAGTGTGGTATGTTGAGTGATTTGTGTTTTGGTTGAGTGGTAGTGTGTTTGTATATAAATGTGTGTGGGTGTGTTAAAAGAGAAGGGAGTAGATTTGGTATATGTGTTTGTGTGTGTGTTAGTATTGGAGTGGAGAGAAATTTAGATATTATATGTATGGATATGTTAGTATGTTAGTGGTTATGTTAGAATCTATGTAGAGGTTAGAGGTATCTTAGAAGTTAGATAGTGATATCTTATATAAGTTAGATAGTTAGTTGTGTTAGTCTATGTTATTGTTAGTTAGAGATGACATATGTTAGTTGGTTAGAGTTAGAGATGGATATATACACATATATGTTATGGTTAGATATTAGTTAGTGGATGTTAGTTGTGTTAGGTTTCTAAGTTAGACTAGATGGTTAAAAGTTATATGTTAGAATGTTGTTAGTTGAGGTATTGGTTAGATTTTGATATGTTAGATACCTATGATATGTTAGTATTAACTAGTGTCTAGATGTTGGAAATATCTAAAGGTAAATGAGATTTACCTTTACCTTCAAGGTAAATGAGTTTACCTTATAACCAAGGTAAGGTATCAAGATACCAAGATATGGTATCGAGATACGAGGGTAGAGTGTTAGAACACCTTAGTAGGGTATTGAAGGATAAGTAGGGTGAGGGTAATGTAGGCAAGGGTATGGGTTAGAGGCTAAGGTAACGAGTTTACCTTGGTAGGATAATGGGATAAGAGTTAAGGTAATACCTATAACTAAGATATGAGTTTAACATGTTTAAGATATGGTTAGAATTAGGATAACTTGGTTGGTAATGGTTACGACTAGGGTAAATGACTTAGGGTTGACCCCGTTTGAACATGGTTGACCGTTGTAACGCCCCAGAACCAGAATACTGGAGAGCGGGAGCGTACATAGCCAGCTACGTATATTAAAGTACAACCCACCTTGCTATACGGTCACGGCTGTCTAGATACATGAGGGTTTAACTACAAGCCAACAGTCTCCTATGGTCATGAACAAGCCTATTGTCTCAATCTCAAGTAAGCAATAATAGTTACGAGATGTCAGAGCACCAAATATATAATAGTAAGGCATCCCATACATTATATATTCGGATGATCATGAAGCTAGTCGTACAAAATGTCTGGACTAGTAAGAATTTCAGTCATACATGATCAACCCTAGGATTTGCCAAACATGTTACAGCCCGTAGGCAGACAGTAAATAAAGGTACAATACGAGCTAACACGTGCTCGCCAGCTAAACGCCTCAAAAGAATAATTTTACAAATAAGTGGGAGGACAAAAAGAAATCCACTCGTTGTCAGGATTACGCCTGGTGGTCACCATCTGGCTGGAAGACAGGTAGATCCTCTGGTGCTGCTCCGATATCTGGCCACACAAAACCAGCTGGGTTAGACCCCAGAAAGAGCAAGTACCACAAAGAAGGCTTCACTTAGGAACTAAAACCAGCATATCACAATAGAAAATTAAAGATAATAAATAAAGAACTGATAATAATAGAGATAACAATAGTAAACTGAGTACGAGAAAACCATTCAAGTAGCCAGGTCACAACCCTTAAACCAAACAAGGACCGGAGTTGTAATCCTTCACCTGAATAGAAACCCGTCTCAAATACTATTAGTACAGTGAAGACAATAAACGAAGAGAGGACACAGAACTACTCCAGGAGTCAGGTTACAACCCTTAAACCAAATAAGGACCAGGGTTGTAACCCTTCGCCTGAACAGAACTGGATCCCTGATCTTTATTGCTAAGGCCAGTATAAATAATTATGGTATTGAGGTAAGGTAAAACATGATGAACATGGCATGGGGTTGCAATAAGACAATAAACGAAGAGAGGACACAGAACTGCTCCGGGAGCCAGGTTACAACCCTTAAACCAAACAAGGACCAGGGTTGTAACCCTTCGCTTGAACAGAACTGGACCCCCGATCGTTATTGTTAAGACAAGCATCAATAATCATGTCATGTCACAATCTTGCACATGATCAGGATAAGACTAAGCTGGAATAAACTCCATCCAATCAATCACGGCCAATCAAGAGTACGGCTTGATACTTTTAACTAACTAGGGTTATCACAGGCCTAGTTACTAGCAAGATGCAATGAGATTATCCCAACAGCCACAAGCCCTGCAGACCATCCGGTTATCCAGGTCGAATGTCCGTTTATGAAGAATGTAACACGTGACTGTGTGCTGGAAATGTGCCCTACTCGTCGGTAGGCTACAAGTCCACTTAATGCGCCCAGATAACGGGATTGCCTGTAGCTGGAAATCTCTTCATGTCTACTGAATTATTCTAGTTTATTAGCCTTAGTCAGTTATTGTAGGTATCCCTGACCGTGGTACTCAGGGATCCCTATCCTAGACATGATGCAAGACAGTACTGGTTTATTTGTACAAATGCAATCGCCCACGGTGTCCAGGTCATACATGCTTGTCATGACATGCTAACTGTCGCAACAGCATATCAAGGTTATCATGTAGGTTACTTATCAAGAGTGCGTCACGACGGGCCACTATCATGTTCTATTCCTACATTATCATATCGTGTTCCAAAATATAACCCTGCCATGAGGGTTGTCGCAAAAAGCTGGTCGCATGTGTTGCCGCATAAAGCTGGCCGCATGTGTTGCCGTAAAAAGCTGGCCGCATGAGTTGCCGCATAAAGCTGGCCGCATGAGTTGTCGCAAAAGCTGGCCGCATGAGTTGCCGCAAAAGCTGGTCGCATGAGTTGCCGCAAAAGCTGGCCGCATGAGTTGTCGCATAAAGCTGGCCGCATGAGTTGACGCAAAAGCTGGCCGCATGAGTTGCCGCAAAAGC
The DNA here is from genome assembly GCA_029216955.1 of Iris pallida. NCBI lineage: Eukaryota > Viridiplantae > Streptophyta > Magnoliopsida > Asparagales > Iridaceae > Iris > Iris pallida. The sequence continues at coordinate 2,556,366 of JANAVB010022398.1, forward strand.
TGGCCGCATGAGTTGCCGCATAAAGCTGGCCGCATGAGTTGCCACATAAAACTGGCCGCATGAGTTGCCGCATAAAGCTGGCCGCATGAGTTGCCGCAAAAGCTTGTCGCATGAGTTGCCACATAAAACTGGCCGCATGAGTTGCCGCATAAAGCTGGCCGCATGAGTTACCGCATAAAGCTGGCCGCATGAGTTGCCGCATAAAGCTGTTCTCCTTCTCCAAAGATCCGAGAAGGAGAACCATGGAAACCATGGCTTCAAGGCTCCATTAATCCTTCATTTAAAGTCAAAATCAGGACTTCCATAGGTCAAAATGGGGTAGAACAAAATTCTCTACAACATGGAACTATCAAAACTTAGAAATAACAATGTTAAGTAGATCAAAACCCAAGAAATCCAAAAATACTATAAACTTAGATCTACACAAATTGAGCCATGGAAATTAGAAATGCTAAGTACTAAAGTTTGTTAGAATCTCGAGAGGAAGAGAATGGAACAATAAAAACGAAGTTCCTCCATGAAGCAAGCTACACTTGCCTAAGCTCTCTCTCTCTCTCTCTCTCTCTCTCTCTCTCTCTCTCCTGGTGGTTGAAGAAGTAATGGTGGAGAAGAAGAAGTAAATGAAGAGAGAGAATGAGGGAATGGGTTAATAAAGGATGATGGTGGTGGTAGGTAAGGGTTCACCCCTTGGTTTATGATGAACCAAGACAACCCAAGCCTAGCCGAACCAACCCAAAATAGACCAAGCCGTGTAATGCCAAGATAAGCCAAGCAAGGAATACAAGATAAAATACGTACACGCATTTTAAAATACGTAATACGAACTATAGGCATTACAACTCTACCCACCTTAAAAGAATTCCGTCCTCAAAATTTAACTAAGAGGCTAGAGGAACAAGAACAAGCTATATTATTCACAGGCAAGCTATACTAATCAAGCAATCAAGTAATTATTCATGCAAGCAAGGAATTAAAGCATAAGGCATAAGAAAGACATTATACCTCATGAGTCAAACAGGTGTGGATATCGCGATCGGATATCATCCTCACGCTCCCACGTTAACTCACCCAAAGAGTGATGACCCAAAGCAATGCGGACTAGCTTAATAGTCTTGTTCTTGAGTGCCTTCTCTCTTCGGTCTAATATGAATACGGGCATTTCCTCATACGAAAGGTTGGTACCAACAACCAATTCCGAATGATCAAGGATATGGCTCGGATTCGGGATATATCATCATAATTGGGATACATGGAATACGTTATGTACCTCATGCAACGACGGTAGAAGAGCAAGATGATAGGACACATCGCCTACTCGCTCGAGAATGTCGAACGGTCCTATATACCTAGGACTAAGCTTTTCCTGTATGCCGAAACGAATGACACCACGGTTAGGCAAAATCCTCAGGAATACGTGGTCGCCTATAGAGAACTCAAGAGGACGCCGATGAGAATCGGTCCAATGATGCTGACGATCTTGTGCAACTCGAAGATGATCTCGGACTCTTCTGACCACCTCAACTGTCTGAGCAATCATTTCTGGACCGAGCATCTGTCTCTCCCCAACATCATCCCAAGCTAGCGGGGATCTGTACTTCCTGCCATACAGTACCTCGAACGGTGCCATCTGGATACTAGCTTGGAAACTATTGTTGTACGAGAACTCCACCAGGTGTAGGTGATCTTTCCACGAACCACCGAAGTTGAGTGTACATGACCGCAACATATCTTCAAGAATCTGGATCGTGCGTTCCGACTGGCCATCTGTCTGCGGGTGATAAGCTGAGCTGAACTGGAGGTGAGTTCCCAAACTCTCTTGCAAGCTACGCCAAAAGTGCGACATAAACCTTGAATCTCGGTCCGAGGTGATACTGACTGGTACTCCATGCATCCTGACTACCTGTCTGAGGTACATCTCTGCCAGCTGAGCCGTCGACTGACCAACTCTAAACGGGAGAAAGTGGGCCACCTTCGTGAGCCGGTCAACTATAACCCAAATAGCATCTCGACCAGCTGGGGATCTAGGCAATCCAGTCACGAAATCCATGGTTACATGCTGCCACTTCCATTCTAAAATTGGCAAGGGCTGAAGAAGTCCAGCTGGCCTCTGATGTTCAGCTTTAACTTGTTGGCAAACCAAACATCGAGAGACAAACCGGGCTATCTTCCTCTTCATGCCATTCCACCAAAAGTGCTGACGAATATCACGGTACATCTTCGTACCATCGAAATGGATGGAATATTAAGAACTATGAGCTTCTGCCATGATCTCCTGTCTGATATCTCCACTGGGTACACAAAGACGCCTCCCATGCCTAAGTGTACCGTCTTTATGGATACATAACTCTGATCTTCGTTCTGCCTCACACTCTGCTCTGAGTCGCTGAAGCTTGGAATTCGCTGACTGTGCCATCCGGATCCTCTCGACTATAGTGGACTGAACTTGCATGCTGGCCATCAAAGCCACACTGGAAGGGAGGACAACTTCTATACCTATCTTCTGAAGATCGGCTAACAGCTCTGGTTGCGCTATTAGGAAATAAACTCTGGCTCTCCTGCTCAATGCATTCGCAACAATGTTGGCCTTTCCAGGATGATACTGCAGGTTGACATCATAATCCACAAGTAGCTCCAACCACCTCCTCTGACGCATGTTAAGATCCTTCTGGGTAAAAACATACTTCAGGCTCTTGTGGTCGGTGAAGATCTCCACCCTATCTCCGTAAAAGTAGTGCCTCCACAACTTAAGTGCAAACACTACTGCTATCAGCTCCAAGTCATGGGTTGGGTAATTTCTCTCATGATCATGAAGTTATCGTGACGCATATGCTATTACCTTCCCATGCTGCATCAAAACACACCCTAGACCTCTGCCTGAAGCATCGTAATATACTGAGAATCCTCCGATTCCATCTGGAAGCGTGAGAATGGGAGCCGTCATCAAGCCTCGCTTCAACTTCTTAAAAGAATCCTGGCACTCTGCTGTCCAAGCAAACTGCACATCCTTACGGGTCAACTGGGTCAATGGCGCTGAGATCCGAGCAAAGTCTGAAACAAATTGTCGGTAGTAACCGGCCAATCCAAGAAAACTACGGACTTCTGCAACTGTGCTGGGCACTGGCCACGACTCAATAGTTACGATCTTCTGGGGATCTACTTCTACTCCTCCTCTGGTGATGATATGACCCAAGTACGAAATGCGATCGAGCAAGAACTCGCATTTACTAAACTTGGCATACAACTGGTGCTCTCTGAGAATCTGGAAGACAACTCGGAGATGCTGCTCATGCTCCGTTTCACTCTTGCTGTAGACCAGGATGTCATCTAAGAACACAATCATGAACTGATCCAAATAAGGCATAAAGATGCGATTCATGAGGTCCATGAATACAGCCGACGCATTGGTTGATCCAAATGGCATCACAAGAAACTCCCAATGCCCATACCTAGATCTGAAAGCTGGCTTCGGGATGTCCTGCTCTCTGACTCTGATCTGATGGTATCCTGACCGTAAGTCGATCTTCGAGAATACTGCTGCCCCCTTGAGTTGATCAAACAAGTCATCTATCCTTGGGAGAGGGTATCTGTTCTTGATTGTCATTGAGTTCAAGGTACGATAATCTACACATAATCTGGATGTACCATCCTTCTTTTTCACAAGAAGCATCGGGGCTTCCCAAGGCAATCCACTAGCACGAATGAATCTCTTAGTTCTAAGTTCTTCAATCATCTTGTACAATATCTTTAGCTCTGACGGCGCTATCCTGTAGACTCTCTCTGACACTGGGGCTGTCCCGGGAATCAAGTCGATGGTGAACTCGATCTTCCGCTCTGGCGGCATCCCTGGAAGCTCTTCTGGAAAAATATCTGGAAACTCTTCAACTATCCGGGGTAACTGCATTGCTGCTACTGCCATCCGCAACACTGGAGGAGAAGGTTCAACTTCGTCTCGGGAGAAAAAAAACTCCGGTTCGCCTGGAATGCTAAAAACAACCCTGGCAATGTGGCAGTCTATCCTAGCATACTGGTCCCTCAACCAATCTATCCCTAAGACCACATCATAATCGGCCATCGGGAACTCTATCAATCTAGCAGGAAACTCTCTACCGCTAACAACGATCCGACATGAGGAAAACACCCTATCTACTCCCACAAGTCCATTATCAGTAAGTATATTGAGCCTTACTGATAATGACTCGGGCTCCAGTCCTATCCGTATCGCAAATCGTACAGACATAAATGAATACGAGGCACCAGAATCAAATAATACTGAAGCTGGAAAGGTGTTGACGAGAATAGTACCTGCGACTACCTCACCTGGTGCTATTCCTTCTTCTCCCATGGTCAAAGCCAGCACTTGACCATGTCCTCTGGGTACGGGTCCCCTCTGCTAAAAATTTCTCTGCCTGTTCTGGATCAGGGTTCGGGCTTGGGCATACTGCTACAGTCTCTGCTGCTGGAATGCCTGGGCCTGCATCGATAATGGCCTCGGGAACGGGTACTGTAGCTGCTGCTGCTGCTGCTGGACTGGTGCTGGTCCTCTAACTGAAGGACTAGAGAAGGCCGATGAACTCCCCCTATTCGGGCAGTTCCCAACCCTGTGGTCCGGGGTACCATAAACCAAGCACAAACCATGTGCTCTGCGACACTCTGATACCACATGCCCTGGCTTTCCGCAGTATGAACATCCCACTGCGGAAGACTGCTTCTGCTTCTACTGCTGAGGGTGCATCGGGGTGGAATGCTGAACCGACGTCACTGAGGCCGCCCGCCTCGAAGCTCCAATGGTCAAAGCCCTGGCTGCCGGAGCTGGTGCTGAAGACTGATTCATCTGGCTGTGGGATCGCTTCCGACCTCCGGTCCTATCCACGATCCTCTGGGAGGTATACTCGTACCTCCGAGCTGCTCTCAATACTGCATCAAAAGTCTGATGCTTAAACTGCTCAACTGCCAACAAAATCTCTAGGTGGATCCCCTTCTAAAATTGCTGGGCTCTATCGAACTTGGTTGCTACTAGGATGGGAGCAAATCGACTAAGCCTGGAAAATTCGGTCGCATATCCGTCGACCGTCCTGCCCATCTGCTTCAGATTGGTGAACCTCGTCTGTAGATCGTACCGAGCCACAGCATCAAAATACTTGATCTGGAATCTCTCCCTGAATACTGTCCATGAAATAGGGGCCACTAATCCATCGGCCTGCGCTGTCCACCAGCTGCGGGCAAGATCTAGTAACTGCAGGCACACTACGGCCACCTTCTCGTTCTCTGGAGTCCTGGCTGCTTCTAGAATCACCTCTGTGTCCTGAAGCTAAGCATCAGCAGCGATCGCATCTTCACTGCCATCGAAGAAGGGAGGGTTCAAGCGCTTGAAGCTGTTGGCCGCGTTGTTACCCTGATGACCCCCTCTGGTCAAAGCATCTGCCACCGCCTGGTGCAAGGCATCTTTGCGACGATCCTGGGAACCTAATAGGGACCTGATGAGACCCACCAAAGTGCCATCATCAGGCTCTGCAGGCTAGACGGGCTGAATTGGTGGTTTTCCTCCGGTAGGCACGACTCTGGAGGCTACTCCTGAATGCTGGGCTTGATCTTCAGGTTGCGACTGGTCCACGGAAGGTGCTCCGCCTTGCTGATCAGCAGGTCCAGGAACAATGTCGCTGAAAAAGACGACATAAGGAACAATAAGGAAGGACTAGGACAGATCAACGATACAAACATGTGATCAGGTCAAGATTCTCAGGGATTTGAAGATACGAGCAGAAGTCAAGGCGAATACTGATTGAAATATCTATTCGGTAAACCCTCACATATCTTAATTTACAAGACCTGTATGGGCCACCACTTAAACCATGTAACGCCCAAAACCAGAATACTGGAGAGCGGGGGCGTACATAGCCAGCTACGTATATTGAAGTGCAACCCACCTCGCTATACGGTCACGACGGTCTAGATACATGAGGGTTTAACTACAAGGTAACAGTCTCCTATGGTCATGAACAAACCTATTGTCTCAATCTCAAGCAAGCAATAATAGATACAAGATGTCAGAGCACCAAATATATAATAGCAAGACGTCCCATACATTACATATTCGGATGATCATGAAGCTAGTCGTACAAAATGTCAGGACTAGTAAGAGTTTCAGTCATACATGATCAACCATAGGATTTGCCAATCATGTTACAGCCCGTAGGCAGACAGTAAATAAAGGTGCAATACGAGCTAACACGTGCTCGTCGGCTAAACGCCTTAAAAGAATAATTTTACAAATAAGTGGGAGGACAAAAAGAAACCCACTCATTGCCAGGTTACGCCTGGTGGTCACCATCTGGCTGGAAGACAGGTAGATCCTCTGGTGCTGCTTCGATATCTGTCCACACAAAACCAGCTGGGTTAGACCCCAGAAAGAGCAAGTGCCACAAAGGAGGCTTCACTTAGGAACTAAAACCAGCATATCACAATAGAATATTAAAGATAATAAATAAAGAACTGATAATAATAGAGATAACAATAGTAAACTGAGTACGAGGAAACCATTCAAGTAGCCAGGTCATAACCCTTAAACCAAACAAGGACCGGGGTTGTAATCCTTCACCTGAATAGAAACCCATCTCAAATACTATTGGTACAGTGAAGACAATAAACGAAGAGAGGACACAGAACTGCTCCAGGAGCCAGGTTACAACCCTTAAACCAAACAAGGACCAGGATTGTAACCCTTCGTCTGAATAAAACTGGACCCCTGATCTTTATTGCTAAGGCCAGTATAAATAATCATGGTATTGAGGTAAGGTAAAATATGACGAACATGGCATGGGGTTGCAATAAGATAATAAACGAAGAGAGGACACAGAACTGCTCCGGGAGCCAGGTTACAACCCTTAAACCAAACAAGGACCAGGGTTGTAACCCTTCGCCTGAACAGAACTGGACCCCCGATCGTTATTGTTAAGGCAAGCATCAATAATTATGTCATGTCACAATCTTGCACATGATCAGGATAAGACTAAGTTGGAATAAACTCCATCCAATCAATCATGGCCAATCAAAAGTACGGCTTGATACTTTTAACTAACTAGGGTTATCACAGGCTTAGTTACTAGCAAGATGCAATGAGATTATCCCAACAGCCACAAGTCCTGCAGACCATCCGATTATCCAGGTCGAATGTCCGTTTATGAAGAATGCAACACGTGACTGTGTGCTAGAAATGTGCCCTACTCGTCGGTAGGCTACAAGTCCACTTAATACGCCCAGATAACGGGATTACCTGTAGCTGAAAATCTCTTCATGTCTACTGAATTATTCTAGTTTATTAGTCTTAGTCAGTTACTGTAGGTATTCCTGACCGTGGTACTCAGGGATCCCTATACTAGACATGATGCAAGACAGTACTGGTTTATTTGTATAAATGCAATCGCCTACGGTGTCCAGGTCATACATGCTGGTCATGACATGCTAACTATCGCAACAGTATATCAAGGTTATCATGTAGGTTACTTATCAATAGTGCGCCACGACGGGCCATTATCATGTTCTATCCCTACATTATCATATCGTATTCCAAAATATAACCCTGCCATGAGGGTTGCCGCAAAAGCTGGCCGCATGAGTTGCTGCATAAAGCTGGCCGCATGAGTTGCCGTAAAAAGCTGGCCGCATGAGTTGCCGTATAAAGCTGGCCGTATGAGTTGCCACAAAAGCTGGCCGCATGAGTTGCCGTAAAAGCTGGCCGTATGAGTTACCGTATAAAGCTGACCGCATGAGTTGCCACAAAAGCTGGCCGCATGAGTTGCCGCATAAAGCTGGCCGCATGAGTTGCCGCATAAAGCTGGCCGCATGAGTTGCCACGAAAGCTGGCCGCATGAGTTGCCCCATAAAGCTGGCCGTATGAGTTGCCGTAAAAGCTGGCCACATGAGTTGCCACATAAAGCTGGTCGTATGAGTTGTCGCATAAAGCTGGCCGCATGAGTTGCCGCATAATGCTGTTCTCCTTCTCCAAAGATCCGAGAAGGAGAACCATGGAAACCATGGCTTCAAGGCTCCATTAATCCTTCATTTAAAGTCAAAATCAGGACTTCCATAGGTCAAAATGGGGTAGAACGAAATTCTCTACAACATGAAACCATCAAAATTTGGAAATAACAATGTTAAGTAGATCAAAACCCAAAAAATACGAAAATACTATAAACTTAGATCTACACAAATTGAGCCATGGAAATTAGAAATGCTAAATACTAAAGTTTGTTAGAATCTCGAGAGGAAGAGAATGGAACAATAAAAACGAAGTTCCTCCATAAAACAAGCTACACTTGCCTAAGCTCTCTCTCTCTCTCTCTCTCTCTCTCTCTCCTGGTGGTTGAAGAAGTAATGGTGGAGAAGAAGAAGTAAATGAAGAGAGAGAATGAGGGAATGGGTTAATAAAGGATGATGGTGGTGGTAGGTAAGGGTTCACCCCTTGGTTCATGATGAACCAAGACAACCCAAGCCTAGCCGAACCAACCCAAAATAGACCAAGCCGTGTAATGCCAAGATAAGCCAAGCAAGAAATACAAGATAAAATATGTACACATATTTCAAAATACGTAATACGAACTATAGACATTACAACCGTTTTGACTAAAAGTCAATCAAAAGTCAACTTTAGCCTAAAATTGACCAAAACTTGACCATAGTTGACCAGTTGACCAAAAGTCAACTGTGAGTCAACCATTGACCCTTGATAGCCTAAGTTGACCACTTGACCAAGATAGCCTTGTTGTTGACCTAGTTTGACTAGATATTGACTTGGTTTGACCCAGAGTTGACCAAGAGTTGACTTTGACCTAGTTTGACTTAGAATCATGTAGTTTGCATTGCAGATTTTTATTATTACAAATTGAGTACTTTATAACCTGTTTTACTCTAAATAGGACTCTGTGATACCAGTTCGGACAACTATTCATATCAGTCATTCATGGTGACAGGCGAGTACATTCTCTGATCGTTTCATACTTGTCAGGACTTATATTCTTGCTCTAGATTACTTTACTTGATACTGGCACGATTGTTATCACTGATTGGTACTATATGGATCTTCTCTTGCGATGCTATCCCCATTGTGTTCAGCAGATACATATTATGATGTGCGTTTCATAAACATATTGTATTTATTATACACCCCTATTCATGTATACTCATTGTGCATCTTGTACTCTCATGATCACATGAGCTTCATGTAGAAATTATTGTACAAGGTAACGTAACTGGATTAGATCCTTGTGTATTGATTGGGGAGGATAAGTAGGAAATGGTTATGTAATCAGATCCAATTGTACAAATATTGTATAAACTATTATATATGTCTATTGTACAGTCACTTATGATGGAGTTACCATTTTTATTGTATAACCTAACCTGTTTACATAACCATATTGTGCTCTAAATCACTAGTACTTGCAGTTTTACTTATCCTGTATATATTCTCAGTTATAAATTCTCTCTCGTTTTCATGTACATCTTCTTACAGTTCATGTATCTTACTCTTTTGCATGCTTTATATTTTCTAACATGTTATGAACTGCGTGAGATGTATTGTGCTCGCTTCTGTCCTGACTGGACCTGTTGAAAATATTACAGATGATGATGGTGACTGCCCTACCTTCTATGGGGCATATGAGGGTAACATTCAGGAGCCTGAGGAGCATCTAGCTCAGTAGAGGGTGCCTAGTTTAGCCTCGCATTTATAGCTTTCTGTTTGTATCGAATTGTTCTGATTGATTAGTTGAGACTTAGTTATATTCAGGACTTGTATTTATTTGTATTGAGCATCTATTTTGTGTGGTGTGATAACTCTATTTATATTTAGTTTCTTCCTTTTATCTGATTCTATATCGTGCTCTATCTTCCCTAGACTTGTGATTGAGATATAGAGTTGAGATGTTATATTATACCTCCGTACGGAGATGACAGGTTTATATATCTTATTGTTAGATGTTAGATGTTATAAATGACCTATACAACATTCTACCGCCGACACTGCAGCGTAGGCTGGACGTACCCACGTTCTTATGCCCTTTCTCAGGGTACGGGTGGTCAGTTTCATGGCATATTTCATAACCTATCTCGTGTTACCGATTTCATGTGTCGTATGGAAATACATGCACGACTTATCCATACTTACCGTTCGGCCTTCCCTGTCCAACGTAATAACCAAGTTAGTCAAAAATTCATATATAACAACTTAACGTAGTTCGCATAAACATTCAGTGTCAAAGGCGTGTCCCTGCCTCAAATTCTACGACGTGTTCCCGCTTGCGAAGATACATTATGACCACGCCTCATTCCGATGATCATTCTTACTCGGATATTCCATCTACTCGACCAGTCAGTTGTGTTATGCTCGAAGGATTTTGTTCTAACGTCCATGTTTACTCAACTATTCAATTGTTTAGTTAACTTAGACTACTTTGTTTTAATGCAAGGACTAGCACGTGGATGGCCACCAGCAAGCCCACTTAATCTATATGTATCGGTCGTCGGCATCACAAGCCATTTTGGACATATTCCCCTTGGTATTCTCGCCTATCATAGCGTGATGGCTGGTACACCTTGATAGTCTTTTGAAATATCCGACCTTACGTCTCATGTGTGCCCGAGCCCGCACACAGGTCGCCTATAAGCCATGATTCTGTCTAGGCCGGCCACGATATCTCGTTGATCGTTGCCTTGGAATCCCTTTTTGATTCTTCCCCCCGTATACGAGTGGGTTATCCGCGACCATTTCGTATTGTCTTGTCATTTTAACTTAACGGCTGTCTTTGAGCTAAAGGCTGTCTGTGAGCCATAATGCGTTATCGACCAGGTTGGCGGCGGCATCCGTGCAGCGCGGGTAGCGAGCCCCGTTGCACGTTCCCATCATATCTGTCGCTAATCATTCCTTTCTTTCTTATCTTTCATTCTTTCTTTCTTTTCTATATTTCACTTGTTCGTTCGTTCATTGATTTATTCACGTATTCATTCTTTCATTCGTTGATTCATTCATTCACTTATTCGTTCATTTGTACATTATATAACTCCCTGTACGGGAGTCGCCTTGGCGACCCATCGGTCCCGAAGCCTTCCAATGTTGCTATACTCTACTCGGAACGACTATGTCGATAGTCTTCTCATTTCATTGTTGTAAACTATTCATTGCTTCATTGTTAAACGCATAAGGAACTTGAAATGTAAGTTGTGCCTTGGCACGAGCGTGGAGTGCGGTACGAGAGTACTTATATTTTTCGAGTTCTTTTCCATGTTCTAAATAAGCATACAAGATGGGATTATTCCCTTAGCTAGGTGCGTTGAGTCATTTATTAGCATGCACGGTGTTATCGCCGAGTGATTCTAGTGATAGTGTCCATATTATTAAGTGTCTAGGCTAAGCAAAGACAGGTTCATCGGAGCCACCCACCTTAGCGATGATCGCGTCAGCCGAGCGATACTCCGAGCGCGCCTTTGAAAGTCTAAGTCTGGATTCATCTTAACGGGCCAATATAGGTCTTACATCGATTCGCATCGACATTTCCTCAGGTCGACGCAACTCTTTGAGTCGACGGCTCATTTGAGTCGTTGCACTTGCCGTTTGAATCGGCGTTCCGCTAGGGCGGAGCGGGTCGTTACATAATACACCACTCAAAACAAGTCTCGTCCTCGAGACTTCCTGAGTGCAAGTCATCATATTATTCCTTAACTCATGTCGTGTGCGTATCTTAGACAATTCATATCGTATGACTTTATCGTTCGATGGCATCAAACTACACCTGGTATCATTCTGGGTTTCATGTCGTATGCGTTTGGTCAATTTCATTAAACAACTTTACCACTCCTGTAAGAGTCAATGGCACCAATTCAGTCGTCGTGTTTCTATAACTTTGTTACTATTTTGCCCTATCACGGGACTGTAATAGTCACACGAAGTGCGTTGTAATTCATCAAACACGAGAGTCGTAGGCTGAGGCTAACTCACTTTCGTTTATGCGCATCTCAACACCCACTTGCAGCTGCATTCGAGTTCATTATATCGCTGAGTTTGGATCATGCACATATTCAAGGCGTTCTCCGAATACGTACATTTCAACCAAGCTTAGCGATTAGCGAAGTCGGACAAGCTACTCGTGATAGTTTTTGAATTGCCGATTATTTTGCTAACTTCGATTAAAATCGAACTCTAGCGTGTCTCACTATCGTTTATCTCGATTCTCGAGATGACCTGATTCGTTCTCAAGCATTCTCGTCTTCAACGTCAATACGATACTTCTAACGGAGTCGACCAAAGTTCAAGTAATTTTTGTCCGATTCAAGATCAAGTATTGCACTATCATCATGTCTACCCATCAACGATTTAATTCATTATCCCAACTTTGCTTGTGCAACATCCATTCCTATCATTCACTTTGTTTAGGGCTAGTATTATTGTTGTTAACGCACACTCCCAGTTCCACGTCCTAACTCTAAGTCTTGTTGCCCCAAGTCTATCATCCGTCCAGACGATACTGTAAATGTCAGTCACACAGGTTCAATCACTCGGCATAGGATTGTCCGCCTATCCGCTAGGTCATCTCCCAAGATCATAGTTACAAGTCAAGTTCTTGGTTCAACGTGCAAAGTCATTGCACGACGCTCGTCCCAATCCTATGGTCAAACCATTTTGTTCGTTCGTACAGGATTTTCTATCTAAGTTCGTTTCACTCAAATTTCTAAACATCAAGCAGTGTTCGTCCTATTCGCATCAACAAATTCTCTGCTCCAAGTCCGAGCTCGTTTAGGAAAGTCATCCTACGATAGGTTATTCTTAACCAAATCCTCGACATATTAATATCGTGCGTCCACACTAGCAATTGTCGTAGTCTATCTCTTCAAGTATGTTTGATATAATTCACCTATCCATCCTATCTAATTTACGTAGTCGATCACAAGGTCGTCTAGCCTTGCAATATGTCGCGTCCTGATCTCACGCAAGTCTGATTATCTACGACGGACATGAATCACCATGTCAACATTTCTGTAGAATAATCATCCTCATCAGGATGTAACTCTTGCGTTTGAGTCTAGACTTACTCATTTTCGATACGTAGATTGGGTCTACTCAATCCTCAAGTTTTCTTAATCGTCGATCGTAAGTCCTAACAATCTTCGAATTCACCTTCGCTTCAAACCACAAGTCGTGGCGATCAAAATTGCCATGTCATGATATTTCGAGTTCAATCATTTCCGCTGGACATGAATCACCATGCCAATGCTCACACGAAATGATCGTCCCAAACTCGACGTGATGCATGTGCGAGGCTAGAGTTGCACTCGTGCAAGACAAGATTATTGTCATTGTGGTTATCACCGAACAATCAAGTCACTTCCCTTCTGTTGGCCCATTGGTCATGGTCATACCTGATTTTAATAATTGATCAAACTCTGTCTCGATATAAGTGCAAGTCAATTCAGATGTTTACCTACGACGTTTTGGATACTGCTCAACAATGGATATTTCCTATGTTCAAGACCGAAGCTGTTCCGAAGCTGTTTGCCATTCAGAATGTACTTCCTGTTAAGCTATATAATTTTTTTATTTTATTGAGTCTAGGAATACATTGTATACCGAGTCGTACTGGCAAATAGACTATCCAAAAATGTTTTTCAAAACCATTCTATTCTTTTACAAATGACCTACGTTTTTGAAAAATATCCTTTTTACAAAAAGCTTCTGAAGGACTTTTCAAAAAGTCAAAATTGATTTTTCTCAAAAATGAACTGGCAGAACCCTAGCAGAACTCGGTCCGAGTTCGGCCAGAGTTCGGCCAATTGGAACGTTAGTGAACGTTAGATTTTGAACTTAGTCATCCTTCAGTTGCGGTTTGTTACAAAGAGTTCTGTCCGAATTCTGCCCGGATTCTGTCAGAGTTCTGTCTTTGAAAAAACTATAAATAGAAAAGTATTTTAATCATTTCAGATCACCAATTCACTTTTAATCTCTTCTCTTCCTGAGCTTACATTCTTCCAAAGAATTTTTCAAAAAGCTTATATTTTTAAATCCCAAGCTAGTTACAATCCTCTAGTCGAATTGCCAGTACGGTGCGGTCTAGAAGTTTCAGAGCGATTGTAATCAGAGGCTTGATAGAAGATACAACTCTTCACAATTGAAGTTGGTCGAGTTCTTCGTATCAAATCTCGCGTCTGTAGAAGTTGCAAGGACTTCGTATGAAAACTTGCAGGATTTTCCAATAGTGGATTCAATTGGAAGCTAGAGTTCTTCCGACTGGACTAGTCCTCACAAGAGGAAAACCAGTATAAATTTTGGTGTTTGCGTTTGCCTTCTGATCACTTTTAATTTCTGTCATTTACTTTATGATTATTATTATATCTGTGATCTAACTGCTAACAAGATTTTTAATTAGCAATATTCCGCTGCCTACTCTATTCACCCCCCCTCTAGAGTATTCTGCTTTACGATTTCGTTCCTACAATTGGTATCAGAGCAGGTTATACAGGTAAAGCAAGGTAAAATTGTAGTTATATTTAATTTTTATATAGATCACAGCATTACACATGGCAACTGTGAAATTCACAAGTGAAGGCCAAGCCACAACCAGACCTCCACTGTTTGACGGCACAAACTACACTTATTAGAAAACACGTATGAGTTTCTTTCTGAAATCTCTTGAATTTGACTTATGGTCTATAGTTATTGATGGCTATAAAAAGCTACCTCGTATTAATGTTGATGGTGTTTTAGTTGAAAAATCCTATGACAAATATACAGAGGAAGAAAAAAAAAGGCCAGTCTTGACGCACGTGCTATTAACGCTTTATTTTGTGTCTTAGACAAAACTGAATTCAACAGGGTGTCTACTTGCACAACATCAAACGAAGTGTGGAAACTTCTCAAAGTAACCCACGAAGGAACAACACAAGTCAAGGAGTCAAAGATCAGCAGACTTACTCAGGAGTACGAGGCATTCAAAATGAAGCCAAGTGAATCAGTCACTCAGATGTTTACAAGATTCTTGGATATTGTAACTCACTAGGCAAGGATTACAGTAACCATGAGAAGATTCGCAAACTTCTACGAGCCCTTACAAAGAACTGAATTCCAAAGGCTACTGCAATCATTGAAGGGAACAACCTCTCAATAATATCTCTAGAAACACTCATGGGTAAGCTACTCACTCACGAGTTAGAACTTCAAGACTTTGAAGATGCTACACCAAAGGAGAAGTCAGAGAAGACGATCGCTCTCAAGGCTCAACATAGAAGAACCATCGAAGATGATTCTGATGACAGCGACTCCGACTCTGAAGATCAAGCTCTTCTGGTAAGAAAATTCAAGAAGTTCATGAGATTTAACAGGAGAACAAAAGACAGCAAAGACAACAACAACAACAACGAGGAAGATCCTATTTGCTACAGATACAAGAAGAAAGGACACATGAAGAAAGATTGTCCCTCAGCATCATCATCAAAGAAAAGTAGCAAATATGACAAAGGCTACCAGAAGAAATCTACATCAAGGAAGTACGCCAACACAAGCATATGGCATGAAAGTGAAGCCAACGACTCAGAAGATGAACAATCAGATGACGCTGTAAATGTATGTTTGATGGCTTGTGATCAGGTAATTACTAATCCTCTATTTGATCCTTATGATTTCACCTTTGAGCAACTATGAGAGGCTTTCAGTGAACTGTTAGATGATTACAGGAAACTGCGTAGCAAATATGAAACCTCTAAGAAGGTACTCAAAGAGTACAAAGGTGAAATAGAAAGACTTACCGACCTACTAGATCATGTTAGAGATAATGACTCTTCAAATGAGTCTGGTGAGCTTTCTTCTATTAAATTGTTGTTACACGAGACTGTTAAGCTATCCGAAGAAAAAGACCAAACTATTATCCAGTTAAAGGAAGACCTATCTAAGGAGAGAAAGAGTCTCCAGTGTGCACAGGTCAGATTAGAATCACTCACATCTGACTATACTAGATTATATGACACTTCCAAAAAGTTGGAAATTAGTTTAGGAAAACGGCCTGAAGTTGCTGCTTCCTATTCTAACACGTGTCAATTATCGAATCATCGGAACACGCCCAACACTGTTAGACCAAACCATACCAAGACTATGCCCAAGAAGACTAATAGGCATGCATTCTTCTATACTAGAAAACCAAAACCTACCAATCATGCACCTCACACTACTTTCAACACTCAACATGCTAAATGTCATTATTGTGGCCTCATTGGTCATATATCTTCTGCATGTAGAATCAGAAAGTTAGTAGATTTAAATATTTATGCATGGATACCGAAAACTAACCAGTCAGGACCCTACAAGAAATGGGTACCAAAAGTTTCATCTGCAAATTGTTTTGTAGGTGGAACGCCCTTCACATGCTACGAGCAAATGGATCCTCGACAGCGGTTGCTCACGGCACATGACCGATGACGCTTCATTATTCGTAACACTGTCGAAGAGAAATAAAGAAGGATACGTCTCCTTCAGTAATAATTTAAGAGGGTACATAATCGGTATCGGTGACATTGGTAAGGCTCCCTATCTAGTGATTAAAGATGTTTGTCTAGTTACTGAGTTAAAACATAATCTGCTCAGCATAAGCCATTTAGCTGATCACGATTATGGTATTAACTTCGTAAAAGATAAATGTACTATAATTGATAGTTCAACTGGTAGCACTATATTTGAAGGTATTAGGGAAGACAATATATATGTATTTTATTTGTTGGAAGATGCTAACACAGCATGTAGATGTTTGATGGCCAAAAGCGTTGAGAGCCAACCAAACATGGATATAATTTTAAGATTATCTACGAAGAAGTTGGTACGCGGCTTACTGGACATTTCTTTCAAGAAGGATACGGTATGTAGTGAATGTGAAAAGAACAAAGCTACCAAATCTGTATTCAAGTCCAAGAATGCTGTAAGTGCCACTAGACCTTTACAACTGTTGTATATGGACTTATTTGGACCCAGTAGAATTGCCAGTCTAGGTGGTAAGTTATATGCATTTGTCATTATAGATGACTTCTCTAGATATACATGGGTTTATTTTCTTGCACGCAAGAATGATGCATTATCAGAATTCGTCACCTTTTGCAAGAAAGTACAGAATGAAAAATGGTTCATGATTACTCGTATTCGTAGTGATCATGGCGGCGAATTTGAGAATGCAGAATTCAAGCAATTTTGTGACACACACGGTTAGTTGCATGAATTCTCTTGTCTAGGACTCCGCAACAAAATGGAGTTGTGGAACGTAAGAACAGAACTCTATCTGAAATAGCTAGAGTAATGTTAAACCAGTTTAGTCTACCTAGATACTTATGGACTGAAGCTGTAAATACAGTATGCTATATTCTCAATAGGGTTCTAATTCGACCTATATCGAAGAAGACTCCCTATGAATTATGGTTTGATAGAACACCAAATGTTTCTTATTTCAAAATCTTTGGTTGTAAATGCTTTATTCTTAATACTAAAGATAATTTGAGTAAATTTGATGAAAAGGCCGATGAAGGTATATTTTTAGGTTATACAGCAAAGAGCAAAGGATATAGAGTCTTCAACAAAAAAACCATGATCATTGAAGAATCTATCAACGTCAAGTTTGATGAGCTAAATCAACACTTAGACGATGATGACAATAAAGACATAATCGTACCAAGTACAGCTACTACAAAATCTTCACACAAAGATACAGAACCATCACATCAGGCATCAGATGAACCTCCAAGCAAAGAAGTCGGAACTAGCAATCCTGAGACAACATCAAAAGAGATGAGATTCTTGGCTAATCATCCAAAGGACTTGGTAATTGGTGAGATTACCAAGGGTGTAAGTACTCGTTCCTCTAATAAAGATATAGCTTCTTGTGTTGCTTTTGTCTCGCAGTTTGAACCCAAAAATATTGATGAAGCATGTAGTGATAACTTTTGGTTAGATGCTATACAAGAAGAATTAAACCAATTCGAATGGAATCAAGTTTGGGAACTTGTTCCCAAGCCCATTGATCATCCGGTCATTGACACCCGATGGGTATTCCGAAATAAACTGAACGAGAATGGTTTAGTGACTCGTAATAAGGCTCGACTCGTAGCTCAAGGATACAATCAGGAAGAAGGTATCGACTACGATGAGACTTATGCCCCAGTTGCGAAATTAGAATCCATTCGCATGTTATGTGCATTTGCATGTTTTCATAATTTTAAGTTATTTCAAATGGATGTCAAAAGCGCATTTTTAGATGGTTTTATAAAAGAAGAGGTTTATGTAGCTCAACCACCCGGTTTTACTGATTTTAAATTTTCTGAATATGTTTTCAAGTTGAAGAAAACTTTATACGGTTTGAAACAAGCCCCTCGTGCTTGGTACGATCGTCTAAGCTCTTTTCTACTTGATAACGGTTTTTCAAAGGGAAAGGTTGACACTACTTTGCTTATAAAATCTTTGAATAATAATATTCTTTTGATTCAAGTCTATGTAGATGATATTATCTTTGGATCTACTGATGAATCTCTTTGTCAATAATTTTTAAAGTGTATGCAGAATGAGTTTGAGATGAGCATGATGGGAGAGCTGAAATTCTTTTTCGGACTGCAAATCAAACAAACCAGCAATAGGACGTTCATAAATCAAGCAAAGTACACAAAGGATCTATTAAAGAAGTTCGACATGGAAGCAGTCAAGCCACTTAAGCGTATACTCGAGAGGATACTCCGAGAGATCCATCTGGGTAGGACGTATACTCTGAGAGATCATCCTTACAGAAATGATATCAGTAGTGGTATCGAATGTTGGAGAAGATATTATCACAGTATACGTCCTCTCCTCCACGATGGCTCTAGACCCATCTGCTCGTCCCTGCTTTCATTCTTCTTATTTGACTCTCTCAGCCACACATGATATCCAGCTCAAATGTAGAGTAGGCGGAAAAGAAGGGGACGGGAATAGGAGGGGGAAGCAGCACACCGGCGGCATGACTCGGAGGAAGTACAAAGGTTTTCTTCAACATACGTAGGAAAACTATAAGGATATATCTTTTCACAATATGTCATCTTGTCAAAGACCCTTAATGTGACAACCATGTTACCGCGGTGTCGGAAGACTAATATGTTATAATTTTCTAAGCCGTGTGTTTTGACATAATCATCCCAACTCTTTCCTCCTGTGTCGTAATCTCGCATTATTACATAGAACTGAAATCCGGTTGGGAGAATTATGTCAAAACACACGGCTTATAAAATTATGACATGTTAGTCTTCCGACACCGTGGTAACATGGTTGTCACATTTAGGGTCTTTGACAAGGTGATATGTTGTGTTTACATATATCCTTATAGTTCTCCTACGTATGTTGAAGAAAACCTCTGTACTTCCTCCGGGTCATGCCGCCGGTGTGCTGCTTCCCCCTCCTATTCCTGTCCCCTTCTTTTCCGCCTACTCTACACTTGAGCTGGATATCATGTGTGGCTGAGAGAGTCAAACAAGAAGAATGGAAGCAGGGACGAGCAGATGGGTCTAGAGCCATCGTGGAGGAGAGGACGTATACTGTGATAATATCTTCTCCAACATTCGATACCACTACTGATATCATTTCTGTAAGGGTGATCTCTCAGAGTATACGTCCTACTCAGATGTATCTCTTGGAGTATCCTCTCCGGTTTGGTTGTCTTCTGAGCCATCCGTTCTCACACTTAAAATACAGGGATTGGATTCTGTGTTTTGTATTTTCGGCGAACCCAGGGATTGAATTCTGTATTTTGTTTTTTGGTTTCTGTATTTTGTTTCCAGCTCCATTTGCATTAATCTACGGTACGACATGGTGATCAGGACATATATAGTCCATGCAGCCATTCGACTGGCGAGGCAGAAACTATGTAGCCGTAGATAAGTTGACTGTCCTCCGACCCTCATCCCTCGGCAATGATGATACGACAACCTATCACTATATCTTATATAGTAGTAGATGATGTCTTAGTATTACATTATGTGAGTTCATCTTGATTCTGTTACGTTCTTCAAATACTATATACGATAAGATCATATACTACACCATATGTACAGAACATAGATGATTCACACTAATGTATGCTAGAATGAATTTTGGGTTGTGTATTCTGAGCCATCCGTTCTCACACTTGAAGATAAATTTTCAGTATAACGACGGATATTAGGTTACTCTTCAGTATAATTGATGTCTTTTCTTGGATAATTGGTGTGCATTAAATTCGTATGTGCATATTTCGTCTATGTGATTTTTGGATATATACCTACGCTGGGTTATAAGCGATGATCTGATATACAAAGGAGGTGCTGCCGAAATTTTTGTAGACATTTGGATACATTGTATGTTCGGATATTTTTTTTATGTTTGGATAATTTAATGTTGGATATTGGATATATTGTGTTGGTAATATTTTGTTGGATATTGGATACGTTGGATATTGGTGTCGGATATGGATATTTTGCATATGGATATATGGTGTTGGATATTGGATACGTTGGATATTCGTGTTGGATATGGATATATGGTGTTGTATATGGATATTTTGCATGTTTGATATTGTGTTGGATGTGTTGTACAAACAGGAAAGAGTCTGTTTGCAGTATTTTTTTTTCAAAAATTAGAAGTTAGCGACGGACTGGCGACCACTCAGCGACGGATAGTCCGTCGCTAACTGGAGAAACTGAGTTTAGCGACGGAGTGGCGACGGAAAAACCGCCGCTACCTGGAGCATTTCAATAAAGCGACGGATTGGCGACGGACCATCCGTCGCTATCTGTAGGAGTTTAATGTATCGACGGATTGGCGACGTAATATCCGTCGCTACCTGGAGAATTTTACATTGAGCGACGGTTTAGCGACGGAACGTCCGTCGACCTAGTTCTGTTTGATGTCCATAAATTTTGCTGTTAGCGACGGATGTTTTGTCGCTAATACGCTTTTACCGACAAATTTACGACGGATTAGCGACGGATATTGCGTATCAGAAAATCACTGATACGGTTTTGCCGACTCTTTAGCGACGGAGTATTCCGTCGCTAAACCTATATCTTGATACATGTTTTGACGAAAGCTAGTCGGTAATCCGTCGCTATATATATTTAAATGAGCCGACGGTATTCCGTCGCTAAGTCGTCGCTGAGCGACGGAGTAGCGACGGATATGTTTTAGCGACGATGTTATTCCCGACGGCTGTTTTACCAAAATATTCGTCGGTAATCCGTCGGTATTTATTTTTGGCGACGGAATACCGACGGATAAGGCCGTCGGTAAATCCATGTATTTTGGTAGTGTGTACCAGCCAGAACCCGAGGCCCCCAACTTCTTCATTCTTCCAAACTACATCAAACAGCAGCTGCCGTGCCTCCAAACCCTAGTTTTTCTCCATCATTGTTCTTCCAATCCGAGTGGAAATTCTCGTCCAAACTTTGGATTCGTACGGAGAACTTCGTCCTCATCAGCATATCCAATTCTTGGAAGGTATAATTCCTTCTCTCCTCCGCTTTTCAATACTTAGGATTTCTAGAAATTTTGGAAAAGAATGGCTAAGTTCAATCCCTTCAAGAGAAAGAAGACTAATGCCAGTGAAGAGGCATCGTCTTCAGATCCGCATACGGATTGCCTCTTTTCTCTGGTCCAATCGGACGACGGTGCGTCAGACGAGTTTTACTTTAAAACTTTTGATCAAGCTTTATTGTGGTACGCCGATTTTATCATGCGTACTATTTGCACCGGATCGCCGATTAAATGGACTATCTTTTCGGATCACCGCCTTATTTTGAGACATTAGGGTTACAACACTTTGTTACCTTACACTTCCCATTGCCACTAATGTCATTAGATTATTCTATTGCAATTTCGTGTTAGGCACTTTTACCGCGAGGATACGTGTCGGAGGAATCGATATCGAATTCACTGATGAAACGTTAGCGGAAATCCTTGGTATCCCGAACGAAGGTGCACCGCTCGATGATATCACTGATTTTGATTTCTCCAATGGCACGACACTCGTTAGTTTCAAGAATGAGCTTTGTGCGCCCGCACGCGCTCGTCCTGGAAAGTTCAAGGCTAATAACTTGAACTTGTTTAACTACGAATTACATCGCATCATCTATTCCACTTTACTTCTAAAATCCACTTCCAAAGATGATGTCACTGCACTTGAGCTTTCTGCTTTTTATCATATTCTTAAGGGGATTCCTTTTTTTGCCCCTAAGACTATCATCCAGATGATGGGTAGATGTTGCGGGAGAGACCGCAACCTATCTTATGCGATGCTTATTTCTCGCATCTTTCAGAGATTTGATATTGACCTATCTACTTGTGTTGTCGACCCCGAGCCCAAGTTCCTTAAACTCTCTCATTGCAGCATTGCCACTGTTCCTCCACCTACTGTACCTGCTCCTCCTGTACCTACTCCCACAGCACCTGTTCCTCCTCATTCTTACCCTATGACATTTGAGGGTATTCATCAGCACTTATCAGATCTGCAGTCCTTTTATGTTGAGACTTCTAGGGAACACGAGTTCCGTGATGTGACTCGGTTCCAGGCGATTGTCAACTCCTTCGCTGATCTGAGGTTTGCGCAGACGGGTCATTCTGCTAGCTCTCTACCTTAAGACCCTTCTGTTTCTGGCTACCGCATTGACGACGAGGCGGTCCACTCTCTGTTCCAGCAAGGGAACGCCTATGATTGGTATCGTACCGCTGGTGCCACTCCTCGCACTTCTGGCGCTGGTACTTCTAGAGCTGGTCCTTCTAGCCATGTCGGCACTGCAGCTGATGACGATGATGACGAGGACGATGATTTTTGAGATGTTAGATATTGAGACTGTTACTTATGTCTTATGTTTATTTGGAAATGCTCCTACATTCCAAGTTATTATCAGCACTTTTATTTTATTATGTGACTCTTCATAGACATAGTTTTGATTATGCCTCAGTTTTGGCATCTTATTTTATTATTCAGCACTTTATTTGTTTCAATTTTATTCTCGCACTTTATTAAAAACTGCCTGTGACAAATACATACCTGTGTTGTTCTCTAGACTATCTGTTTCTCTTACTATATTTACTGTTTATACCATGCCTGTAATGAATATTCATATATTTTTTTATTGTGTTTCTTCACTGTTTGTTACTTATGCATTTATTGCGGGGGAGCTTTCCCTTTTGCAATTATTTTGCTAAGTGACAACGGGAGAGAAATAAGATCTAATATTACATTTTCGTGAATACAGGTTATGAACAATTTCCTTTGATTACTATTTTGAATTGATCCATGCTTAGATGTTATATCGGCAAGGTTTGTCAATTATCAAAATAGGGGAGATTGTTGGCCCATTGGTCATGGTCACACCTGATTTTAATAATTGATCAAACTCTGTCTCAATATAAATGCAAGTCAATTCAGATGTTTACCTACGACGTTTTGGACACTGCTCAACAATGGATATTTACTATGTTCAAGACCGAAGCTGTTTCGAAGCTGTTTGCCATTCAGAATGTACTTCCTGTTAAGCTATGTAATTTTTCATTTTATTGAGTCTAGGAATACATTGTACACCGAGTCGTACTGGCAAATAGACTATCCAAAAACGTTTTTCAAAACCATCCTATTCTTTTACAAATGACCTACGTTTTTAAAAAATATCCTTTTTACAAAAAGCTCTGAAGGACTTTTCAAAAAGTCAAAATTGATTTTTCTCAAAAATGAACTGGCAGAACCCTAGCAGAACTCGGTCCGAGTTCGGCCAGAGTTCGGCCAATTGGAACGTTAGTGAACGTTGGATTTTGAACTTGGTCATCCTTCAGTTGCGGTTTGTTACAAAGAGTTCTGTCCGAATTCTGCCCGAATTCTGTCAGAGTTTTGTCTTTGGAAAAATTATAAATAGAGAAGTATTTCGATCATTTCAGATCACCAATTTACTTTCAATCTCTTCTCTTCTTGAGCTTACATTCTTCCAAAAGAGTTTTTTAAAAAGCTTACATTTTCAAATCCCAAGCCAGTTACAATCCTCTAGTCGATTTGCCAGTGCGGTACAGTCTAGAAGTTTCAGAGCGATTGTAATCAGAGGCTTGATAGAAGATACAACTCTTCACAATTGAAGTTGGTCGAATTCTTCGTATCAAAGCTTGCGTCTGTAGAAGTTGCAAGGACTTCGTATGAAAACTTGGAGGATTTTCCAATAGTGGATTCAACTGGATGCTAGAGTTCTTCCGACTGGACTAGTCCTCACAAGAGGGAAACCAGTATAAATCTCGGTGTTTGCGTTTGCCTTCTGATCACTTTCAATTTCTGTCATTTACTTTGTGATTATTATTATATCTGTGATCTAACTGCTAACAAGATTTTTAATTAGCAATATTCTGCTGCCTACTCTATTCACCCCCCCTCTAGAGTATTTTGCTTTACGATTTTGTTCCTACACCTTCTTCATTCCAAACATTCATTTCTATCAAAATCTCCAACATAACATCCTTTGAAACAATAACTTCCAACACGATCATCATCCATCGAATCAGAGTACTCCCAAGTTATCGTACATCGATCTTTAATACGCCTCAATACCATCGTTGATGTACATAACCTGACGATCTTCATTTTGCAACGAATTTTGAGTCGTGCAATTTAATTCCTTAATTCACACTGTCTCAAGCTAACTTGTCATTGAGCAACATCTATTCCAATCCTTAGTCATTTTCGTATCTTCAAACCAACGTTTTTCTATGTACGTTATCTTCCAATCGTGCTATCTTCGATCTCGTCTATGAGTATTTCACCTTAACTCAAGGTTCAATCTAGTCGACTATTTGAAATCGCACGTACGATCTTCTACGTTTCCTCGACCAAAACTTCAATTTATTTTATCATTTCGAATCTCCATTCAATCATTTTGTAATTCACATAACCATTCACAAATCGTCCGAACGGTATCTCGTTTGAGACTCTCGAATCATGACCAACTAAGCGTTACTTGTTCTAAGGCTTTGTGCGATATCATCGCTTGCCGATATACTCGTTCTATCCGTAAATCCTTTAGTTTCGCTCGAACAATTTCTATAACGTCATACACCACTCAGGGTTCGAGCCACTCGACTGGTCGTCGACACTCACTCTTATTCTTCTTTGAAGCTATCACATACACCACTCGGAGTCAAGTTATTCTACAATTCCTCAAAAGGTCATTCGATTGCCAATCGATATATTCAATTGCACGTTCGCCCGTTCCTCAAAGTCTAAGAACCATTTTTCGTGTTCGTTTTAGCGTTGGTCAAGTAACGTCTCTATCAACATACGTTCTAAGTCTCACTTATTCTCGTCCGAACGAAAGTCAATCTTGCTTGCAACTCGTTCACACCAGAAGGTTTGGGTGTACGATACTCAACACATCTTAGCCAAAAGGCTGTGTGTGTAACCATCCCGTTCGAACTATACTTCGGTCTCGTGTACTCGTTCGCTATTGTCAGCGTAAGGTTATTTAAGCATGCACTGTGTTTGCTAACTTTTTGCATTTTGGTTTTCTTTTAACTCAAGTATGTCATGGTTTGGCACAAAGGCCTTCATCTATTGATTTTGTTCAACCGAGTACTCGTGCGAGCTTTTGAAAATATTAGACTTATTGTATGAAACATCCCAAGGCATAACGAGAGAGAGCATATACTTCTTTGTTTCCAAACGAGCTTTCAAAACTGAGAGAATCGAAATGAAGTCCAAGAACGTAAAGTCGTGCTCTGATACCAATCTGTCACGCCCCGCTCCCGTAGGAGCGATCGTCCTCGTTAAGGCGTGATGCCGCACGAGACTAAGTTGCTCTCGTACAAGGCTAAGTCCAGAAACGACCGATTTGAGCTAGGCCGCAGAGTCGTACAGAGTGTTTCCATTTGCAGCAGAAAGTAATTGAACACAAGTTGGAACAAATTCAATCTCTTTATTGATATTCAAGAAGTTTACAAGCGACGCTAGGTCGAGATTACAAGTCGCTCAAGCTCTCTTTCTCTCTGAAACATAAAAGGCGTGTCAAGTGGCTTACATGATGGAATAATTCATGGCGATGTTCCGATACATTATGTCCTGTATATGGTGCTCTAGCTCCTTTGCAACGCTCCAAGGCTCTAGAGTTAGCTCCGCGCCTTAGCACGTTTGAGGAAAGTTTCGCACCCGACAACGTCTTCTGCACCCTGCAAGCAATCTGTGGGGTTATCAGTACATTGTTATGCACTGGTGGAGAGGCTAGCTCACCCACTCGCTATCATTACCAAACACGTTCTATTTACTTTTGTGCACCGTCTATCATTCATTGTCTTGCTAATCTTTCCTTTGGGTCAGTTTCATGGCATATTTCATAACTTATCTCGTGTTTCTGATTTTATGTGTCGCATGGAAATACATGTACGACTTACCCATACTTACCGTCCGGCCTTCCCTGTCCAACGTAATAACCAAGTTAGTCAACAATTCATATATAACAACTTAACGTAGTTCGCATAAACATTCAGTGTCAAGGGCGTGTCCCTACCACAGATTCTACGACGTGTTCCCGCTTGCAAAGATACGTTATGACCACACCTCATTTTGATGATCATTCTTACTCAGATATCCCATCTACTCGACCAGTCAGTTGTGTTATGCTCGAAGGATTTTGTTCTAACGTCCATGTTCACTCAACTATTCAATTGTTTAGTTAACTTAGACTACTTTGTTTCAATACAAGGACTTGCACGTGGATGGCCACCAGCAAGCCCACTTAATCTATATTCATCGGTCGCTGGCATCACAAGCCATTTTGGACATGTTCCCCTTGGTATTCTCACCTATCATAGCGTGATGGCTGGTACACCTTGATAGTCTTTTGAAATACCCGGCCTTACGTCTCCTGTGTGCCCGAGCCCGCACACAGGCCGCCCGTAAGCCATGATTCTGCCTAGGCCGGCCACGATGTCTCGTTGATCGTTGCCTTGGAATCCCTTTTTGATTCTTCCTCCCGTATATGAGTGGGTTGTTCGCGACCATTTCGTATTGTCTTGTCATTTTAACTTAACGGCTGTCTTTAAGCCATAGGCTGTTTGTGAGCCATAATACGTTATCGACCAGGTTGACGGCGGCGTCCGTGCAGCGCGGGTAGCGAGCCCCGTTGCACGTCCCCGTCATACCTGTCGCTAACCATTCATTTCTTTCTTATCTTTCATTCTTTCTTTCTTTTCTTTCTTTTACTTGTTCGTTCGTTCATTGATTTATTCACGTAATCATTCATTCATTCGTTGATTCATTCATTCACTTATTCGTTCATTCGTACATTATGCAACTCCCTATGCGGGAGTCGCCTTGGCGACCCATCGGTCCCGAAGCCTTCCAATGTTGTTATACTCTACTCGGAACGACTATGTCGATAGTCTTCCCGTTTTATTGTTGTAAACCATTCATTGCTTCATTGTTGAACGCATAAGGAACTTGAAATGTAAGCTGTGCCTTGGCACGAGCGTGGAGTGCGGTACGAGAGTACTTATATTTTCTGAGTTCTTTTTTATGTTCTAAACAAGCATACAAGATGAAATTATTTCCTTAGCTAGGTGCGTTGAGTCATTTATTAGCATGCACGGTGTTATCGCCTAGCGATTCTAGTGATAGTGTCAGTATTTTTAAGTGTCTAGGCTAAGCAAAGACAGGTTCATCGGAGCCACCCACCTTAGCGATGATTGCGTCAGCCGAGCGATACTCCGAGCACGCCTTTGAAAGTCTAAGTCTGGATTCATCTTGACGGGCCAATATAGGTCTTGCATCGATTTGCATCGACATTTTCTCAGGTCGACGCAACTCTTCGAGTCGACGGCTCTTTTGAGTCGTTGCACTTGCCATTTGAATTGACGTTCTGCTAGGGCGGAGCGGGTCGTTACAAGCTGCACATGAAACCAACTAAAGTAAATACTTGTTCGAATCAAACTTATCATATTTTTGGATCAATTTAGTCATTGCATCGACTCGCATCGATACTTCTTTGCTTTAACTTAACTTTTCGAGTCCACGACTCAGCGTAATGCACATGCGGAGCGAAACGTTACAGATAAAGGGTCGAACCCCATGCATAGATCATGGTGACGATTGCAGCCTGAGGGGGGGGGGGGGGGGGGGGGGGGGGGGGGTGGTCACGGTGGTGCTAGTAATGGGTTAAGGATTTTTCAATTGATAAACTCTATCAACACCGGCCTGACATTAGGGGTTGACTGTATATCGTGGACCCAATAGCCTTGTTAATTTGTCTTGACCCACATGGAGACTGGATGGTGGCCAGAAAAGACTAACCTATGCTGAGTTTTAGTTGAAATTTTGGATCAAACCCTAACCATTATGGTGGGGGTACTACTAAGTCCCAAAATTAGCTATTGAGAAAATGTACGATTTGGGTCCTAAGGCCTGAAAACTGATTTAGTAGGCCACGATTAGTTCGTAGGTCCAATAATTTATAAAGTTTTTTTAAATCTCTTTCTCTGTGTCTGGTTGCTAAAAGTTGTAGAATGGACTATGCACTTGTAACAGCCATGTTTCATTTTAACTATTTTAATAAAAAATTAGTATATGTTATAGTAAGCTCGATTTTCCTGTATTATATTTTTTTCATATGTATTTTAATTTTTAAAATCTTTGGATCCTAACATTATTTATTTTTATGAACAAAAGAATCATTCATCTTGATTTTCACAAGATTTCTTTCCTTTTTCCTTTCATTTATAAAGAAAATTCATTTTTTTCTACGGGAGTGACACCTTGTCACACCCAAGAACCGTGAAGAACGTGGATATGACCATGCTAGTTACGCACTACGAAATACATCAGCATTCCACAATACAATTATGGTTGTACCTAGACAAGGATGCATACTACAATACGATCTTTAATCCTAGGTTACGTAAAATAAATCTATTTCAATCAGTTATGCAAGCAGCAGTAAAATATGACATATTAAATAAAGCAGAAGGGTGTCCACAACGCTTTATCAAAATGATAATGAAGCTAGCATGATAAAATGATATGCTAGTACAAGTGACAATCATACATGGTCACATCACTAGTTAATATATACAATCATGATGTCTCAAAGAAATGGGAACATACTCTCAGATACACGTGCTAAATAGGTGTTTAATGGCTAAATGTCTCAAAAGAAACAAAATACCATAATATGAGTGGTAGAGAAGAAATCTACTAAATAATACTCTTGGTTTTTTCCCTCAGGCTATGCACCATCGAGTGGAAGTGGCGATAGATCCTCGCGCTTTGCTACAAGATTTGGCCAAACAAAATCAGAGGGGTCAATATTTATTTATTAACAAGTACCACAAGAAAGAATAAAAGAATAACGCAAGAAAACCAATCAATAATATAATAATATAATAGCATGTGTCGTAGAATGAGATATGTAATCTTTCATCGAGGAAGTAATCCACTCCTACACCAAAAGGATAAGAGGTGGACAACTACTTCATGACGGCATTACGTGTCAGAGTCCACTAGCAACAACAATAAATAATATCCAAGTAACAGGTAATGACTTAAGCTACTGAGATAACCCTACGGCTTTTTACAGTTCATCACCTTGGTTATCCCGGTTATAATGTAATCATGATTAATCATATGTTGTATTATGAAGTACTGGCTAGGCCTATACCTAATATACAAGACTACACTCTTCGAGTCGATATAAGGAGCATGGAGGTTAGAGAATATAGATTAAATAAATCATACCCTCGAGGTGGTAGTTACAGTACCTGGTGGACTAGCTAATAACGATGCATGAAGGTCAGGATCCTTTCCCTCCTAATGCTCTAAATGTTTTACTAGTTATTTCTCCTACAATATAATCATGATTTCTAAACTGTGGACATCCGCCAAATCAGCTTAGATGTACCTACATGTACACAAAGAGTATTCAAGCTAGTCTCCAAGCCATGTCAGTCATACTAGTGTACGCCAACAAGGGGAATACCCATGCGGAGTTACCCTTAGTATAATACAAAAGTTCCATAAGTCACAATCACAACCAAGTTATAATCTTCATAATCCACGACTAGGACAGATCCTACTACATTGGTATCCTTACCAAGAATCATTGTTAAAATAGTAGTATAATATATATGGTCAGGTATCATGCACAAATAAGTAAAATAAGTAATCATGAGTACACATCAGTGCTATAGTCAAGACTAATATCCTATAGAGTACCAGGAAGCACAATCCACCAGAAGCATGGTTCATACTGGAACAAGTTTGACAGATAGTATGGCATGCTAGAAGCAAAGACTGTAGGAATCACAAATTGTAGGAGATAGAGACTGTACAAAGCAAAGCTCGCTGGAAGGAGCTTTATAGAAAATGCTCTGACAAATGGCTATTCTGCATGCCACACAACATTATGATTTGACGGCTAAACGCCTGCTTCGACTTATGCACGATTACCTGATGCATTGGATTCGGTACATACAGTGCATTAAATGCAATTTGACTGCTTATATAGAAAGT
Source organism: Iris pallida (assembly GCA_029216955.1). Taxonomy (NCBI): domain Eukaryota; kingdom Viridiplantae; phylum Streptophyta; class Magnoliopsida; order Asparagales; family Iridaceae; genus Iris; species Iris pallida. The sequence goes on from JANAVB010022398.1 coordinate 2,586,908, forward strand.
TGTTGCCATATGATAGTTACAGTGAAGGAAGCCACTTCATTGGAAGGGGGTTCCGGCCGAGGGACTTACTTTTGTTAAGATGCTTTCCTCTTCACGTGAAGGTGTAATCATGCGAGATAGCTTCCCGCAGATGCTTTGGTCTTCATAATTTTTTGGGATTTTTTGACTTTCATCCCACTTATTAATATGCATTTGTACTTACATCCCATTTTTAAATTTTATTTGACTTACATCCCACTTTTGTCACAAAAAATATTTTTCGTGACAAAACGAATACTTTTCGTGACAAAATAAATACTTTTTTGTGACAAAAGTGGGATGTAAGTCAAATAAAATTAAAAAGTGGGATGTAAGTACAAATGCATATTAATAAGTGGGATGAAAGTCAAAAAATCCCTAATTTTTTATACTTCTACATTACCATGTATGACATAGCTGGCCTCGTCAATCTCCATATCCTCATATTTTTGGACTGGAACGTAACATTAATTGAAAAGAAAATACAAGTATAAATTGACAAGGAAAAAGTTTGTTGGAAGATGATACTAGTTTGAATTATTGGGGTTGATAAGACACTTTCGCGCAATGGTTTGTCATTTATTTCGTGGAACTAATGAGAAGATCTATGAGAAGAACAATGCACTTTTTTGTCTAACTTATATAATTTCTTGTGGAACTTAATTCAATTATGCAAGAGCATATTCCTCGCGTGGTCGTTAATTAAATTCAACACTATTATCTTAGACGAAATTTAAAATGAGTTGATAATCTTGTTATTAAACGAGATCAAAAAATCCATCAAAAGATTTGAAGGCATATTACTTCTCGAGTATTCTTGATCACATTATTCCAACCTAACTCATGAAGAAAAAATTAATGCTAATTGTCATAAGATGTATGGATGTTGAAGATGGAAGTAAAGTCGAGGTATATGAGTTCGATGGCTTAGATGGAATAGTTTTAAGCCTCTCGCTACCCCTGATGATGGGAAACTCCTGATTTTCCTGCTTAGACAGAGGCCTTTTTTGGGTTTATAAAGGTTGATGACGCTTCAGGTCTTGGGTTTTTCAAGCGACTTGAAGATAATTTGATTAATTTTAAGCTCAACATTGATGTAAAAGAGGTTAATGTTATGATAATTGTAATGCCTGTTGTTCGTATTACGTATTTTGGAATACGTGTACGTATTTTATCTTATATTGCATGTCTCCTTCCTTGGTGTATTGGGTATTTCATTGTTCGGTTCATCTTGGTTTGGGTTAGCTTGGTTCGGTTTGGGGTTACTTTTGGTTCAATATGGACCAAGGGGAGAACCCCTACGTACCACCAACATCCCCATTTATTAGCCCCCTCTCCTTTCTCTCTCCTCATTAATCTTCTTCTTCCTCCATTAACTCCTCACCAACATGAGACAGAGAGGGAGAGCTTAGGCAAGTGCATCTTGCTTCATGGAGGAACCCGAATTTTATTGTTCTATTCTCTTCTTCACAGCATTCTAAAGCACTTTAGTACTTGGCATTTCTAAATTCCATGGTTCATTGCTTGTAAATCTAAGTTTATGTCATTTTCAGATTTCTTGGGTTTGATCTATTTAATCTTGTTATTTTCAAGTTTTGATGGTTCCATGTTGTAGAGGACTTCATTTCGCCCCAATTTGACCTATGGAAGTTCGAATTTGGACTCTAGATGAAAGATTTATGGAGCCTGGGAATCATGGCTTGAAGGGTTCTTCTCCTCGGAAGAATGGAGAAGAAGCACAGTCATAGCAGCATGTGTTTGCCATTAAAATTCTTTGATTGTAAATTTCAATACAAACAGAACAATGTTACAATGTAGGACCTAGATGTAGTCCGAGGAGTACACTTTTGTTTAATCTGGGTCCCTAGTGCCGATGGAGCGAGTGGTAATGCGTTGACTCCGTTGACGATCTGACGACGGTTATCGGTTCTCTGAAGGTATAGATTGCTCTGGGTGCTGGAGCTTGCTGAGAGGAGGAAGATGTTGAGTGTCTGTATCTGCCTCTCTGGTGGTACGAAGTCTCTGTCTGTTCGTTGTGGAGGTTGATCTGTGTGTACGTAGGCAGATCTGTAAGAAGGAGATGGTCCCTCTCTTTATATAGTCTGCAGGCTGGCTACTTATGCGTGCATGTAGGATGCGCCTGTATGCGGGGATGCCACGTGTCGATTGCTGATGGAGGCGCATGGACGATGTGCCCTGATCGAGGGGTTGACATCTTCATGTTGCTGTTGTGAGCCGGCACGTAGCAGAGAAGAAGATCTTTCTGTTGCTGAGATCTTGGATGAGTTGAGTCAAAGGACACGTGTCATCGACCCATGGCTCGGTGATCTCGGATTTGATGGGGGAATGATCTGGTAGGATGCGCCTAGGATTGGACGCATGAGGAGACCTTGGCTCGTAACCTTTAGGAGTCAAGAACCATTCTGGGCGCATGGCTTTCGAGGCGCATACAGAGCTTCAGTAGTGACTTTACTTCTGTCTTTTGGGATCAGGAAGAAGTCTGAGGCGCATGGCTTTCGAGGCGCATGCGGAGCTTTACTGGTGACTTTTCTTCTGTCTTTAGGGATCAGTAAAAAGTCTGAGATGCATGGCTTTTGAGGCGCATGCGGATTTGGGCGCATGGCTGCGGAGGCGCATGCGAGATGGTTGGGTAGCCACGTGGCAGTAGCCGTCGGAGGGAAGTAATGGTGATGCTGACGTTGGCGATGCTTCATCTTCTGAAAAAGTTGCCGACTGTTCAGACTTTGGGAGGCGTGCTGCCAACTCTGTCAGTTCAGCATTTAATGTTTGTGACATTCGATGGACAGCTGAGTGGGCGCGTCGGTTGGCGTTCCACTAGGCGTATGGGGACGCATGGGGGCGCATCCCCCGTGATGCGCTTGGTGCTGAAAGCGCGTCTGTATGATGCGCTTGATGTTGTAGGACACGTCTGTGTGATGCGCGGTCTGGCCGGCGCATCCGCTTGACCCATCTTTAATGGTGCGACTGTTACGTTCTTCGAGTGCTTTAAATAGCCGTTCTGACTTGGCTGAATTCGAAGCGTCTGGTTCATCCATTTAATGCAAATTCATTGTACGGAATTCGGAGAGCCATCCACTTGGCACATGGGTTTGATTTGTCCGGCCTATAAATAGTAGCATGGAGAGAGGGTTTGCTTCTCGTTCTCTCACGTCTTTCCGACATGAACTTGTGTACTCGAATGCATTCTGTTGATGAGATGCTCCCGAGAGTGAAGATGCGATGCAGTGTCTTCGTTGATGCACTTGAAGGTGACTGTTACATCCAAAAGTCGGAGTCGAGGGCTTCTGAGGCAGGCAGAAGGTGCTTGTTACATCCAAAGATTAGGATGCTCGGGCCTCGTCTTCGTTGTGCAGGAAGAACCGCAGATCGGAATGACGGTGCTGTGGCTTTGGGGGCTCTTTCTTCCTTTAAAGTGGGTGTCGCCCACTCTGGTTGTGTTGAAAGCTGCTCCTTTAGTCGCAGTTTCGATACGGTCTTCCTTGGTGTTTGGAGGCTCTTTCGAAGCCTTCCCTGGCCACAGGTTGGCTTGTGGTTCTTGTCCCTTCCTTGGCTAGAGGGTTGATTGCCACCCTCGTTCTGCTCAATAAATGCTTTATTAGTCGAAGCATTTAGACAGCGGTGAGCCTGGCTGGAAGAGCGGCACATAACTGGGCTGCTGAAGGGATGCACATGACTGAGCTGCCAAAGGGATGCACATAACTAAAGACACACATAACTGAGCTGCTGAAAAGGATGCGCCTTGCTGAGGGCGCATGGTGGGACGTGCCGGGCTGAGGGCGCATGTTAATCGTTGCGCCTACCTGAGGGCGCATGTTGGCTGCTGGCTGTGGACTTAGGATCTTCCTTTCGTAGAAATTCCCCTTTGCACAGTCTTTCTTAGACATATAATAGACTTTTATATGTTAAATAAAAAGTTCTCTTTTAATGTTTATATTTGTTGCTTTTTGCTGTGAAGTACTTTGCCCAAGCTCTGGCGCATGTAGTCTGGCGCATAGACTTTCTGGTTCTGAAATTCTATGCTTCTACAAGACCCCCTTCAAAGTTTTCAAAACTTTAGATAAGTTTTGGAATACTTTGAATAAGAAGCATGGTAGTGGAGGCGCATGACCGTCGGGGCGCATAGATACTCCGCGCATCAGTGATGGGGCGCATGCTCCGCTCAGTTAATACAAATGATGACGTCTCGATAACCGAAAAAGATTAATGATGATCTTTTTGGTTTTATTTGTGGTTATCTTTTCACAGAACCCGAGGCGACGGCTGAGATCACACATCATCGGTTCATGCGTGCGACCAAGCCCTATAAATAGGCGTGAGAGGGGAGAGAGAGTGTTCTTCTTCTCCTTGCTTTTGCTTTCTTTAGAGTTCTCCTTCAAAAACCCTAACTTTTCTTCTCTCAAGGAAATGGCTCCCAAGACTCCTCGCGGCGGTGCTGGCAAGGACAAAGAAAAAGAACCTGTGAAAGCTGCAACGGCCGATGTTCCCCGTCGGCCTGTCGAAGTTCGGCCGAAGGTGGTTGGTAAGTTTCATTTTACGTACACCAACGCACATAGACCTTGAGTCTTTTGATGATGTGCTGAGGTTTTTGCCGCCGATGCGCATGGGTTTAAGTCCTGAAGATGCGCCGAGGCTCTACTGCTGACGCGTATGGGTTTAGACCCTGTTGATGTGCCGAAGCACTACCGCTGACGCGCATGGGTTTAGACCCTGATGATGCGCCGAAGCACTGCTGACGCACATGGGCTCACACCCTGATGACGCGCCGAAGTTCCACTGCTTATGCGCATATGTTTACACCCTGATGATGTGCCGAAGCTTCTTTTTCGGACGCACTATGTGCTTTTGATGATACTCAGATTCTTTTGTTATTTCTAACATTTTTCGAATCTTTGCTAGTGTCGATGCCTATCCCACTCTTGAATGAAGTGCTCCTGGAAGCTGCCCTCTGCCAGACGGGAGTAGATTATAACGAGGAAGTGATAAACCCTGCTCAAGCTGCTATTATGCTGGACCAGCATCCCGAGAGAATAACTCAAATCCGGGAACAGCAGTATGGGTTCCTCAAAAGGATGATGGAGCGTGGTGTTTTGAAATCTGCCACATCTGATAAAGTGACCTTCTTGAAGCCTGAGTTCCTGTTTGGGGACCGCCTTACTTCTACTGAAGCAACAGTATTGAAGGTCAAGGAAGACTGGTTTTTTACAGCAAAAGGAGTGCATATGACCGTTAAGCAACTTGAACGTCAATGGCCTTTGATGGCCTTCTGTCGTCTTGCTTCCAAGAGGAGGATGTCTTGGGATCTTACTCCCTCTCAGGGGGGGCGGTGACTGGCATTATCAAAATTGATTCTACCTCCGATCAGAAAGATACTTTGACCGCAGTGCGGTCTGGGTCTTCTTTCACCTGGCAGACTCTGCGTCCTGGGAGCATTTACAGTGATGTTCCCCTCGATATATTTGCTTATAGTGCCTTGACTTTTGCACATCGCATTCTGTTGATGGAACGCTCATACCCGAAAGGAGAGTTTCGGGTAGAGGGTTGGTGTCATTACGTTTCCAAATGGGATAAACTGACACTCTGGGTTTTGTCGCGGTTCCGGACTGAGCTTCGAGAGATTGGGCTGACTGTCGCGATTCGTGCTACCCAGGCGGGTGTTGACATTAACAGGCATATGTTCCTCGCACTCTTGGAGATGTTTGATATCCATACTGGGACCTTTTTTACTCCGGTGGGGGAGTTAGGGCTCGCACTTCATGAGATGTATGAGGTATCAAAGCTCCCTTGGGGATCGGAACCCTATGAAGAGTACTTTCCGACCAACGAAGAGTTTCAAGTCCTGGAGGACAAGGCTGAGGAGATGACGGCCGTCTTTAAGGAAGTGGCGAGTCATCAATACTATATGCAGAGAAGGGATAAGAGCGGGTCACAGCCTCATGTGACCGCTTGGAGAGATTACGTCTTTAGGCACGACAAGGGGGATCCCTCGCAGTTCTCCACTCCACCAGCGCTCCCTCGTAGCGAAGTGCTCTCTGAGATGAGCCGGTTAGATGAGAAGAATCCCCGGGAGAACGAGGACCAGCAGTCTGATGAACGCTCCTACAGCTGTTTCTGGCATCTTACTCATCGGATGTCGTCAAAAGCAGTATTGGTCGCGTATCTTATGGTTTGGCTTCGGGATTACGTCTTCCTGGGCGGATCCGGCTCTGTAGAAAGAGTGACCCGGCACTTGATCCTGCCAGCTGTGAAGTTGGTCTTTGGCCGGTGCTTCAGACTCGACATCAGCTCCAGTCACATTTACTGTCATGATGCGGCCGGGAGTGGATGAATGGGTCGAGGCTTCACTCTCGGCCTCACTCTCTTGCAGGGGAGTTGCCTCTCCTGGAGCTTCGTTTTGGCTACCCCCGGCTATGTTCGGAAGAACATTCACCACGGGCGCATCTGTAAGGGCCTGATTACCCTCAGCTCCATCTTGAAGGGCCTCTTCGTCTCCGAAACTCAGGTCCGAAGATGCTAGACTACCCCCAGCTATGTTCTGGGAGATGTTTTCGTCTTCAGGGGCTTCTGGGAGGCTGACTTCGCCTCGAGGATCTGCCCCAAGTGTGCTTTGGACACACTCGTCTTCGGAAGGAGGCTCGACAAGGGTCTGGCTACCCCCAGCTTCCTCCAAGATCTTCTTCCTCGTTCGAGTGCCTTCGAACACTCCGGAGGACGAGACAGCTATCTTGGTTTTCCTCGGCTGGCTTTTAGACAAGGAAGAGGAACTGCCAGTCGCCTTTCGGACTGACGAGGAGTTGGAGATCACGTTGGATGAAGCAACCATTGGTTCTTCTTCTGTTGACACCTTCTTCCCGAGGCGACGTCGGAGAGGTGTCGATGGTTGCAGCCGCTGGAACACCGACCACCTTGGTGGGACTGCCGCTTTGCAACAGCAGTTGATGGTGACCACAGCACAAGTATGCCCCGTGAGAGGCGCATCGTGCTTGTCAGTCAACTCTCTTGATCGGCGCTTGTGAGTGATCACGTTACGCAGATCGTTGAAGGAGAGTGCCACCTTCGCACCCCCTTCAAGCGCATGGCAAGGCCAAGCGTCGGGGTGGTTAAGTGAGTGCTGCGCCCCCTGATCTAATACCAAACAGGTATCCCGATCAGTAGTGGGGGAACCACAACATTTGGAGTGACTTGAACGGACCTCAAACGCACAACCAGAGGAGGCGCGGGAGTTCAAGACCACTGGATTTGCCTTACTCGACTTGGTTGTGCACGCAGTAGATGCGCCCAAGTGAGACAAGGACTTCGAAGGTCGGCTCGTTCTCGGTGCCGCAGCACTCGAGTCGACCTTGTACAACTTACCATCAGCAGCGCGCATGATTGTGAGCGCATGCTTCTGGCTTATTGCCGGCATAGCACGTTTGGGACGTATGGCCCGTGCTGCCTTAGACTTCTTCGTACCAGGCCGCTGGGGCGCGTAGTACTCAGAATCCAAATTCTCCTTGTCGCTACAGCGAGTGAGTCTGTCAAAGACAGAGATCTTCTGTGGCGTATCAGAGGTGATGTACGGGACATTGGCTGCGCCCCTGCTCCGTCGACGCATCTTTCTCGCCTGAAAGGGAGATGGCTGGGGAACGTGGTTAGCCGCACGTTTTCTCGAGAGATGCGCTGCACCAGCGGAAGCATCTTGGTTGCTGAGGACGTCAGCAGGAAAGGAAGGCTGGATTGGCGTATCCACTTCGGTGGTGGTGCCCGAGGCGTCGACCTTGCGCACCCAAACTCGGCGGGTCTTCTTCGGCTTCGGCAGCCGCTTCGAAGGACTCGTACTTCCTTCAGAGATGAACTCCTCATACGCCTGTTGATTGAGGCATACGACCAGCGCCTTGTGGGAGGAGCCCACCTTCACGTCGTCGGATTGTGATACAGCTTTCTCGGTGGAGAAGAAAGAGGTCCCCAGCAGAGTCGCCAGCTTGTTTGCCATTAAAATTCTTTGATTGCAAATTTTAATACAAACAGAACAGTATTACAATGTAGGACTTAGATGTAGTCCTAGGAGTATAATTTTGTTTAATCTGGGTCCCTAGTGCCGATGGAGCGAGTGGTAATGCGTTGACTCCGTTGACGATCTGACGACGGTTATCGGTTCTCTGAAGGTATAGATTGCTCTGGGTACTGGAGCTTGCTGAGAGAAGGAAGACGTTGAGTGTCTGTATCTGCCTCTCTGGTGGTGCGAAGTCTCTGTCTGTTCGTTGTGGAGGTTAATCTGTGTGTACGTAGGCAGATCTGTAAGAAGGAGATGGTCCCTCTCTTTATATAGTCTGCAGGCTGGCTGCTTATACGCGCATGTAGGATGCGCCTGTACGCGGGGACGCCATGTGTCGATTACTGATGGAAGCGCATGAACGATGCGCCCTGGTCGAGGGGTTGACTTCTTCATGTTGCTGTTGTGAGCCGGCACGTAGCAGAGAAGAAGATCTTTCTATTGCTGAGATCTTGGATGAGTTGAGTCAAAGGACACGTGTCATCGACCCATGGCTCGGAGATCTCGGATTTGATGGGGGAATGATCTGGTAGGATGCGCCTAGGATTGGGCGTATGAGGAGACCTTGGCTCGTAACCTTTAGGAGTCACGAACCATTCTGGGCACATGGCTTTCGAGGCGCATGCAGAGCTTCAGTAGTGACTTTACTTCTTTCTTTTGGGATCAGAGAGAAGTCTGAGGTGCATGGCTTTCGAGGCGCATGCAGAGCTTTACTGGTAACTTTTCTTCCGTCTTTAGGGCTCAGTGAAAAGTCTGAGACGCATGGCTTTTGAGGCGCATGCGGATTTGGGCACATGGCTGCGGAGGCCCATGCGAGATGGTTGGGTGGCCACGTGGCAGTAGCCGTCGGAGGGAAGTAATGATGATGCTGACGTTGGCGATGCTTCGTCTTCTGAAAAAGCTGCCGACTGTTCAGACTTTGGGAGGCGTGCTGCCAACTCTGTCAGTTCAGTATTTAATGTTTGTGACATTCGATGGACAGCTGAGTGGGCACGTCGGTTGGCGTTCTACTAGGCGTATGGGGACGCATGGGGGCACATCCCCCGTGATGCGCTTGGTGCTGAAAGGCGCGTCTGTATGATGCGCTTGATGTTGTAGGGCGCGTCTGTGTGATGCGCAGTCTGGCCGGCGCATCCGCTTGACCCGTCTTTAATGGTACGACTGTTACGTTCTTCGAGTGCTTTAAATAGCCGTTCTGACTTGGCTGAATTCGAAGCGTCTGGTTCATCCATTTAATACAAATTTATTGTACGGAATTCAGAGAGCCATCCACTTGGCACATGGGTTTGATTTGTCCGGCCTATAAATAGTGGCATGGAGAGAGGGTTTGTTTCTCGTTCTCTTACGTCTTTTCGACATGAACTTGTGTACTCGAATGCATTCTGTTGATGAAATGCTCCCGAGAGTGAAGATGCGACGCAATGTCTTCGTTGATGCACTTGAAGGTGACTGTTACATCCAAAAGTCAGAGTCGAGGGCTTTCGAGGCAGGCGGAAGGTGCCTGTTGCATCCAAAGATAGGGATGCTCGGGCCTCGTATTCGTTGTGCAAGAAGAGCCGCAGATCGGAATGACGGTGCTGCGGCTTTGGGGGCTCTTTCTTCCTTCAAAGTGGATGTCGCCCACTCTGGTTGTGTTGAAAGCTGCTCCTTTAGCCACGATTTCGATTACGATCTTCCTTGGTATTTGGAGGATCTTTCAAAGCCTCCCCTGGCCACAGGTTGGCTTGTGGTTCTTTTTTCTTCCTTGGCTAGAGGGTTGATTGCTACCCTCATTCTGCTCAATAAATGCTTTATTAGTCGAAGCATTTAGACGGCGGTGAGCCTGGCTGGAAGAGCGGCACATAACTGGGCTGCTGAAGGGATGCACATAACTGAGCTGCCAAAAGGATGCACATAACTGAAGATGCACATAACTGAGCTGCTGAAATGGATGCGCCTTGCTGAGGGCACATGGTGGGACGCGCCGGGCTGAGGGTGCATGTTAATCGCTGCGCCTACCTGAGGGCGTATGTTGGCTGCTGGCTGTAGATTTAGGATCTTCTCTTTGTAGAAATTCTCCTTTGTACAGTCTTTCTTAGACATGTAATAGACTTTTATATGTTAAATAAAAAGTCCTCTTTTAATGTCTATATTTGTTGCTTTTTGCTGTCAAGTACTTTGCCCAAGCTCTGACGCATGTAGTCTGGCGCATAGACTTCCTGGTTCTGAAATTCCATGCTTCTACAAGACCCCCTTCAAAGTTTTCAAAACTTTTGGATAAGTTTTGGAATACTTTGAATAAGAAGCATGGTAGTGGAGGCGCATGACCGTCGGGGCGCATAGATACTCCGCGCATCAGTGATGGGGCGCATGCTCCGCTCAGTTAATGCAAATGATGACGTCTCGGTAACCGAAAAGATTACTGATAATCTTTTTAGTTTTATTTGTGGTTATCTTTTTACAGAACCCGAGGCGACGGCTGAGATCACACATCATCGGTTCACGTGTGCGACCAAGCCCTATAAATAGGCGAGAGAGGGGAGAGAGAGTGTTCTTCTTCTCCTTGCTTTTGTTTTCTTTAGAGTTCTCTTTCAAAAATCCTAACTTTTCTTCTCTCAAAGAATGTCTCCCAAGACTTCTTGCGGCGGTGCTGGCAAGGGAAAGGAGCCAGCGGAGTATGCCGAGGAGGATGTTCCTATCACCATTGTGACTCCGACCGACGTTCGGCCCGCTGTGACGGGTGGGTGTCGTCTCTTCCACTACTTTCTTTGTTCAGACGATCCTTGGATCATGCTACTGAGTTGGTGTGCCCTAACTCTCTTCTGTCGACGTGCATGGACTTCTGTCCGCGTCGAGGTTTTACCCCGCCGACGTGCATAGGTTTAGGCCTTTATCATGCACCGAAGTTTAACTGCGGACGCGCATGGGTTTACACCCTGATGATACGCCGAAGCCTCTTGCTGACGCGCATGGATTCATACCCTGATGATGCGCCGAAGCCTTTTGCTGACGCGCATGGGTTCATACCCAGATGAAGCGTCGAAGCCTTTCACTGAGGCGTATGGGTTTACACCCTGATGACGCGCCGAAGCTTTTCACTGAGGCGCATGGGTTTATACCCTGATGATGCGCCAAGTTGCTTTGACACACCTTGCCTTTTTGTCTGACTTTTGATCTTTGTTGTGCCAGTATCGATGACGATTCCCTTGCTGAATGAGGTCCTTCTGGATGCTTCCCTCTGTCAAATGGGAGTTAATTTTGACGAGGCGGTTGTCAACCCCGCCAAGGGTGCTATCTTACAGGATCAACCTCCTGATAGAGTGCTGCAGATCCAGAACCAGTTGCCAATTTTCCTCCAGAGTATGATGGAAAGCGAAAAACTGAAATCTACTGAATCCGAGGATACGACCTTCTTAAAACCTGCCTTTTTGTTCGGTGACCGCCTGATCTCCACTGAAGCGAAGATACTGAAGGTCAAAGAAGACTGGATTATGTTTTCAAGCATGATTTGGCGGACCCCTCGAGGATCCGGTTTACGACTCCGCAAGGGCTGAAACCTGCGGAAGTGACTTCTGAGATAAGCCGGCTAGACGAGAGGACTCCTCGTTCCAATGAGGATGGCGAGAACGCATATAGCTGCTTCTAGCACTGTGCGCACCGGATGTCGTCTAAGGCGGTGCTGACGGCATACTTGATGATATGGCTCCGAGATTGTGTATTTGCGGACGAATCTGGTGCAGTGGAGAGGGTACACCGGAACCTTATTTTGCCTGCCGTAAAGTTGGCTTTTGGACGTCCCTTAGCTCTCCTTCCCGCGATGGTGTGGAACCTGTTGCGGGGTTTGAGGAATTTTGCTGATGACGTGATCCAGAGGAGAGGTAAAAACGACAACTTTTCCCGGGCTGAACTGCCATTCTATTATCTTATGGGATGGCTGATTCTGCATCATCCAAACGTGATGAGTCCAGGTCCGGAGGAGGATCATGTTGAAGGGGATGCCTTTATCCGTCGCTTCTACAAGAGAAAGTGGTTACACACTGGCGTCCCCGTTTGCAGGAGAGTTTTGTCCTACCTTCAGGGGTGGGAGATTGTCAAGGTTGGCCCCATCTTTAAAGATTTCGAGGCTGACCAAGATTTAGTCGACTCTGGTGAAGACGCGATTACTCTGTCGAAATGGGATTTTCGTTGGTTGCAAAGTATTCGGCCTTCTCACTTGGTCTATCGGAACCAGAATAGGTGTTACCTGGAGCCATATCTGCCCAGCCGGTTCGCTCGCCAGTTTGGCTATACCCAGCTGATGCTACGGAATCCCAGTAACAGTCTAGGGTTCATCGGTAGTTTGCTGGACGGAGCCCGGGGCTGGCAATATTACAATACCGGGTGCACTAGTGTTCAGTTTACGGTGCCCGTTCGCAACCTTCGGCCACAGATCCTATATTCGGCAGCTAAGCTGTATTGCACAATAAATACTGCATCTCCAGGTTATGATAGAGAGACTAGTTTCATCATTGGAACTCAGCTTGAGGCCACGGCGAACATGTTGATGGTGGCTCGGTCATATCGTCCACCAGAATCGGCGGGATATTGGGCTGCTGCTGCAGTACCAGTGAGAGATCCCCTTGTTGGGAAGATGCGGGCTGACGCGAAAGCCGGCTCGTCTGTGCCAAAGAGGTCGAGAAAGACGACGACTCCAAAGGCAACGGGAGTGCCACCTGTACCGCCAGTGGAATCAGCTCCTGCTGAGGTAAGGAGTCCTCCATAATTTTGGCTCATCTTGTCTTTTTGATGACTTGTGCTTTTCTTCTTGTAGGGATCGTCGAAGAAGAAGACCCATGTTTCAAAACCGGGTGTCAGTAAACCGAAGGAGGTAGCAAGCTCTTCTGACGAGCGCATCCCTCCGATGGTAATGTCTCCAATAGAGGAGGGTCTTGGAGGTATTCCTGCAGAGGTTTTACTATCTCCAGATTTTGTTGAAAGAGATACAGAGGTTGCAGCAACTTTTGGGGTGGTGCCAGCTGCCGTGAGGGCCTTGGACGTTGAGGGTCCAGCGGACACGGGGCTTCGTGATGATAATATGGAGTGGAGTTCGTCATCTTCAGATGACGTCGCTCCAGGGTTGCAAGAGCTTGTTGCGGGGGCAACAGAGATGGTTGGAACAGAGGAGAGGGTTGATTCCCCCTCGTTATGATGAGGGAAGGTCGGCTGCATCATTGTCGAGCCCTACCCCAGACTCAGCGGCGGAAGCTGAGGTGGCTACCAATCAGGAGGTAGCGACAGATCCTGTCCCTGTAGAGGGATTTGATGAAGAGACTCGTCTGGCGGTCCTAACTTCAGGGACGAGTCAGGAAGTAAGTGTTGATCTCCCCGTTCTGCCAGGAAAAGTATTGGCTGGTGATAGCACGTTAGGGATTGGAGAGGTGGCCACTGACGTCGGTGGTACTTCCGAGTTTGGGAAGGGTGAAGGTGTGATGGAACCCTATGTTGCCCCTTCCACTTGGCGTACGATCACGACGCCTGCCCCGGCTTCTTCTGTTCCCTTGGCTCCTCGGGCTAGTAGTCAGGCCCCTGTTGATAAAGAGCCTACTGATACCGAGGTTCCATCCTCCCAGGTTGAGGTCAGCGGGTCTTCTTCCGGTCCTCCGACTGGAGTAGCTCCTCCAACCCCTGCTATAACGCCGCAGGTGCTGGCGAACGCAGATGAATATGTAAAATTCATCGTCGAGACAGTGTACAAAATGCTGCAGAGGGGGGTGTCGGCAGTGATGGATGCCAAGGGGAGCTTTGCGACAGCAAGAACTCTGGCACTGCCTCATATCAACTTGATCCGTATTCACCAGGACCACGATCATATAGCCGTCATTCTGGAAGCCATGGTGGCTGAGTTGGACCAGTGGCTTTCTGAATTGGAGTGCATCCAGCGAAATGACCTCTCCGTCCTGATGGATACGGAGAAGGAGAAGCTGCTCGTCGAGACTGAGTCTTCCTACCAGGCCACTGTGAGTGTCTAGGAATGCGAAGTGGCTGAGACTGAGCTGCAGTAGAGCGATTATCTCAGTCTATGCGGGAGACAGTGGAGACGCGAGCTGCATTGGACGCTAATATCGCGGAGATTGACGCGCAGATACGTCGCCTTGAGGACCAGCGGGCCCGACTCCTATTGGACGTCGAACGTGTCCAGGCTGAACACGTAGCATTCAAGAAGGAGAAAGCAGCTTTCACTCTCCGAGCGCTTACCCTGGCTCAACAGAGACAACAGCTTGATGAGAAGCACGATAAAACTTCTCCTGAGGCTGTTGAAGTAATGCGTCAAGAAGCTGAACATCGAGTCTTGGCGACTGTGGGGACTAGGGCGGCAGACTTGAAACGCCGAATCGCAGAGCTTTCCGCCAACCCTGGGGATTAGGGCTTGTAGTCTCTGCTTTTTGTATTTTTGCAACTCTTGCTGGGGATAGTGTAATCCTTTACTCTCCTTTTTTAAAAATAAAGAAGTACACCATTTTCTGCGATGTGTTCATTTTTGCTTGTCATGAACTTTGATGATTTGTGTGGACCTATTATCTTTTGCGTACCTTGGTTTTAGGTATAGATAATAAGTTTGAAAGACCCAATATATTTGCTCAGAGGTAATGTGGACGTGGCAAATATGGGGTTCAAATGATAGAATCTTCCTACTCAGAGGTGTTATGGACGTGGTAGGAATAACTCTGGGGGATACACGGAACTACTCAGAGGTAATGTGGACGTGGAAGTTCTACGATCAATGTACGGCAACGCGAGGGTTGTCTGTACGTGATGTTTACTCAGAGGTAATGTGGACATGGTAAACATGGTGGGTAGCGTAGTCTTCTGGGATGTAAGATTCCGCTTTGTAGGGTGTACGGGAACAACTCAGAGGTGATGTGGACGTGGTTGTCCTTCTACTGGAGGATGCTACGGAACAGCTGGGTTCCGGAAGCGTATGATTTTGTGGAAGGGAATTGTCTGTGAGCCCTGATGATTGGGTCAACAGATCCCCTGGTGGAAGCACATGTCTGAAGGATGTCAAGAGTAGTACTTCTTTAGGAACTTGCCGTTGATGGGCATCATGAACAAGTCCCCATTGGGTTTGGCGAGACGGTAAGCACCGTTTGAGTATACCGCCTCGATGATGAAAGGTCCTTCCCATTTGGGCTCGAACTTTCCTGGTGTTTTGTAAGTCAACACCATCGGCCTCCTGACTGCCAGAACCAGGTCGCCAACTTGGAAAGTCCTCTGCTTGACCTTCTTGTTGAAAGCCTGTAATATACGGGCTTGGTAGAGTTTGAAGCGTTGTTGAGCTAGGAGACGCTTTTCGTCAAGTGCCTCCAGTTCCCGCAGACGACGACGTTGATTATCTTCTTCTGTGAGTTGGTTTGTGATTGCTACGCGGAGTGAGGGTATCTGAATCACGAGAGGCAGTACCGCTTCGCTCCCGTAGACCAAGAAGAATGGTGTGTTGCCTGTCGAGGTCCGTACCGTTGTGCGGTAGGCCCAAAGGCATTCGTCGAGCTTTTCGTCCCAGTCGCGTTTGTTGGACGATACGACCTTTTTGAGTAGCCTGACGATAGTTTTGTTAAACGCCTCTGCTAATCCGTTTGCTGCCGGATTGTAGGCGGTTGATGCCACATTTTGAATGCGATTCTTGTCACAGAATCGGCTGAAAACATGGCTGATGAACTGAGGACCATTATCGTGGATGATCCTCCGGGGTACCCCAAAATGGTAGATGACGTGGTGCTTGATGAAGCTGCTCACCCTGGAGCTTTTCACTTCTGCCAGCGGAACTGCTTCTGCCCATTTGGAGAAGTAGTCGGTGATTGCTAGGATGAAGCGGTGTCCTCTCGATGAAGGGGGGTGATCGGTCCCACAATGTCCATTCCCTAAGCTTCGAAGGGCCAGGAGGCGACTATAGGATGTAGTGGTTCTGACGATGTGTGAATGAAGTCTGCGTGAAGCTGGCACGCATGGCACTTCTTATCATATTCGACAGCGTAAGCGGCCATGGTTGGCCAGTAGTAGCCCATACGTCGCAGTCAATTCTGCAACTTAGGACCAGGTTGATGGGCCCCGCAGGTTCCGTCGTGAGCTTCTCGAAGGGCTTCGGTTGCTTCTTCGTTAGGCAAACATCGAAGGAGAAGTCCATCGTAGGAGCGTCGGTACAGCATTTTTGTGGCCGTATCGTAGTAGAATCGAAAAGAGCGTCTCCTGACTGAGACGGCTTCTTTCGGGTCCTCTGGAAGAATTCTGTAGATAGCAAAGTCGATGAACGGGAATCTCCAATCTCGGACGTTAACACCGGCACCCGTGGACATGGCGTGGGCCACTTGTGAGCACAGGTTGTTTTTAGGACATACCAAGTCTCGGCCCACTACCGTGACGTAGTGTTGAGTTTCGAGGGGTGCCGCTAATGAGGCTGCGAGGCCGGCTAGAGCATCAGCCTCTAGATTTTGTAGGCGAGGTACATGTTCGATGAAGAACCCGGTGATCAGGTCTTTATGACGAACCTCGTACTGCCCTCTGACCTGGTTTACGACGAGTTTTGAGTCGTCGTAGGCTTCCAGATGATTCACCCCCAGCTGTTGTGCTAGCTGTAGTCCCATAATGAGCACGTTTTACTTGACAACGTTGTTGGAGCACGGCTTCGAAAGAGAGTAAGCACACTGGATGACCAGTTGATCGGGGAAGACTAATACCACCCCCACTCCTGCGATAATTTGGCCTTTAGGGCCTGTTCTTGAAGCGCCATCGAAAAATATCTGCCAGACGGAGCCTTCTTCGGTGACGTTTGATTCTTGGACCTCATCCGGGATGTCTTCGTAGAGCCTTGAGGACTCTGGGATGGGGTGTGCAGCTAAAAAGTCTGCCAGAGCTTGATCCTTAACAGCTTTTTGTGGAACGAACACCATGTTGTATGGCGTTAGCAAGATCGCCCATGTGGCCAGCCAGGAGTTCAATGATCCTGGCTTCATCATGAGGACCCTGAGCGGATTGACTCGGGAAATGACATGAATTGTCTGCCCCGAGACATAATATCGAGTCTTTTGGATGGCAAATACCAAAGCCAAGCACTCTTTCTCAACGGGGTTGTACCGGTGCTCGGCCCCGATCAGAGTTCGGCAAAGGTAGTAGATTGCTTGCTCATAGCCTGTGTCGCTGTTCTGAGCTAGCAGAGCGCCGAAGGAGTGATCCATGGCTCGGGCGTAGAGGAGAAACGGTTTGCCGACGACGGGTGCCACCAGGACTGATGGGCTCATCAGGCAGGCTTTGATGTCGTCGAAAGCCTTTTGGCATTCCTCTGTCCAGACGTAAGAGACTCCCTTCTTCATGAGCTGGGTGAAGGGTTGACATTTGCCGGAAAGGTTTGCTATGAACCTCCGGATGTATGCCAGACGTCCCTGTAGGCCTCGAAGTTCTCGAAGGTTCTTCGAAGGGTCCATATCAAGGATGGCTTTGGTCTTCTCGGGATCGACATGAATGCCTTTCGCCATGATGATGAAGCCCAAGAACTTTCCGCTAGAAACCCCAAGGAAGGATTTAGCGGGGTTCATCTTGAGTTGATGCGCCCGCATGAGATCGAAGACTGTCTTGAGGTCTTGCAGGTGATCTCCTTTGAGACGGCTCTTGACTGCGATGTCGTCAACATAGAATTCGACTATCTTGCGAAGGTGTTGATGAAAAATGGTGCTCATAGCCCTTTGATATGTCGTACCAGCATTCTTCAATCCGAAGGGCATCACTGGGTAGCAGAAAATGCCCTTTGGAGTCCTGAATGACGTGTGTTTTGCGTCGTCAGGGAACCTCTTGATCTGGTTGTAGCCCGAATACCCATCCATAAAAGACATGCGCTCGAAGCCACATGTGTTGTCGATCATCACGTCGGTGATTGGAAGCGGGAATTCGTCCTTCGGGCAAGCAGAGTTGAGGTCTCTGAAGTCGATATAGACTCGTATCTTCCCGTTCTTCTTGGTGACGGAGACGACATTGGCTACCCAATCTGGGTATTGCTCTTCACGGATGAAGTCGCTGGTCAAGAGTTTGTCTACCTCCTGATTGATGGCATTCATGATGTCCGAACAGAAGCGTTGCTGTTGTTGTTTGATAGGCTTGGCATCAGGCAAGATGATCAACCTATGCATCGCAATCTGGGGATCAAGTCCCGGCATATCTTCATAGCTCCAGGCGAAGACGTCGATATACTCTTTAGCCAGCTGGATTAAAGATTCTCGGTCTTCTCCTTTTAGGCTTTTGCTGATAAAGATGGGTTTGGAAGAAGATCCATCCCCAAGGTCGATCTGCTCGACTTCATCCTCGATGGAAGGTTCGCATAGTTCGAAGCGAGACTCCCATTATTGTCCCAGGCGTTGAGCCCAGGGTTCTTCTTCGAAGAATTCTGGCGCTTGGTCTTCGCCTTCTTCTTCTTGAGATTGTGCAGATGTCATGTTAGCTGACAGCACTCTCTTGAAGACAGATCCGATACTGGTATCGGAATCCCACGTTGATGCTTCAGACGAGTGAGAATGTCCTACTTCTTCTGCGTCTGAACTCTCTGGAGTTGACGGTGGCGTGACATAGCCTACCCCCTGTCGAGTTCTATTGTAGTAGTCCTGCGGATTTCCTTTAGGTGTTGGAAGCCAGAGAGGGAGACGTCGACCTTTGCCGTAGTTCAGGCCTTTGTCGCTTTTTAGGTCGTAACCCATCTTTTGGATGAGGTACTTTGCCTTGTCCGTGTACCGATAGAGTTGCATTCTGCCGGCATCTGGTTCTGGCTCGAGTGGCGGAAGGTCTTGATGACGCTCGACCTTGCCGAAGATGATGGATTCTTCGTCTCGACTCCGTGGTGGGACTATGTAACAGACCCCTTGGGACAGGACTACTCGATTTACATGATGGACGGTCGTTATTTGTGTTTGCAACGACCGTAGAGCGTTATCTAATGTATACATGGCATTCCAATATGGAAGACTAGAATAATTAAAAGACACTCTGTTATTGATGAAATATGAGATTTTATCCCGTGGGATTACATTGTCGAGAGATGGAGCATCTACATCGGCCGAGATATATTCCCCCAGCTCTTCATCTGTAAGCACTGGAGTAGGATCAGGAGGGTCCACCACAGCGCTGATCTGGGAGTCCGAGAGGACTACCTGGGCCTTCTTTGGCGGCTGGGATGGCGGCGGCTTGCCCTTGAGACGCACCTTCAGAGGTGCTTCCGCTGTGCTTCCGGTGGTTGACGCCTTCCCCTGTAGTTTTGCCACAAGGGGAGCCGATGTTTGAGGCGGCTTTCCCTTGAGCCATATCTTCAGGGGAGCTTCAGGAGCAGCTGGTGCTTTCCCGGGTAGCTTAATGCTCATGGGAGGCAACTTCTGAGGCGGTTTGCCTTTGAGTCGGATCTTCAAAGGAGCATCGGGAGTGACCTCAGGCTCCATGTCCGGCTCTGCTGCTGTTTCTGCTTCGTCGTCAGCATTATTGGCCTCCTCATCGTCAAGTGATTTGTATAAGTCGGCATCGGTGAAGTAGGCTTCAATCCCTTTGAAAGGGTCGATGTCCGCGAACTCCGTACGGATGGCGTTGTTGGTGGACACATACTTCATACATTGGTGGAGCGTGGATGGCACCACCATGTACTCGTGCAGCCATGGGCAACCCAACAGAATGTTGTAGTTGACTTCAGCATCCACGACATAACAAGTGACCTCGGTTCTGAGGTTACCGATGTGGCACTTTAGTCGTATTTTGCCCAGTGGTTCGCTTTTGCTGGCGTTGAAACCACTGATTGTCGTGTTAGAAGGCGCTAGTCGGTACATTGGGATCCCCAGTGTTGAGAGCAGCATCTTCGGGATGATGCTGAGGGAAGACCCCGGATCAATCTGAATCTGCTTCACCTTGACTGAACCGATGTACCCTGTATAATACAGCGGTCTGTTGTGTCGATTGTGTTTGAGTAGCATGTCTTGTTGGGTGAAGGTTATATTGGGGATAACCTCCTCCGCACAGTGACAGTGCTTGCACACAGTCGGGAGATCTTCAGGCTGCTTGACCTGACTGAGAAAGAATTCAGCATCCTTCAGAGCTTCGCAGAGAGCTTCTCGGGAGTCTTTGGAAAGACGGAGGAGCTCGAACAGGGATAGGCGGGCAGGAGTACTGGCCAGTTGTGCCAGTATGTCGAAGTTGTGGGGCTTGGCTAGCCCCGAAGCATTCTTTTTTCGCAGAGGCCTATCGAAGCGGGCCTCTATCTGCTTCTATTTATTGGCTGCTGAGGGCTTAGACGGGCCCTCGTCCTGGACAGCAGGGACGGTACCAGGAGGCACCACCTCGACAGCAGCTTCGTCGGGTTGGGCGTTCTGTTATGAACGTGTCTGCACAGGAAGTGCCTTTTTCGCTAAAGAAGAGACCATGCGGCAAGACTTGATCTTCCTGCCTTTGGACTTGGAGGTAGGGCGCACCTCCGGTTGAGTCACCTCGGAGACGAGATCGAGGTGAACCCACAGGATCTCTCCCCGAGATGTGGTGAGTAAGATGAGTCCACTCACGTTGTCACGGGTTGGTGGTAAGTTAACCACCTTCATTGTCGCCTTAGGGATGGGGACGACGCCATCCTGTGTTGTAACCGGCGGCAGGGTGCCAAACTGGAGCGACACCACATTAGCCGACACCGTCTTCTTTTCGTAGTCGACGAAGATTACATCCGCATTGATCATGCGCTGGATGTAATTCTTGAGGACATAGCAGTCCTTGGTTGGGTGTCAGACAAACCGATGGTAGTGACAGTACCTCGGGTTGTCCACTTTCCCAACCTCATCGGAACGCTTTGGGTCCGGAAGCTTGATCTTGTCATCCTGCTTCAGTATCTCAAAGAGCGGCAGGGTGTCTTCGTCGTTGAATGAATAAACCTCCTTTGGCCTTGGTGCAAGTGGAGGCATCTGGGTAGGTGCTGACGCACCTTTTGAGGCATTGACAGTCAATGCCTGTTTTCCCT
Organism: Iris pallida; assembly: GCA_029216955.1. Taxonomy (NCBI): domain Eukaryota; kingdom Viridiplantae; phylum Streptophyta; class Magnoliopsida; order Asparagales; family Iridaceae; genus Iris; species Iris pallida. The sequence continues at coordinate 2,607,952 of JANAVB010022398.1, forward strand.
TTATTTTTCGTCCAGGGTTGTTGGCTGCAGGCTTTTTCCCCTTATCCTCGAAGGCAGAAAAACTGACTCCCAGAAGACGAGCGTTAGCTGCCTTCTTCTCCGTGGCTTCTGCTTCAATGATTAAGGAGCTCCAGTCGGGGGAAGGAGTAGAGTTGAGCCAGAGCTTGACTGCAGGCAGCATGTTCATGCTGCAGGAGGAGAGAAGCGCTTGTTCTGGCATGCCCGGGGGCAGTCTGAAGTAGGCCTGTCGGAAGCATTCGATGAACACTCGAACTGTTTCCTTCTCCTTCTAGCGTATCTCTATAAGGGACGCCATTGTCATGTCCTTCCCGCCGTCGTAGAAACGGTCGAGAAAGAGGCGCTTCAGGTCTCGAAAGAAGATATTAAATTGTCGGGGAGGCTGCAGTACCAGTCGTACGCCACTCCTTTCAGTGCCCCAACAAATATGCTGGTAAGTAGTGCGTCCTCCTTCGGAAGATGTCCCGTCTGAGACTGGAAATACGTCAGGTAGCGACGCGGCGAGTCCTTTCCGTCGTATGGCATCAGTGTTTGTGGTTTATACTTTGGAGGATAAACCACCTTGTTCCACTCGAGGGAATAAGGCTGGGGGATGTCCATTTTCTGGCGCTCCTCTTGTCACGTCTTGGACTCAAAGCGCTCGCGCAGGTCCCTGATCATCTCGACCACGTCTTCCGTGGAGCTGGGAGTCGGGGAAGGTGGTACCACCGGAGGTTGAGCATTTGAGGGCTCTGACGTCCGGGGTGCTTCTCGGCGATCTACGTCCGAGGATACCCGTTGAAGGGGTATACTCGACTCTCCATTGGCCCCTGAATCGGGACCGGTAGAAGGTGTCCTGGTCAAAGCTGACCGTATCTCAAATACTGCTTGAGTCAGTGTTTACATGGAGGCAGAGAGGGTTTTGAATCCTCCCTCCAGAGTATCTATACGTTGGACGAGGTCTGTTGGCGGCGCATCAAACTCGACATCAGCCCCAGTCACATTTACTGTCATGACACGGCCGGGAGTGGATGAATGGGTCGAGGCTTCACTCTCGGCCCCACTCTCTTCCAGGGGAGTTGCCTCTCCTGGAGCTTCGTCTTGGCTACCCCCGGCTATGTTCGGGAGAACATTCACCACGGGCGCATCTTTAAGGGCCTGATTACCCTCAGCTCCGTCTTGAAGGGCCTCTTCATCTCCGGAACTCGGGTTCGAAGATGCTAGACTACCCCCAGCTATATTTTGGAGGATGTTTTCGTCTTCAGGGGCTTCTGGGAGGCTGACTTCGCCTCGAGGATCTGCCCCAAGTGTGCTTTGGACACACTCATCTTCGGAAGGAGGCTCGACAAGGGTCTGGCTACCCCCAGCTTCCTCCAAGATCTTCTTCCTCGCTCGAGTGCCTTCGAACACTCCGGAGGACAAGACAGCTGTCTTGGTTTTCCTCGGCTGGCTTTTAGACAAGGAAGAGGAACTGCCAGTCGCCTTTCGGACTGACAAGGAGTTGGAGATCACGTTGCATGAAGCAACCATTGGTTCTTCTTCTGCCGACACCTTCTTCCCGAGGCGACGTCGGAGAGGTGTCGATGGTTGCAGCCGCTGGAACACCGACTGCCTTGGTGGGACTGCCGCTTTGCAACAGCAGTTGATGGTGACCACAGCACAAATATGCCCCGTGAGAGGCGCATCGTGCTTGTCAGTCAACTCTCCTGATCGACGCTTGTGAGTGATCACGTTACGCAGATCGTTGGAGGAGAGTGCCACCTTCGTACCCCCTTCAGGCGCATGGCAAGGCCAAACACCGGGGTGGTCAAGTGAGTGCTGCGTCCCCGGATCTAATACCAAACAGGCATCCCGATCAGTAGTGGAGGAACCACAATATTTGGAGTGAATTGAACGGACCTCAAACGCACAACCAGAGGAGGCGCGGGAGTTCAAGACCACTGGATTTGCCTTACTCGACTTGGTTGTCCACGCAGTAGATGCGCCCAAGTGAGACAAGGACTTCGAAGGTCGGCTCATTCTCGGTGCCGCAGCACTCGAGTCGACCTTGTACAACTTACCATCAGCAGCGTGCATGATTGTGAGCGTATGCTTCTGGCTTTTTGCCGGCATAGCACGTTTGGGACGCATGGCCCGTACTACCTTGGACTTCTTCGTACCAGGCCGCTGGGGCGCGTAGTACTCAGAATCTAAATTCTCCTCGCCGCTACAGCGAGTGAGTCTGTCAAAGACAGAGATCTTATGTGGCGCATCAGAGGTGATGCGCGGGGTATTGGCTGTGCCCCTGCTCCGTCGACGCATCTTCCTCGTCTGAGAGGGAGATGGCTGGAGAACGTGGTTAGCCGCACGTTTCTCCGAGAGATGCGCTGCACCAGCGGGCTCATCTTGGTTGCTGAGGACGTCAGCAGGAAGGCAAGGCTGGATTGGCGCATCCCCTTCGGTGGTGGTGCCCGAGGCGTCGACCTTGCACACCCAGACTCGGCGGGTCTTCTTCGGCTTCGGCAGCCGCTTCGAAGGACTCGCACTTCCTTCAAAGATGAACTCCTCATACGCCTGTTGATTGAGGCGTACGACCAGAGTCTTGTGGGAGGAGCCCACCTTCATGTCGTCGGATTGTGATACAGCTTTCTCGGTGGAGGAGAAAGAGGTCCCCAGCAGAGTCGCCAGCTTGTTTGTCATTAAAATTCTTTGATTACAAATTTCTATACAAACAGCATGGATTTAGCCGCATAACTTTTATGCGGCAAGATCCCTCAGCCGCATAAGCCTTGCCGCGTTCTTGGCCGCATGGCCTATGCCGCTGGGACTTAACTCCCTCGATGCATGAAGATTTGATTTAGAGCCGCATAAGCTCATCGTTCCCCAGCCGCATGAAGACAATTCCGCTGCCGCATATGAGTTGCATCTCCGCGAGCCGCATAAGATCCGTCCCCTGCTATCCACATAGGACTCCACTTGATCTAGCCGCATAAGTGCATGTCCCTTCCTGGCCGCATGAGGGTTCTTACTCAGCAGCATAAGGCCTAGCCTCCCGCGAGCCGCATGAGAACTAACCCATTCCCAGCCGCATAAGGACCCAGCGCTCTTGAGCCGCATGAGACTTAGTCATGTCCGGCCGCATAATTCTCAACCGCATAAGGCCTAACCTCCCGCGAGCCGCATGGGAACTAACCCATTCCCAGCCGCATAAGGACCCAGCGCTCTTGAGCTGCATGAGACTCAGTCATGTCCGGCCGCATAATTCCCAGCCGCATATGTGCATGCCCGTCCGACCGCATGGACTTCTTCCCCCACTGCTGCATGCTCCCATCCATTTCTAGCCGCATGAGGCCCTCCCTTTCCGCTGGCCGTATGAGGCCTGACTTCTTGAGCCGTATGTGCCCTTGCCTCCCTGGCCGCATGCCCCTGCCCCTCCTGAGCCGCATATACCCAAATTGCATGGTTCCTCCATAACCTTGTATTTTATGGCTTAATAGTTATTTATTGGACTCATATCTTGCAACCCTTCATGTAAGTTAGGTCCCTTGACGGAATGCTTGTGCTATGTTATCTTGTACTTATATCCCTGAACACGACAGTGACCCGTAGTGGTGCACTCTTGACAAGTAATATGACATGATAGAGGCCCGTCGTGGCACACTCCTGATAAGTAACCTGATATGATTTATCCTGATAAGCTGTTACGACAGCTCCATGACATGACATGACCAGTATAAATAACCTAGACACCGTGGGCGATTGTGCTTGTACAAATGAACCCGTCTTGTCTTGCATCATGTTTAGGATGGAACTCCTGAGTACCACGGTCAGGAGTACTTACTAAATTAGACTAAGGCTAATAACTAAAATAACACAGTAGTCATGAAGAGATTTTCCAGCTACAGGCAATCCCGTTACCTGGACGTGCCTGGGATATGTAGCCTGCCGTCGAGTAGGGCACATTTCCAGCACACTGTCATGTGTTGCACCCTTCAAGCTACTTAAGGGTACATGCATTTTCTGGACGATGTACCCACCTGAATTCAACCCTTAATATTCGACCTGGATAACCTGGATGGTCTGCAGGGCTTGTGGTTGTAGAATAATCTCATTGCATCTTGTTAGTAACTAGGCCTGTGATAACCCTAGTTAGTTAAAGTATCAAGCAGTACTCATTGCTTGGCCGTGATTGATTGGATGGAACAACCAGTCTAGTCTTGTCTAGATCATGTACAAGATTGTTACATGTCCTTATTTCTTATGTTAACTGCCGATAAATGGTGGGAAGCCAAGTTTCGTTCGGATAAAGGGTTACAACCCCGGTCCTTGTTTGGTTTACGGGTTGTAACCTGGTTATCTGATTAGTTCCATGGTTGTCTCATCGTATATCATCATGATTTCTATAAATTTCTAGTTCTTACTACTTAATTATATCCTTGTGCTAATTGCTGGTTTTAGTTTCTAAGTGAAGCTTCCTTTGTGGCACTTGCTCTTTCTGGGGTCTGACCCAGCTGGTTTTGTATGGCCAGATTTCGAAGCAGCTCCAGAGGATCTACCGACTTTCCAGCTCGATGGTAACCACCAAGCGTAACCAGGGCAACGAGTGGGTTTATTTTTGATCTTCCACTTTATTGTAAAAATATTCTTTTTAGGTATTTAACCGACGAGCACCTGTTTAGCTCGATTGTATTTACTTACTGTCTACCTACGGGCTGTAACATGATTGACAGATCCTAGGGTTGATCATGTATGACTAAACTCTCGCTAGTCCTGATATTTTGTAACGACTAGCTTCATGATCAGCTGAATATGTAATATTTGAGACGCCTTACTATTGTATATTTGGTGATCTTACATCTTGTAACATTTACTTACTTGCTTGTGATTGAGACACTAGGCTTGTTCTTGACCATAGGAGACTATTGGCTTGTAGTTAAACTCTCATGTATCTAGACAGCCATGACCGTATGGCGAGGTGGGTTGCACTTTAATATACGTAGCTGGCTATGTCTGCCCCCGTTCTCCAGTATTCTGGTTCTGGGGCGTGACATGGTTTAAGTGGTGGCCCATGCAGGTCTTGTAAATCAAGATATGTGAAGGTTTACCAAATATATGTCTTAATCAGTACTCGCCCTTGATCTCTGTTCATATCCTCCGAATCCCTGAAATTTTTGTCCTGATCGTATGCTTGTATCGTTGATCTGTCCTGGTCCTTCCTTATTGTTCCCTATGCCGTCTTCTTCAACGACATTATTCCTGAACCTGCCGATCAGCAAGGCGGAGCACCTTCCGTGGACCAGCAGCAACCTGGAGATCAAGCTCAGTATTCCGGAGTAGCCTCCAGAGTCATACCTACTGAAGGAGAGCCACCAGTCCAGCCAGTTCAGCCTGCAGAGCCTGATGATGGCACTTTGGTGGGACTCATCAGGACCTTGATAGCTTCCCAAGATCGTTGTGGAGATGCCTTACACCAGGAAGTGATCGATGCTCTGACTAGAGGAGATCATCAGGGTAACAACGCGGTCAACAGCTTCAAGCGCTTGAACCCTCCATTCTTTGACGGCAGTGAAGATGCGATCACTGCTGATGCTTGGTTTTAAGACACAGAGGTGATTCTAGAAGCAGCCAGGACTCCAGAGAACGAGAAGGTGGCCGTAGTGCGCCTGCAGTTATTAGATCTTGCCCGCAGCTGGTGGGCAGCACAGGCCGATGGATTAGTGGCCCCTATTTCATGGGCAGTATTCAGGGAGAGATTCCAGACCAAGTATTTTGATGTTGTAGCTCGGTACGATCTACAGACGAGGTTCACTAGTATGAAGCAGATGGGCAGAACGGTCGAAGGATTTACGACCGAGTTTTCTAGACTTAGTCGGTTTGCTCCTATCTTGGTGGCGACCGAGTTTGATAGAGCCCAGCGATTCCAGCCGGGGCTTCATCTGGAGATTCTATTGGCAGTGGAGCAATTTGAGCATCAGACTTTTGATGCAGTATTGAGAGCAGCTCGGAGGCACGAGTATACCTCCCAGAGAATTGTGGATAGGGGCGGAGGTCGGAAGAGATCTCACGGTCAGATGAATCAGTCTTCAGCACCAGCCCCGGCAGTTAGGGCTTTGACCATTGGAGCTCCGAGACGGGCGGCCTCAGTGACGTCGGTTCAACATTCAGCCCCGACACACCCTCAACAGCAGAAGCAGAAGCACTCTTCCGCAGTGGGATGTTCTCACTGCGGGAAGCCAGGACATGTGATAGCAGAATGTCGTAGGGCGCAGGGATTGTGCCTGGCTTATGGGACAGCAGATCATAAGGTTGGATCCTGTCCGAATAGGGGTAGTTCCTCATCGTCCAACCTTTATAGTCCTTCGGTGAGAGGACCAGCACCAGTCCAGCAGTAGCAGTGTCAGCCTCAGAGGCCCTTGCCGCCTCAGTTCCAGGCATTCCAGCAACAATACCCCCAGTAGTATGCACAAGCCCAAGCCCAGATCCAGAGCAGGCAGCAAAGATTTCAGCAGAGGGGACCAGCACCCCGAGGGCACGGTCAGGCTATGGTGATGGCCGTAAAGGAAGGATTGGCACCATGAGAGGTAGTGGCAGGTACTATTCTCGTCAACTCCTTTCCAGCTTCAGCTTTATTTCATTCTGGTGCATCGCATTCATTCATGTCTGCACGATTCACGACACGGGTAGGATTGAAGCCCGAGTCGTTATCGGTAAGGCTCAATATACTTACTGGTAACAGACTTGTGGGAGTAGATAGAGTGTTTTTCTCGTGTCGGATCGTAGTTAGCGGTAGAGAATTCTCCGCTAGATTGATAGAGTTCCCAATGGCCGATTACGATGTGGTCTTAGGGATGGATTGGTTGAGGAACCAATATGCTAGAATAGACTGCCATATCGGCAGGGTTGTTTTTAGCATTCCAGGTGAGCCAAAGTTTTTTTTTTCCCGAGGCGAAGTTGAACCTTCTCATCCGGTGTTACGGACGGCAGTAGCAGCAGTACAGTTACCACAGATAGTTGAAGAATTTCCAGATGTTTTATCAGAAGAGCTTCCAGGGATGCCGCCAGAACGAAAGATCGAGTTCACCATTGACTTGATTCCCGGGACAGCCCCAGTGTCAGAGAGAGTCTACATGATGGCACCATCAGAGTTGAAGATATTGTACAAGATGATTGAAGAACTCAGAACCAAGGGATTCATCCATGCTAGTGGATCGCCTTGGGGAGCCCCGATGCTTCTTGTGAAAAAGAAGAATGGTACGTCAAGATTATGTATAGATTATCGTACCTTGAATTCAGTGACAATCAAGAACAGATACCCTCTCCCGAGGATAGATGACTTGTTTGATCAACTCAAGGGGGTAGCAGTGTTCTCGAAGATCGACTTGCGCTCAAGATATCATCAGATCAGAGTCAGAGAGCAGGACATCTCGAAGACAGCTTTCAGATCCCGGTATGGGCATTGGGAGTTTCTTGTTATGCCATTTGGAGCAACCAATGCACCGGCAGTATTCATAGATCTCATGAATCGCATCTTCATGTCGTATTTGGACCAGTTCGTGATTGTGTTTTTGGACGACATCCTGGTCTACAGCAAGAGTGAGGCGGAGCATGAGCAGCATCTCAAAGTTGTCCTCCAGATTCTCAGAGAGCACAAGTTATATGCCAAGTTTAGTAAATGTGAGTTCTGGCTCGATCGTATTTCATACTTGGGTCATATCATCACCAGAGGAGGAGTAGAAGTGGATCCCCAGAAGATTGTGGCCATTGAGACATGGCCAGTGCCCAGTACAGTTGCAGAAGTTTACAGTTTTCTTGGTTTGGCCGACTACTACCGGCAATTTGTTTCAGACTTTGCTCGAATCTCAGCGCCATTGACCCAGTTGACCCATAAGGATGTGTCATTTGCTTGGACAACAGAATATCAGGATTTTTTTGAGAAGTTGAAGTGAGGCTTGATGATGACTCCTATTCTCACGCTTTCCGATGGGACTGGAGGATTCTCAGTATATTGTGACGCTTCAGACAGAGGCTTAGGATGTGTTCTGATGCAACATGGGAAGGTAATAGCTTATGTGTCACGACAACTTTGTGATCATGAGAGGAATTACCCAACCTATGACTTGGAGCTGGCAGCAGTAGTGTTTGCACTTAAGTTGTAGAGGCACTATTTGTATGGAGATAGAGTAGAGATTTTCACCAACCACAAGAGCCTAAAGTATGTTTTCACCCAGAAGGATCTAAATATGCGTCAGAGAAGATGGCTGGAGCTTCTTGTGGATTATGATGTCAACCTGCAGTATCATCCTGGGAAGGCCAACATTGTTGCGGATGCATTGAGCAGGAGAGCCGGAGTTTATTTCTTAACAGCACAACCTGAGCAGGAGAGCAGACCTTCAGAAGATGGGTATCGAAGTTGTTCTCCCTTCCAGTGTGGCGTTGATAGCCAGTATGTAGGTTCAGTTCACTATAGTTGAGAGGATTCGGATGGCGCAGTCAGCAAATTCCAAGCTTTAGCGACTCAGAACAGAGTGTGAGGCAGGACGGAGACCAGAGTTATGTATCTGTGAAGATGGTACACTTCGACATGGTAAGCGTCTTTGTGTATCCAGCGGAGATATCAGGCAGGAGATCATGGCAGAGGCTCCCAGTTCTCAGTATTCCATTCATCCCGGTGGTACGAAGATGTACCGTGATATTCGTCAGCACTTTTGGTGGAATGGCATGAAGAGGGAGATAGCCTGGTTTGTCTCTCGGTGTTTGGTCTGCCAACAGGTTAAAGCTGAACATCAGAGGCCAGCAGGACTTCTTCAGCCCTTACCGATTCCAGAATAGAAGTGGGAGCATATAACCATGGATTTTGTGACTGGATTGCCTAGATCTCCAGCTGGTCGAGATGCTATTTGGGTTATAGTTGACCGGCTTACGAAGGTGGCCTACTTTCTTCCATTCAGAGTTGGTCAGTCGACGGCTCAGCTAGCAGAGTCGTATCTCAGGCAGATCGTCAGGCTTTATGGTGTTCCAGTCAGTATCACCTTGGACTGAGATTCCAGATTTACATCGTACTTTTGGCGTAGCCTGCAAGAGAGTTTGGGAACTCACCTCTAGTTCAGCTCAGCCTATCATCTGCAGACAGATGGTCAGTCGGAGCGCACGATCCAGACTATTGAAGATATGTTGCAGTCCTGTACACTTGACTTTGGTGGTTCGTGGGAAGATCATCTACACCTGGTGGAGTTCTCATACAACAACAGTTTCTAGGCCAGTATCCAGATGGCACCGTTCGAGGCACTGTATGGTAGAAAGTGCAGATCCCCGCTAGCCTGGGATGATATTGGAGAAAGGGAGATGCTCGGTCTGAAAATGATTGCCCAGACAGTTGAAGTGGTCAGGAGAGTCAGGGACCATCTTCGAGTTGTCCAAGATCGCTAGCGTCATTGGGCCGATTCTCATCGGCGTCCTCTTGAGTTTTCTGTCGACGACCATGTTTCCTAAGGATTTTGCCTAACCGTGGCGTCATTCATTTCGACGTACGGAGAAAGCTTAGTCCTAGTGTCACGCCCCAGAACCAGAATACTGGAAAGCGGGGGCGTACATAGCCAGCTACGTATATTGAAATAGTATACATCTCAACTATACGGTCACGGTTGTCTAGATATGAGGGTTTACTACAAGCCAACGGTCTCTTATGGTCAAGCCTATTGTCTCAATCTCAAGCAAGTAATATAATCATAAGATGTTTGACCACCAAATATACAATAAAAGGCGTCCCAAATATTACATATCAGCTGATCATGAAGCTAGTCGTACAAAATGCTAGGACTAGCAAGAGTTAAGTCATACATGATCAATCCTAGGATTTGTTAATCATGTTTACAGCTCGTAGGCAGACAGTAAGTAAACGTGCATCGAGCTAACAGGTGCTCGTCGGCTAAATGCCTCAAAAGAATAATTTTATAATATAGTGAGCAAAACAAAATAGAAAACCCACTCGTAGCCCGAGTTCCTTCTAGTCGCCACCATCGGGCTGGAGGTTCGGTAGATCCTCGGGTGCTGCTCCGAAATCTGGCTACACAAAACCAGCTGGGTCAAACCCTAGAAAGAGCAAGTGCCACAAGGAGGCCACGAAATAAGAACAAAAGCTAGCATATCAGAACATAAGAAATGAAATAAAAGTACAAGTAATAAAGAGTACGTCAGGACAATAAACGACTAGGGATGTGGAACCATTCTGGAAACCAGGTTATAACCCGTAAACCAAACAAGGACCGGGGTTGTAACCCTTCGCCTGAATAGCTCCTTGCCTCGACCCAATTATTGTTAAAGCAAGTAAAACAATCATGTTCAGGAGTACCAGGTACAGGGACTAGACAAGACTTAGATAAGGCTGGACTCCATCCATTCACAAGCGGCCAAGCAATTACTACGGCTTACTACTTAACTAACTAGGATTATCATAAGCCTTAATTACTAACAAGATGCAAGTGAGAAATTTCCAGTCCCAAGTCCTGCAGACCATCTAGTTATCCTTCCGCGGGTTGAGAGTATGGTTGGGTACATCGCCCCGGAGACGATATACCCTTAGGTGACTTAGAGGGTGCAACACATGACAGTGCGCTGGAAATGTGCTCTACTCGTCGGCAAGCTACAAGTCCAATTAAGAGCGCCCAGATAACGAGATTGTCTGTGACGGGAAATTCTCCATGAACTATAGTTTGATCTAGTCATTAGCCTAAACCATATTCAGTATGAATCCCTGACCGTGGGAACCAGGGAGTCACGTCCTAGACATGATGCAAGATAAGACAAGTGGATTGCACAAGCAAGCAAGCAGGAACACCCACGGTGTCAAGTTGATTATACGACTCAAGTTAGCCGTCGCAACAGCATCAAGATAAATCATGTCAGAGTACTTGTCAGGAGTGTGCCACGACGGGCCACTATCATGTCAGGTTGGTCATGTCAGGAGTGCACCACTACGGGTCACTGTCGTGTTATGCTAGTTTCTTGTCATACCATGCCATGTACAATAGTCATTCCAAACATATTAAGTAAAATCAAGTTCATGACAAAAGGCGTAAGGATATAAAATGGGCGTAAAATATCTAATAAAATATTAATATACATGGCTATAGAAGAGCCAAGCTTAAAGAAATAAAACCAAAACTCCAAGATCCAATGGTTTGCGCAAGGGGTCAGGGGGTTGGATTACGCAGGGTGTCAGCTGCGCAGGGTGACAAGTGCGCAGGGGCACAGGGCACAGGGGCAGATGGCGCATGGGCCAAGTGCGCAGGAGTCAAATGCGCCAGGGGCCAACTGCGCAGGAGCACAGGGTGCAAGGGCAGATGGCACAGGGGCAGATGGCGCATGGGCCAAGTGTGCAGGAGTCAAATGCGCCAGGGGCCAACTGCGCAGGAGCACAGGGCGCAGGGGCAGATAGCGCAGGGGTGAGCTGCGCAGGGGTATAAGGCGCAGGGAGCCAACTGCGCAGGGGTGAGCTGTGCAGGGGCATAGGTGGCGCATGAGCAGACTGCACATAAATGGATGGCGCATGAGCCGACTGCGCATGAGCAGGCTGCGCATGAGCAGACTGCGCATGGATGAATGGCACATTGGGCTGAACGTAGTTTGCCAAGGGGCAAACAACGCGGTCGGCGCTGCGCTAAAGAGCGCAGGCCAAGAGAGGATGCGCAGTCCAGCACTGCGCTAAAGAGCGCAGGCTGCAGTTTGCTAATCCAGGCCGAGAAGAACACCAAGAACACCAAAAATTCAAATTTTTATATCTTTGTCAAATCAAAGCCAAATCTAGATTTTCAAAGGTCTAACTTGAGTAAAATTGAATTCTCTTCCACATGGAAGCATCAAAATTCACAAAAATCCGACCAAAATAGATCAAAACCATATAAATCCGAAAATAGAGAAAACTTAGATCTAGAACAAAGGAGACTCCAAATCACAAAATGTCAAGTTCTAATATTCATCTCCATGGCCTAATCTAGCTAATGGATAAATAAAATAGGGTTCTCATGTGGTGGCAAGGTGCACTTGCCTATGGGTGTTGGTGAGTTGTGTAGAGGAAGGAAGAAGAAGAAGAAGAAATTAATGGAGAAAAGTAATGAAGAGAGAGAGTGTTAGGTGGGGATAATAAAGAGGGTGGGTTGTGGTGGAATGAGGGTTGAACATAGGCTAAGGTGATCCAATGCATGTTAAACCAAACCAAACTAAATAAAACCAATTCTCCTCCACAAAATAAACCAAGTCAGGTAAAACCCATTTTATGAGAAAACCAAAATCTGCAAGTCGAGCCAAAATACAATTACAGGCCAGAATCTGAGAAAATAAAATACAGGTCCAAGATACATGCAGGCTTGACAAAATATGTATTCAGAATATGGGTGTTACACCTAGGTATATAGGGCCATTTGACATTCTGGAGTGAGTAGGTGATGTATCCTATCGTCTCACTCTCCCGCCGTCGCTACGTGAAGTGCATGACGTGTTCCATGTATCCCAATTGTGACGGTATATCCCGGACTCGAGCCATATCCTGGATCATTCAAAATTGGTTGTTGGTACCAACCTTTCGTATGGGGAGAGGCCCGTGTCTATATTGGACCAGAGAGAGAAGATGCTCAAGAACAAGACTATCAAGTTAGTCCGAGTTGCTTGGGGTCATCACTCTTTAGGTAAGTCAACATGGGAGCGTGAGGATGACATCCGATCGTAATATCCTGACCTATTTGACTCGTAAGGTATAATATCCTTCTTATGCCTTACACCCTTAGTTCCTTGCTTGAATGAATGATTGATTGCCTAGTTATAACTTGCTTATGATTAGTATAGCTTGCTCTTGGCCCTCTAGCCTCTTAATTAAATTCCGAGGATGGAATTCTTTTAAGGTGTGTAGAGTTGTAATGCCTGTTTTTTGTATTACGTATTTTGGAGTACGTGTACGTATTTATCTTGTATTGTATGTCTCCTTGCTTGGTGTATTAGGTATTTCATTGTTCGGTTCATCTTGGTTTGGGTTGGCTTGGTTCGATTTGGGGTTACTTTTGGTTCAATATGGACCAAGGGGAGAACCCCTACCTACCACCAACATCCCTATTTATTAGCCCCCTCTCCTTTCCCTCTCCTCATTAATCTTCTTCTTCCTTCATTAACTCCTCACCAACCTGAGAGAGAGAGGGAAAGCTTAGGCAAGTGTATCTTACTTCATGGAGGAACCCGAATTTTATTGTTCCATTCTCTTCTTCACAGCATTCTAAAGCACTTTAGTACTTGGCATTTCTAAATTCCATGGTTCATTGCTTGTAGATCTAAGTTTATGTCATTTTTGGATTTCTTGGGTTTGATCTATTTAATCTTGTTATTTTTAAGTTTTGATGGTTCCATCTTGTAGAGGTTTTCATTCCGCCCCAATTTGACCTATGGAAGTTCAAATTTGGACTCTAGATGAAAGATTTATGGAGCCTGGGAGTCATGGCTTGAAGGGTTCTTCTCCTCGGAAGAATGGAGAAGAATGACAGTTATAGCAGCATGGACTTAGCCGCATAACTTTTATGCGGCAAGATCCCTCAGCCGCATAAGCCTTGTCGCGTTCTTGGCCGCATGGCCTATGCCGCTGGGACTTAACTCCCTGGCCGCATAAAGATTTGATTTAGAGCCGCATAAGCTCATCGTTCCCCAGCCGCATGAAGACAATTCCGCTGCCGCATATGAGTTGCATCCCCGCGAGCCGTATAAGATCCGTCCCCTGCTAGCAGCATAGGACTCCACTTGATCCAGCCGCATAAGTGCATGTCCCTTCCTGGACGCATGAGGGTTCTTACTCAGCCGCATAAGGCCTAGCCTCCCGCGGGCCGGATGGGAACTAACCCATTCCCAGCCGCATAAGGACCCCGCGCTCTTGAGCCGCATGAGACTCAGTCATGTCCAGCCGCATAATTCTCAGCCGCATAAGGCCTAACCTCCCGCGAGCCGCATTGGAACTAACCCATTCCCAGCCGCATAAGGACCCAGTGCTCTTGAGCCACATAAGACTCAGTCATGTCCGAACGCATAATTCTCAGCCGCATAAGCGCATGCCCGTCCGACCGCATGGACTTCTTCCCCCACTGCTGCATACACCCGTCCATTCCCAGCCGCATGAGGCCTGACTTCTTGAGCCGCATGCGCCCTTGCCTCCTGTCACGCCCCGGGCTCCGTAGAATCGATAGTTGTCCCCTGGGCGTGATGTCGTACGAACCTAAATTGCGATCGCACAAGGCACATTCATAAGGCTATCCGAAACACAATATCAAGTTAGAGTACGCAGAGAAATTGATTGACACATTTGGAATAGAAGTAGACTTTTCATTGATAATAAAACTTTATTTACATTGACTTCATTACATTCATTGCCGCACGGGCTACAACATGACTCGACTTACAAAATGAACGCCAATGAGATAGTCGTTCCATACATTACATCCATTTTTACAAGCAAAAACATAACACTTTCCACCTGCTATCGTGGGTAGTCGAGTCGTCATTTTCTTTTGGACTGAGTGCGGGGTCTTCTTCAAAAGGAATCCTGAAACAAGCCTTCACAAGCGGACGAGGCTTCAAAAGTGTCTACGCCTCCTTGAGATTTTAAGCGGCACGCCCTTCGTGGTTTGGGGTACCTGCGTGGAGAGCGAGGATCAGTACATTACACTTTGTACTGGTGCGTGGCTATTTAAGTTCCAAGCTCTCATTTGGTTGAAGAGTTTATATGACTTAATGTATGAATATTTCTAACCATCCTGATGGATTTCAACAAGCATATGTCTAGCATAATAAAATTTACGTTGAACTTACCCGCGGCGGACCGCGCCGCGCCTTATGAAACTTACCATGTTCTTCCCTGTCAATTGTTAACATTTTTCATATCAAGTGCAAAATGTATGTATGATTGGTCACTGGCATCACAAGCCATCCTAGACGTATAGCTTTGTTAATCGAGGTCCTTTCAACGCAAGTAGCTAGCTCCATTGCAAGTCCCTGCTTAACCTGTGCTGAAACCTTATGCACGACTATACCCTGTTTCCTCCTAGGCCGAAACGGTCCCGTGGCCTCGGGTTGCCGCTCGAGGAAACTATCGCCTTGTCGACAAGTTGTCCATAACCGTGCGAAGACATATTTTTTTCCTTCTTAGTTATTAAGCCATAGCCTACATTCTCTTTGAAAACTTAATCCCTTTCCTGTGTTCATGCCCTTACATTTATCCTTTCATTCGCAACAATATTATCGATTAACCTAGGAAGGGGGTCGAGAAGAGAAAGGTCAGCTACTTACCTTGAGTTTGCTTCAGGCGAGAGAACTTGTTGGTCGCGCTAGACGTCGCCTACGCGATTACCTAAAATCGCACAAGCAACCGATTAGAACCTTGCATTATTTAAGAAGTTCGATAGGAAATGCGTGTTCGAAATGCAAGCCATGAAAACTATCGAAAACATTCACAAAAATACATTCAGAAAACAAAGCCAAAACCAACGCAAGCGGCGTGAAAAGCAGAGCAACGTGAGGTCTCTCCCGACTCAGCCGCAGAGTCAATCCTTGAGGCGCAGCCCGCTGAATATGGGACTTGGTTCCGAAGAAGACATTCCATAACGAGGAATGGATCTTAATTCAACCGTTCCCGTTCGATCGACTCGATCGATCCCGACCTATCGGTCCCGACCGAATCGATAGCGACAGTGTTCCTTTCTCGCGCACCCCGTGGACGGAGTACGGGGAACGATGTAGGGACGGGGCACTACACCTCCCTGGCTGCATGCCCCTGCCCCTCCTGAGCCGTATATACCAGAATCGCATGGCTCCTCCATAACCTTGTATTTTATGGCTTAATTGTTATTTATTGGACTCATGTCTTGCAACCCTCCCTGTAAGTTGGGTCCCTTGACGGAATGCTTGTGCTATATTATTTTGTACTTATATCCCTGAACACGATAGTGACCCGTAGTGGTGCACTCTTGACAAGTAACATGACATGATAGTGGCCCGCCGTGGCGCACTCCTGTAACACCCACTTTTCTAAAATGAGGGTAATTTTGAACTTTTACAATTTTGATTAATCGATAATAAGATTTAACTCATGTTGTGATTTTTGGTAATTTTTTTAATCAATTTAAAACTATTTAAAATGTTGAATTGTGATTTTGATGGTTAACTAGTTAATCCCTAGTTTTGCTAAGCTTAGAGACTAACCATGGGGACCTAACCATGTGATTAGAATGACTATTTACAACTTTTTAGGCTAAGGATATTTTGATCATTTTGTGACTTTTGAATTATTTAGGATTTTGATTAATTAGTGAATTTTAGATTATTTTAATAATAATTAAATTGATGTATTATGATTTTGGTCATTTTTTATATTTTAATATTTTGGGAAAATTTTATATTTTTAATATTGTTTTTATTGGATTTGTTTAGTCGGGTTTGAGTTTCGTCTCGTTTCGACTTGTATTGTGACCCGGGTAGCTTGAACTCTAGATGGGACCCAATATTAAGTTAAGCATGGCTCACAAGATCCAACATTAAGTTAGTTAATTAAACTAATTTTTATCATGTTAGAATGGTTAAGTTAGAGACTCAAAACTAGATCATTTTGACCCCAAACTTGAACCTAGTATAGACTTAACCATATGAAACTAGAGAGAGGCAATTAGGACATTTCCCATTAGCCATAATGGACTCTTCATGGCAGCCACCTTTAGGAGAGAATGATTTATTTCATTCATTATAATCTTGCCTCTTTTATTTTTCTTTTATTCTTCCCCAATTTTAGAAAGTCTTCCCATTGATTTGATCTCCAAATCAAATCATTCCTTCACCAAACCTTCCCTCAATCATTCCCATTCTCCAAGGGAGGGGTGCTACCAAGGATTGGAAGAGGAGTGCAAGAAGGAGTGTCCACTTTGAGGGATCTTCGTATCGGAGCCGTGTCCTAAAGGATTTCATTGGAATTCCACTCCCAATAGGTAAAATCCATCCTCTAAATCGATTTTCTTTGCATATAAATTAGTTTTGAATCCGTAAGATTCATCCTCATGCATGTGTCCCATTTAGATTCAAATTTGAGGCCATTTTGAGCTCTCTTGAGGATTTTAGATATGTATCTTGTGTCCTACTTGATAGATCCCAAATTAGGACACCCTATGTATATGTATGTATGATAATAGTTTAAATAGATATTTAAATTCAGTTTTATAATGGTTAGAGAGTGGATTGATCTTAGTTAGGATGGTTAGAATGAGTTTCATTTGGATACCTATGTTTGTATCCAAGTATCTTGGCCTATATGTGTTCTTTTGTCAAATTCGTCATAATTTTCATCAACGTTTTTATTAACCAAAGCAACTTAAAAATGTCATAACTTTTAGCTTAAAACTCCGATTTATCTCCTTTTTTTTAAAAGAACCGTATCGAAGTTAGCTTTCCAAATATATATTTTAATAAGCCAAATTCTTTCTGTAACTTTCTGTAGAATTATTTGAGTGTTAGCTGTATGAAAGACGAACGTGTTTCGGTATTTTTGCGATTTCGGGAGCTTCCGGACACGAAAATGCAATCCGTTTCACGAAGGGATACAACATAATTTAATCCTAGAGTTTAGTAAAGGCACAATTGGTACAGTATTGGTTTTAAGTATAAGAGTGACTATACGATATATGCATTTTGTGTAACCTATGAGCCTATGTAGTATGGGTATTAAATGAATATAGAGTATGTAATGCATGATATGTTAGATGAATAAAATAATATATATATGATATATATTCTCTTTACATTAATGTATATATATAGTTGAATGCAAGTATGTAGGAATGCAATTAATATAATGTATGTAAGCAATGCATAAATGCATGAATGAAAGAATGATATACAATGTATGCATGAAAGTATATAATGAATGCTAGATATGAATACAAGGTCTACATGTAATGATAGATACGAATGCATAATGTATAAATATTGTAATATAATATATAATGATAGCATGTATGGTAATGTAGAATATATGATGCAAGCATGTATATGTCCACTGTTTTCCCTTTTTCTTACATTTTCCTTTCCTTCCCTTTCCATTTCAGTTTTTCCCCTTTTTTTTCTATTTTTACATGTTATATACAATGTATATAATGTATTGATGCATGTAAGTATGTAATATGCATGAATGAATGTCATATATGAATGAATCAATCAATCAAAGGTATAAGTAAAATATAATGCATTGTAATGAATGTTAACATATATAATATATAAAAGTTTGTATGTAAATGTGCATGAATGTATATATCTATGTAACTATGTAAATATGCATGATGTAACATATGCCTATATAAATAAATATGTATGTAATATGGATATGCATGTATGTATGAAGGTATATATTTATGTATATTATCTATTTTATATTATGCATTGTTGTGGTTCACATTGTCTTATGATTCTGTGAGTGCTAGCCTAGGCTTGGTTAGGCCTAGTGAGACTTGTTAGACTTGTTGGGCTAGGACTTAACCTAGTTGACCTAATTTGACTAGTATGGTTGACTAGAGTTGACCAAGTGTTGACTTTAGTCTAGTTTGATCTAGACAGCATGCAGATGCATTGTACATTTTATTTATCATCTCTCGTATACATCTTGACCTGTGTTGTTCTAAATAGGACTCTGTGGCTTCAGTTTGGACCTCTATACCTATCAGCTGTTCAGGTTATCAGGCGAGTACATTCTCTGATAGTTCTCTCATTTAATTGTCAATTACTGTACTTCAGTTATAGTTAGTTTTATGTGATTCTCTGTTACAACACGTATGGATATTTCTGGATTCATGTATGCGACACTCATTTATGTCTGACCTCTATTACTGGAACCACCTACTGGAACCACCTACTGGAACCACCCTGGAATCAAATACTGGAACCATTCGTGTACTGGCTGGACTTATACCTATTTTTGTGTCGGATTATGGATTCACTTGTACTTGCTAGGCGGGAAAATATTGGAATAGGCATGTAAACATACCCAAATACTGGAACCACTCCCTTGGAATTATACTGGAACGATAGCCATCCCACACTTGGCCGAGTGTGCGGTGTGTCGTATTACCTACAGCCGTTCACATGTCGATCCCGATATTTTAAAACACACTGTTAGAGTATAGGCTGGACTCACCTTGGAACCTTTGATCACCGATTGGACTCACCTTATACCGGACTCATCTTGTACTGGAACCACCTGGTATCAGATTCATGTTGTCTGGATTTACTTGGGTTTTGCACTTATTTATATTTATATTCTGGACTTATATTATGTTGCTCTAGTTCAGCTAGTTTCTATTTACAGTCTTTATTGCTATGATTCTTCTCTTGTTTTACTTACCTTACTTTTCTTGTATCTTAATTGTTTTTCTATACCATCACCTGTATACAAACTACCATGTTCATCAATAAAATTGTCTGTAACTGCTTTATAGTTCTCTGTCATTTACTTGGAATTTCTTGATGAATTGTACTCGTTCCTGTCCTGACTGGACCTGTTGATAAATTTTACAGATAGCTTGGAGGTTGCCTGCTAGCCTAGAGGAGACACATTAGAGGTTGTATAGATAGTTATTTTAGTTGTCTTGAGTTGTATTTACTTTATGCATTACTGTATTTGAATTTTGAGATGTTTTCTGGGTTTGTGTATCTTAGACACTTAGACTTCTATCTGCCGTATCTCTTTGTGGATTTCATATTTTATCTCTCTCTTATCATGCTCTAACTTAGATTTGATTGAGACTGTATTTGCTATGTCACCTCTATTCGGAGTGTGTATACTGTACATGTACCTTTATATTGTTAGATATTTGACCTTGGACAGCGTTCTATCGCCGACACTGCGGCGTAGGCTGGACGTACCCACTTCTCGTGCCCTTACTCTAGGGTGCGGGTCGTGACAACTCCTGACAAGTAACCTGACATGATTTATCCTGATAAGCTGTTGCGACGGCTCCATGACATAACATGACCAGTATAAATAACCTAGACACCTTGGGCGATTGTGCTTGTACAAATGAACCAGTCTTGTCTTGCATCATGTTTAGGATGGGACTCCTGAGTACCACGGTCAGGAGTACTTACTGAATTGGACTAAGGCTAATAACTAAAATAACACAGTAGTCATGAAGAGATTTCCCAGCTACAGGCAATCCCGTTACCTGGACGCGCCTAAGATTTGTAGCCTGCCATCGAGTAGGGCACATTTCCAGCACACTGTCATGTGTTGCACCCTTCAAGCTACTTAAGGGTACATGCGTTTCCTGGACGATGTACCCACCTGAATTCAACCCTTAATATTTAACCTGGGTAACCTGGATGGTCTGCAGGGCTTGTGGCTGTAGAAAAATCTCGCTGCATCTTGTTAGTAACTAGGCCTGTGATAACCCTAGTTAGTTAAATTATCAAGCCGTACTCATTGCTTGGCCGTGATTGATTGGATGGAACAACCAGTCTAGTCTTATCTAGATCATGTACAAGATTGTTACATGTCCTGATTTCTTATGTTAAATGCCGATAAATGGTGGAAAGCTAAGTTTCGTTCGGATGAAGGGTTACAACCCCGGTCCTTGTTTGGTTTACGGGTTGTAACCTGGTTATCTGAATAGTTCCATGGTTGTCTCGTCGTATATCATCCTGATTTCTATAAATTTTTAGTTCTTACTACTTAATTATATCCTTGTGCTAATTACTGGTTTTAGTTCCTAAGTGAAGCTTCCTTTGTGGCACTTGCTCTTTCTGGGGTCTGACCCAGCTGGTTTTGTATGGCCAGATTTCGGAGCAGCTCCAGAGGATCTACCGACTTTCCAGCCCGATGGTGACCACTAGGCGTAACCATGGCAATGAGTGGGTTTATTTTTGATCTCCCATTTTATTGTAAAAATATTCTTTTGAGGCGTTTAGCCGACGAGCACCTGTTTAGCTCGATTGCATTTACTTACTGTCTGCCTATGGACTGTAACATGATTGACAGATCCTAGGGTTGATCATGTATGACTAAACTCTTGCTAGCCCTGACATTTTGTAACGACTAGCTTCATGATCAGCTGAATATGTAATGTTTGGGATGCCTTACTATTGTATATTTGGTGATCTTACATCTTGTAACATTTACTTACTTGCTTGCGATTGAGACACTAGGCTTGTTCTTGACCATAGGAGACTGTTGGCTTGTAGTTAAACCCTCATGTATCTAGACAGCCGTGATCGTATGACGAGGTGGGTTGCACTTCAATATACGTAGCTGGCTATGTCTGCCCCCGCTCTCCAGTATTCTGGTTATGGGGCGTGACAATAATGGCTCAAATATGAAAGAAACTCAATGTGTACAAGATAGATCACTTGACAAAGTCGTAGAACACTTTATATACCATATGGATGTCATAACCTAAACCTTGCACTACTATGTGATATGAAAAATATTGTGTGAAAGTTAGGGAGTTTTTTGCATATATACAAAATGTTTATACTTTCTTTTTGGGTTCAACACAATGCTAGAAGATATGTGAACGTGTTGACACCAAAGCCATTAATGGTAACTCGTTGGAAAAGACATATTGAGAGTGTTAAAACAATAAGAAATCAAGCATATGAATTAAGAGATGCTTTGGTTGAAGTTACAAATAGCATTAAAGATGATGTTGACATGACAAAAGCTAAATGTTCGTGTAAAAATACTTTAAAATGATTTTGACTTCTTGATTATCTTATATGTTTGGTACAAAAACTAATCGGTCGCAAAGTACTTCAATAATATGAGATGAATTTGAGATTTATAATTACATGAATAAATGAGCTTATCATATTCTTTCAAAAGTTTGGAGATGATGGTTTTGAAGACTTGATGAATTAAGCCAAAGAATTTTCTAATGAAGCTTTTATCGATCTGACCTTGCCAAAAAGATTGTTATTCGTAGAAACAAGTATTTTGATGTGGAGGCATGTGCCAAAGGAAGTCAAACTCCAGAGGATAATTTTCAAATTGCCTACTTTTTCTATATGGATCAAGCTCTTGCATCACTTAAGGATTGATTTGAACAATTTGAGATTTATAAAGAGATCTTTGGATTCTTCTTTAATACAAAGTTGAGAAATATTATTGATGAAAACTTGATGGAGCATTGCACTAAACTAGAAAGTTTTTTGAAACTTGACCAACGTTGTGAAATAAATATGAAAGTTATTTAGAGATGGTAGATAATTGAAAACAATATTGTCCAGAGAAGTAATAAAATCAATTGACATGCTTGACTTCATAAGACCTTATTGGGAAGATGGTGATTTTCGTAATACTTACGTTGCTTATCTAATTTTGTTGACTATATCGATCACGGTTGCTTTGACGAAATAAGATTTTCTAATATGAATGATAAGAAATTACATTCGGACCATCATGTCACAAAAAAGATTCAATGGATTAGTCAATTGAAAATGGTCAAATAGGGAAACTTAAATATGATCACTTGATTGAAGGAAGAACCAAATTGTGCTAGTTTATAAAGTATCATACTCAAGCTTACTTTTGTTGTTATTGTTGAGATTAAAATTTTATTGTTTAGTTCAAACTAAGGGGTTGTTTGGTTGCTTGCAAGTGCGTTGCAACTGGCATCTTTTTTGCAAATGTATTGAAACTGACCTCATCTCTTGCGTTTGGGTTGTTGTAGGGGTCTGTTCGGTTCACGAAACTGCCCCACGGAACTGCTAGAAATTCGAAATTAGACGACAAGTTCCGAAGTTTGACTGTTTGGTTGACTTTGGAAGTGAAAGATGGAACTAGTTGGATGGGACAAGCCGAGTTCCTAATCCTGGAACTCCTTACCTATGTGACTTCTGAAAAAAATAGGGAGAAGTGGGAAGAAGTGGCCGGAGTCGCTCGCGGTGGCAATAGGTGTTGGGAGAAGGAAATGGTGGAGAGAGAGAGAGAGAGAGTTAATAATGTGATAATAATTAACTAACTAAATAGTTTTTTTTTAATCAGTTAACTAATTAGTTTTAGTAAATAATTAGTACTAAGTAACTAACTAAATAATATTAGTAATAATTATCAAAATTAATTTATATTATTTCAAAATATGAATGTGGTATTAAAATTAATTATTAATTTATATTATTCAATAATAGTAATACCTAGATGTGGTATTAATAATTAATTGTTAATTTATATTATTTCAAAATATGAATGTGGTATTAATAATAAATATTTCTGGTTGGAGGTAACATCACCATATTCAAAAGTGTAGTTCATATTTCTGGTTGGAGGTAACATCACCAAATTCAAAAGTGGAGAACTACATCACTTCTCAACTACCATTTTAAAAACCATCCAAACAAAAGAACTACAAAAAGTTATACTTTCCAACTCACTTCCAATAACCATCCGAACAAAGGAACTCACAAATTTTGCGTACGCATCGTGAGCATATGCAATGCATACGCAAACTCTCTACTTCCATTTTTTTTTACGTCTCTCCACTTCCGCGAACCAAACACACCCTAGGTTTATATATTGAAAGTGTCACTTTCAATGCATATGCTCTCAAGTAGGGCTGCAAACGAGCCAAGCCGAGCCAAGCTTTTGTAAGCTCGAGCTTGGCTTGACTAGAATTAATCGAGCTTGAGCTCGAGCTCAAGCTTGATAAGTTTTTTTTTATTTTAGAGCTTAAGCTTGGCTCGAGCTTGTTTATATTAAGCTTGAGCTTAGCTTGGTTTGAGCTCGAGCTTGGCTTGATAAGCAAGCTTGATTCAAGCTTGATAAACAAGCTCGATAAGCTCAAAATCACGCTTGTTAAGCTTGATTTCAAGCTCTCTCAACTTTATTTCAAGCTCATTAAGCTTGATTTCAAGCTGTCACGCCCCAGAACCAGAATACTGGAGAGCGGGGGCAGACATAGCCAGCTACGTATATAAAATGGATTCCATCTCGCTATACGGTCACGGCTGTCTAGATACATGAGGGTTTATCTACAAGCCAACAGTCTCTTAAGGTCATGAACAAGCCTAGTGTCTCAATCACAAGCAAGTAAGTAAAAGTCACAAGATGTATGATCATTAAATATACAATAGTAAGGCGTCCCAAACATTAAATATTCAGCTGATCATGAAGCTAGTCGTTACAAAATGTTAGGACTAGCAAGAGTTTAGTCCTACATGATCAACCCTAGGATTTGTTAATCATGTTACAGCCCGTAGGCAGACAGTAAGTAAGTGCAATCGAGCTAAACAGGTGCTCGTCGGCTAAACGTCTCAAAAGAATATTTTTACAATAGAGTGGGAGAGCCAAAAATAACCCACTCGTTGCCAGGGTTCCGTCTAGTGGCCACCATCTGGCTGGAAGGTCGGTAGATCCTCTGGAGCTGCTCCGAAATCTGGCCACACAAAACCAGCTGGGTCAGACCCCAGAAAGAGCAAGTGCCACAAAGGAGGCTTCACTTAAGAGCTAAAACCAGCAATCAGCACAAGATATAAATAAAAGTAAGAACTGGAAATAAAGAAAATACACCAGGGTAATATACGACGAGATAACCATGGAACTATTCAGATAACCAGGTTACAACCCGTAAACCAAACAAGGACCGGGGTTGTAACCCTTCGTCTGAACAGGACTTGGAATTCTCACCATTTATCGGTAAAATAAATACAAGCATGCTGGTCATTCAATAATCTGGAACATGATCAGGGCAAGACTAGACTGGTTAGACTCCGTCCAATCATTTCACGGCCAAGCAAGAATTACGGCTTGATACTTTAACTAACTAGGGTTGTCACAAGCCTAATTACTAACAAGATGCAGTGAGATTATTCCACAGCCACAAGCCCTGCAGACCATCCAGGTTACCCGGGTTAAAAGATTAGAGTTGAATTCAGGTGGGTACATCGTCCAGAAAACGAATGTACCCTTAGGTAGCTTGAAGGGTGCAACACATGACAGTGTGCTGGAAATGTGCCCTACTCGACGGCAGGCTACAGATCCCAAGGCGTGTCCAGGTAACGGGACTGCCTGTAGCTGGGAAATCTCGTCATGACTAATGTATTAATCTAGTTATTAGCCTTAGTCCATTTTAGTAGGTACTCCTGACCGTGGTACTCAGAAGTCCCTGTCCTAGACATGATGCAAGACAGGACTGGTTTATTTATACAAACACAATCGCCCACGGTGTCCAGATTAATTATACAGGTCATGTCATGTCAGGTAACCGTCGTAACAGCTATTTGAGATAATCATGTTAGGTTATCATGCCAAGTGTACTTGTCAGGAGTGCGCCACGACGGGCCACTATCAGGTCATGCCAGGTTATTGTGTCAGGAGTGCACCACTACGGGTCACTATCACGTCATGCTCAATTATCAATTACAAACATATCAAGTAAATTCGTGAATATCAAGTTCAGGACAAAAGGCGTAAGGATATAAAATGGACGTTAACTATCTAATAAAATATCAATATACAGGGCTATAGAAGATCCAGGGTAATCAGGCTACGCTCAGGTCAGCATACGCTAAGGTCGGCATACGCTCAGTCAGCATACGCTCAGGCAGCATACGCTCAGGTTAGCATACGCTCAGGCAGCATACGCTCAGGCAGCATACGCTCAGGTCAGCATACGCTCAGGTCAAGCGTATGCAAGACATACGCTTCTAAAAGGCAGCATATGTACTCCATACGACTCCTCATCAAGGCAGCGTATGGGGTCCATACGACTCCTAGCCAAGGCAGCGTATGAGGTCCATACGACTCCTAGCCAAGGCAGCGTATGAGGTCCATACGACTCCTTGTCAAGGCAGCGTATGAGATCCATACGACTCCTTGTCAAGGCAGCGTATGAGATCCATACGACTCCTTTGTCAAGGCAGCGTATACAAGACATACGCCTCCAAAAGGCAGCGTATGAGGACTGCGCTACGCTAAAGAGCGCACGCAACTCAGTGGCACAAGCTAAAAAGCTCGTGCACTGCTCACTGTCTTCTCTAAATCAGCATGAACTCCATGGTTGAACCCAAAGCTTCAAAAGTCCATAACTTGGTCAAAATAAGTCCAAATCTAACTTTTCAAAGGTTAAAATTGGGTAGAATAAAATTCTCTAAAGCATGGAACCATCAAAACTTGAAAACAAAGAAGTTTGATAGATCAAAACCACCAAAATCCGAAAATAACTAATTTCTAGATCTACAAAAATTAAAGCCTCAAAATGGAAAATGACAAGTTCGAATGTGTCTTAGAAACATGAGGAGAAGCTAATAGATCAATAAAAATGAGCTCTCTTGTGGAAGCAAGTTGCACTTGCCTAGACCTCTCTCTTCTCTCTTTGGTAGATGAGGGGAGTAAATGAGGAAGAAGAAGATGAATAATGAAGAGAGAGAATGAAGAGGGCTAATAAATACAAATGGTGGTGGTAGGTAGGGGTTCACCTTGGGTTCATCATGAACCCAATCAAAACCAAGCCAAGCCGAACCAACCAACCCGAACCAGGAATAAACCAAGCCCAGAAGGAAATGCCAAGCCAAAAAATCATGCAACACAAGAATAAAATATGTACACGTATTCCAAAAATACGTAATACGAACCACATACATTACAACTCTACCCACCTTAAAAGAATTCCGTCCTCGGAATTTAATCAAGAGGCTAGAGGAGCAATGACAAGCTACATTAATCACATGCAAGCTATAACTAGGCAGACAATCACTCATTCAAGCAAAGAATCGAAGGCATGAGGCATAAGAAAGACATTATACCTCATGAGTCAAACAAGTCGGAATATCGCGATCGGATATCATCCTCACGCTCCCACGTTGACTCCTCCAAAGAGTGATGACCCCAAGCAACTCGGACTAACTTGATAGTCTTGTTCTTGAGGATCTTCTCTCTTCGGTCCAATATAGACACGGGCCTCTCCTCATACGAAAGGTTGGTACCAACAACCAATTCCGAATGATCCAGGATGTGGCTCGGGTCTGGGATATACCGTCATAATTGGGATACATGGAACACGTCATGCACCTCGCTTAGCGACGGTAGAAGAGCGAGACGATATGATACATCTCCTACTCGCTCCAGAATGTCAAACGGTCCTATATACCTAGGACTAAGCTTGCCCCGTACGCCGAAACGAATGATGCCACGGTTAGACGAAATCCTCAGGAATACATGATCGTCGACCGAAAACTCGAGATGGCGTCGATGAGAATCGGTCCAATGGCGCTGGCGATCTTGGGCAACTCGAAGATGATCTCTGACTTGCCTGACCACTTCAACTGTCTGGGCAATCATTTCAGGACCGAGCATCTGTCTCTCTCCAACATCATCCCAGGCTAGCGAGGATCTGCACTTCCTACCATATAGTGCCTCGAACGGTGCCATCTGGATACTGGCCTGGAAACTGTTGTTGTACGAGAATTCCACCAGGTGCAAGTGATCTTCCCACGAACCACCGAAGTCAAGTGTGCAAGACCGTAACATGTCTTCAAGAGTCTGGATCGTACGCTCCGACTGGCCATCTGTCTGTGGGTGATATGCTGAACTGAACTGGAGATGAGTTCCCAAACTCTCTTGTAAGCTACGCCAAAAGTGCGACGTAAATCTTGAATTTCGGTCCGAGGTGATACTGACTGGCACACCGTGCAATCTGACAATCTGCCTGAGGTACATCTCTGCTAACTGAGCCGTCGACTGACCAACTATGAATGAAAGAAAGTGAGCCACTTTCTTGAGCCGATCAACTATAACCCAGATAGCATCTCTACCAGCTGGGGTTCTAGGTAGTCCAGTCACAAAATCTATGGTCACATGCTCCCACTTCCATTCTGGAATCGGTAAGGGCTGAAGAAGTCCAGTCGGTCTCTGATGTTCGGCTTTAACTTGTTGGCAAACCAAACACCGAGAGACAAACCGAGCTATCTCCCGCTTCATGCCATTCCACCAAAAATGTTGTCGGATATCACGGTACATCTTTGTACTGCCGGGATGGATGGAATACTGCGAACTGTGCGCTTCTGACATGATCTCCTGCCGGATATCTCCGCTGGGTACACAAAGACGCTTACCATGTCGAAGTGTACTATCCTCAGGAATATATAACTCTGGTCTTCGTCCTGCCTTACACTCTGATCTGAGTCGCTGAAGCTTGGAATCTGCCGACTGCGCCATCCGGATCCTCTCGACTATAGTGGACTGAACTTGCATACTGGCCATCAAGGCCACACTGGAAGGGAGAACAACTTCAATACCCATCTTCTGAAGATCTGCTAACAGCTTTGGTTGCGCTGTTAGAAAATAAGCTCCCGCTCTCCTGCTCAATGCATCCGCAACAACATTGGCCTTCCCAGGATGATACTGCAGGTTGACATCATAATCCACAAGAAGCTTCAGCCACCTTCTCTGACGCATATTAAGATCCTTCTGGGTGAAAACATACTTCAGGCTCTTGTGGTCGGTGAAAATCTCCACCCTGTCTCCATACAAGTAGTGCCTCCACAACTTAAGTGCAAACACCACTGCTGCCAGCTCCAAGTCATGGGTTGGGTAATTCCTCTCATGATCACGAAGTTGTCGTGACGCATAAGCTATTACCTTCCCATGCTGTATCAGAACACATCCTAAACCTCTACCTGAAGCATCACAGTACACTGAGAATCCTCCGGTCCCATCTGGAAGCGTGAAAATAGGAGCTGTTATCAGGCCTCGCTTCAACTGCTCAAAAGAACTCTGACACTCTGCTGTCCAAGCAAACTGCACATCCTTGCGGGTCAACTGCGTCAATGGCGCTGAAATTCGAGCAAAATCTGAAACAAATCGCCGGTAGTAGCCGGCCAATCCAAGAAAACTACGAACCTCTGCAACTGTGCTGGGCACTGGCCATGACTCAATAGCCACAATCTTCTGGGGATCCACTTCTACTCCTCCTCGAGTGATGATATGACCCAAGTACGAAATACGATCGAACCAGAACTCGTATTTACTGAACTTGGCATATAACTGGTGCTCTCTGAGGATCTGAAGAACTATACGGAGATGCTGCTCATGCTCCGCCTCACTCTTGCTGTAGACCAGAATGTCATCCAAGAACACAATCATAAATTGATCCAAGTAAGGCATGAAGATGCGATTCATGAGGTCCATGAATGCTGCCGGCGCATTGGTTGCTCTAAAAGGCATAACAAGGAATTCCCAATGCCTATATCTCGATCTAAAAGCTGTCTTCGGGATGTCCTGCTCTCTGACTCTGATCTGATGATAACCTGAGCGCAAATCAATCTTCGAAAATACTGAAGCCCCCTTGAGTTGATCAAACAAGTTATCTATCCTCGGAAGAGGGTATCTGTTCTTGATTGTCATTGAGTTCAAGGTACGATAATCAACACATAACCTGGACGTACCATCCTTCTTTTTCATAAGAAGCATCGGGGCTCCCCAAGGCGATCCACTAGCACGAATGAATCCCTTGGCTCTGAGTTCTTCAATCATCTTGTACAATATCTCCAACTCTGACAGCGCCATCCTGTAGACTCTCTCTGACACTGGGGCTATCCCGGGAATCAAGTCTATAGTGAACTCGATCTCCCGCTCCGGAGGCATACCTGGAAGTTCTTCTGGGAAAACATCTGGGAATTCCTCGACTATCCTGGGCAACTGAACTGCTACTACTGCCATCCGCAAAACTGGAGAAGATGACTCAACTTTGCCTCGGGAGAAAGAAAACTCCGGCTCGCCTGGAATGCTAAAAACAACCCTGCCAATGTGGCAATCTATCCTAGCATACTGTTTCCTCAACCAATCCATTCCTAGGACCACATCATAATCGACCATCGGGAACTCTATCAATCTAGCGGGGAATTCTCTACCGCTAACTACGATCCGACACGAGGAAAATACTCTATCTACTCCCACAAGTCCGTTACCAGTAAGTATATTAAGCCTTACTGATAATGACTCGGGCTTCAATCCTACCCGTGTCGCGAATCATGCAGACATAAATGAATGCGATACACCAGAATCAAATAAAACTGAAGCTGGAAAGGAGTTGACGAGAATAGTACCTGCCACTACCTCTCTTGGTGCCAATCCTTCCTCCACGGTCATCACCATAGCCTGACCGTGCCCTCGGGGTGCTGGTCCCCTCTGCTGAAATCCTCGCTGCCTGCTCTGACTCTGGGCTTGGGCTTGTACATACTGCTGGGGGTTTTGCTGCTGGAATATCTGGGACTGAAGCGGCAAGGGCCTCGGCAATGGATACTGCTGCTGCTGCTGGACCGGAGCTGGTCCTCTCACCGAAGAGCTAAAAAGGTTGGATGATGATGAACCACCCCTATTCGGGCAAGATCCAACCCTATGGTCTGGTGCTCCACAAGCCAGACACAATCCCTGTGCCCTGCGACACTCTGCCACTATATGGCCTGGCTTCCCACAATGAGAACAACCCACTGCGGAAGATTGCTTCTGCTTCTGCTGCTGCTGCTGAGGGTACGTCGGGGTTGAATGCTGGACCGACGTTACTGAGGCCGCTCGCCTCGGAGCTACAATAGTCAAAGCCCTGGCTGCCGGGGCCGGTGCTGAAGACTGATTCATCTGGCCGTGAGATCTCTTCCGACCTCCGGCCCTATCCACAATCCTCTGGAAGGTATACTCATGCCTCCGGGCTGCTCTCAAGACTGCATCAAAAGTCTGATGCTCAAACTGCTCAACTGCCAATAGAATCTCCAGGTGAAGCCCCTGCTGGAATCGCTGGGCTCGATCATACTCGATTGCCACCAAGGTGGGAGCAAACCGACTGAGTCTGGAAAACTCGGCCGCATATCCGTCGACCGTTCTGTCCATCTGCTTCAGATTGGTAAACCTCGTCTGCAGATCATACCGAGCCACGGCATCGAAATACTTGGTCTGGAATCTCTCTCTGAATACTGCCCAAGCAATGGGTGCAACTAACCCAACGGCCTGAGCTGCCCACCAGCTGCGGGCAAGATCTAACAACTGCAGGCGCACCACGGCTACCTTCTCGTTCTCTGGGGTCCTGGCTGCTTCTAGAATCACCTCTGTGTCCTGAAGCCATGCATCTGCCGCGATAGCATCTTCACTACCGTCGAAGAATGGAGGGTTCAAGCGCTTGAAGCTGTTGGCCGCGCTGTTACCCTGATGACCACCCCGGGTCAAGGCATCCGTCACTGCTTGGTGCAAGGCATCTCCACGCCGGTCTTGGAAAGCTATCAAGGTCCTGACGAGTCCTACCAAAGTGCCGTCATCATGTTCAACATGTTGAACTGGCTGGACTGGGGGCTCTCCGCCAGAAGGCACGACTCTGGAGGCTACTCTGGAATGCTGGACTTGATCTCCAGGTTGCTGCTGGTCCGCGGGAGGTGCTCCGTCTTGCTGGTCGGTAGGACCACGAACAATGCTGCTGAAGAAGACGACATAGGGAACAATAAGGAAAGACCAAGACATATCAACGATACAAGCATATGATCAGGACAAGAATCCGGGGATTCAGAAGATACGAGCAGAGATCAAGGACGAATACTGATTGAGACATCTATTCGGTAAACCCTCATATATCTTGATTTATAAGACCTGCATGGGCTACCACTTAAACCATGTCACGCCCCAGAACCAGAATACTGGAGAGCGGGGGCAGACATAGCCAGCTACGTATATGAAATGGATTTCATCTCGCTATATGGTCACGGCTGTCTAGATACATGAGGGTTTATCTACAAGCCAACAGTCTCTTAAGGTCATGAACAAGCCTAGTGTCTCAATCACAAGCAAGTAAGTAAAAGTCACAAGATGTATGATCATTAAATATACAATAGTAAGGCGTCCCAAATATTACATATTCAGCTGATCATGAAGCTAGTCGTTACAAAATGTTAGGACTAGCAAGAGTTTAGTCATACATGATCAACCCTAGGATCTGTTAATCATGTTACAGCCCGTAGGCAGACAGTAAGTAAGTGTAATCGAGCTAAACAGGTGCTCGTCGGCTAAACGTCTCAAAAGAATATTTTTACAATAGAGTGGGAGAGCCAAAAATAACCCACTCGTTGCCAGGGTTCCGTCTAGTGGCCACCATCTGGCTGGAAGGTCGGTAGATCCTCTGGAGCTGCTCCGAAATCTGGCCACACAAAACCAGCTGGGTCAGACCCCAGAAAGAGCAAGTGCCACAAAGGAGGCTTCACTTAAGAGCTAAAACCAGCAATCAGCACAAGATATAAATAAAAGTAAGAACTGGAAATAAAGAAAATACACCAGGATGATATACGACGAGATAACCATGGAACTATTCAGATAACTAGGTTACAACCCGTAAACCAAACAAGGACCGGGGTTGTAACCCTTCGTCTGAACAAGACTTGGAATTCTCACCATTTATCGGTAAAATAAATACAAGCATGCTGGTCATTCAATAATCTGGAACAGGATCAGGGCAAGACTAGACTGGTTAGACTCCGTCCAATCATTTCACGGCCAAGCAAGAATTACGGCTTGATACTTTAACTAACTAGGGTTGTCACAAGCCTAATTACTAACAAGATGCAGTGAGATTATTCCACAGCCATAAGCCCTGCAGACCATCCAGGTTACCCGGGTTAAAAGATTAGAGTTGAATTCAGGTGGGTACATCGTCCAGGAAACGAATGTACCCTTAGGTAGATTGAAGGGTGCAACACATGACAGTGTACTGAAAATGTGCCCTACTCGACGGCAGGCTACAGATCCCAAGGCGTGCCCAGGTAACGGGACTGCCTGTAGCTGGGAAATCTCGTCATGACTAATGTATTAATCTAGTTATTAGCCTTAGTCCATTTTAGTAGGTACTCCTGACCGTGGTACTCAGGAGTCCCTGTCCTAGACATGATGCAAGACAGGACTGGTTTATTTATACAAACACAATCGCCCACGGTGTCCAGATTAATTATACAGGTCATGTCATGTCAGGTAGCCGTCACAACAGCTATTCGAGATAATCATGTTAGGTTATCATGCCAAGTGTACTTGTCAGGAGTGCGCCACGACGGGCCACTATCAGGTCATGCCAGGTTATTGTGTCAGGAGTGCACCACTACGGGTCACTATCACGTCATGCTCAATTATCAATTACAAACATATCAAGTAAATTCGTGAATATCAAGTTCAGGACAAAAGGCGTAAGGATATAAAATGGACGTTAACTATCTAATAAAATATCAATATACAGGGCTATAGAAGATCCAGGGTAATCAGGCTACGCTCAGGTCAGCATACGCTAAGGTCGGCATACGCTCAGTCAGCATACGCTCAGGCAGCATATGCTCAGGTCAGCATACGCTCAGGCAGCATACGCTCAGGCAACATACGCTCAGGCAGCATACGCTCAGGTCAGCATACGCTCAGGTCAAGCGTATGCAAGACATGCGCTTCCAAAAGGCAGCGATGTACTCCATACGACTCTTCATCAAGGCAGCGTATAAGGTCCATACGACTCCTAGCCAAGGCAGCGTATGAGGTCCATACGACTCCTTGTCAAGGCAGCGTATGAGATCCATACGACTCATTGTCAAGGCAGCGTATGAGATCCATACGACTCCTTTGTCAAGGCAGCGTATGCAAGACATACGCCTCCAAAAGGCAGCGTATGAGGACTGCGCTGCGCTAAAGAGCGCGTGCAACTCAGTGGCGCAAGCTAAAAAGCTCGTGCACTGTTCACTGTCTT
This sequence comes from Iris pallida, assembly GCA_029216955.1. Classification (NCBI taxonomy): domain Eukaryota; kingdom Viridiplantae; phylum Streptophyta; class Magnoliopsida; order Asparagales; family Iridaceae; genus Iris; species Iris pallida. The sequence goes on from JANAVB010022398.1 coordinate 2,641,668, forward strand.
CTCTAAATCAGCATGAACTTCATGGTTGAACCCAAAGCTTCAAAAGTCCATAACTTGGTCAAAATAAGTCCAAATCCAACTTTTCAAAGGTCAAAATTGGGTAGAATAAAATTCTCTAAAGCATGGAACCATCAAAACTTGAAAACAAAGAAGTTTGATAGATCAAAACCACCAAAATCCAAAAATAACTAATTTCTAGATCTACAAAAATTAAAGCCTCAAAATGGAAAATGACAAGTTCTAATGTGTCTTAGAAACATGAGGAGAAGCTAATAGATCAATAAAAATGAGCTCTCTTGTGGAAGCAAGTTGCACTTGCCTAGACCTCTCTCTTCTCTCTTTGGTAGGTGAGGGGAGTAAATGAGGAAGAAGAAGATGAATAATGAAGAGAGAGAATGAAGAGGGCTAATAAATACAAATGGTGGTGGTAGGTAGGGGTTCACCTTGGGTTCATCATGAACCCAATCAAAACCAAGCCAAGCCGAACCAACCAACCCGAACCAGGAATAAACCAAGCCCAGAAGGAAATGTCAAGCCAGGAAATCATGCAACACAAGAATAAAATACGTACACGTATTCCAGAAATACGTAATACGAACCACAGGCATTACACAAGCTTAACAAGTACTTGTAATTTTAAAACTTTACTTATAAAAAACTAATTAAAAAAATTCTTAATATCAATTATCAAGGACATATAAATATATAATGCACGCAACCATACTGTTGTACAAACATATATAAGATTAGAATTCAACAAAGAACAAACAAGCTTATAAACAAGCTCCTAAACGAGCCAGCTCGCGAGCTCAAACGAGCCGAGTACTTCTAAGCTTGAGCTTGGCTCGTTTATTAAACAAGCTCGAAAATGAAGCTTGCGCTCAGCCTGTCTATTAAACGAACCGAGCTCAAACGAGCTTTTATCGAGCCGAGCTTCGAGCAGCTCGCGAATGGCTTGGCTCATTTGCAGCCTTACTCCCAAGAGAAGACATGTTCGATACTTGAATAGCCATTATAAGTCCACTGAAAGTGAAATGTTTTGTTGCAAGTGGAGAATTTTGTTGCTATTTTTCTTTATTAATTCAATTAGATTAATTTATTTGTTAAATGATAGATTTTTGTTGATTTTTCTTCAATTAAATCTGAACATACTTTTAGAATATGTTATTTTTTTGGTAATTAATATATTTCGATAATTAATAATTTTGTAATTTTAAAATTAATTTTATGTTAATTGAAAATTTATTTTTTGTTGCTTTTTTCGTTAATTAAGTTTTGTTAGTTATTTTTTGTTAGTTATATTTTTGTTATATTTTTGTTAAGTTTGGTTAATTATTCATTAATTAATATTTGTTAATTTTTCTTTAGTTTCAATTCCCACTATCACTTTCATGTTGCCATCTAAACATTGGAATTCCAAACTTCTAATTTTCACTTACACTTTCATGTTATCATCCAAACAAAATTGATATGAAATCGAACAAAAAATCATGTATTCAAACACATAATTGGAAGTCACATCACTTACGCTACAATATGTTGAAAGTGTCACTTTTACACTTTCAAGAAGTTGCAACTATCCAAGCAGCCCCCAAAAGCATAATGTCATCTTAGTGTTATTAAAAATATATATCTATATATTGTTATTATTTTGTTCAATAAGAGTCAATAGACAACTAAGGATCTGCTTGGCAATTGTAGGGGGTGTGTTTTTAGAGTATCAATTTTGAACAACTATGAGGGGTCCGATTTTGGGTGGTTTTAAGTAGGGCTGTGCACAATTAAGTCAAACCGACTAAATCGAACCAAGCCAAACCGAACCGATTGGTTTAAACCGAATCGATGGTTCTGTTGGTTTGGTTCGACTTCAATTTTTTCAAAACCGACCGATTCGGTTCGGTTCACGGTTTGGTTATGCCAAAAACCGTCTAAACCGAACCGAACCAAATCCTTGTTAAATAATTAGGGTTGGCCGATTGGGTATGTGTTCATTGGGTTGTATTATACCGGTTTGGTTTATTTATTCACATCACAACCATTTATCAAGTAGAAGTTGAAAGAGCTCTCTCTCTCTCTCTCTCTCTAGTCTCAAAGAGGAGTGCTTGCGGCTCATATTCTTTTCTAATTGCTCCTGTGCACATGAAAGGGACTTTTGGTTGAATGTATATAATTTTTTTATATGTATAATTGACATTTTTCTCCACCTGCAAAGCACAAGTTGAATTGAAGCTACTGAATTGTATTTACTGTTGCAAAGTACAAGTTGACTGAGGTTTCACAAAAGAAAACATACAGTCCATTTTTCTATGTGATCAAAACCGACCAAGTCGATCCGATCCAAATCGAACCAAGTTGGTCGGTTTCAAAACCGAACCGACCATTTGGTTGGTTTGGTTCGGTTTTGTTTATTTTCAAACCGATTAACTTCGGTTCGACTTCGGTTGGGACCAAATAGGTCAACCACCGACCGATGCACACCCCTAGTTTTAAGTAGCTATTTTTACCAGTCAAACCCATGCTTGTTAATTCATTATATACGTTCTGAATTTTTTTATAATAATAAAATTACCTATATGTCCATATATAAACAAAACGGTACCAAACGCGTGAATTGCCACACTGTCCATGCATCGATCAGGAGGTAGAAGTCCATATTTGATCAAAGGAATAGAAACACATAAAATAATAGAAAATACATAGTTGAAAGTACAAAATTTTAAAAACTTTTCGGAGGAAGTAGCTATAGTTTGGAAGAAATAGAATAAAAACATAGATGAGAAAGAATATGGTAGAATAAAGAATATGGTAGAATATTAGTAGTTATGATTATATACTTTTTGGTGAGGATATAAATAGAATAAAAGAATAAAATTCTTCACCGATTTGTGGTATGAGTTTTATAAACGGCCGATTCAAAATACCCAAAAATCGATAAAAATATCGTTACCAACTGGACCCTAAATTAACTCGGACTAAGCTAATCCAACTTTTTTTTGCAAAAAGAAGAAGAAGATGATCCAACTTTCTGACCGGCCCTGATTTATGAATACTCTTTTCCCTCGAGAAGGCCGAACTAAAATCCAACCCACCTAGAGCCCGAGTCAGGGAATTTCAGGCCCATACATAGCCAAGCCAAGTCGACTCGACCATTGCAGCCCTAGGTTTTGTAATAGGGATCATCGTCTCCTCCCATTGTTCTCGTATTATAATTACATTATAATAGCTATATACACAAAAGCCGCCAATTTTCCCGCCACTTCTTCTCCTCTCTCTCCTCCTCTTCTTCTTCTTCCTACGCCATTGCAGTGGAGAAAGAGAAAGATGCTGTGGGTCGACAAGTACAGGCCGAGGACTCTCGACAAGATCATTGTCCACGAAGAAATCGCCGCCAACCTCAAGAAACTGGTCAAAGCTTTGCTCCTTTTAATATCGGGTTTCTTTGATTCCTCCTCCTCCTTCTTCAATCTAGGGTTTCTTCTTCCATGATCTCCATCCGTGGATTTCTCTGCTCTCCAGGTTTCGGAGCATGATTGCCCCCATCTCCTCTTCTACGGGCCGCCGGGGTCCGGGAAGAAAACCCTAATCATGGCGCTCCTCAAGCAGATATTTGGCCCCGGTGCCGAAAAGGTCTCGCTTTTTGTATAAATTTTACTTTTTTCTTTCCAATTTTGGATATTTTTGGTTTTTGATGGCTAGGGTTCTTTTGTGTGTGTGTGTGTGTGTTTTGATGGCAGGTGAAGATGGAGAACAGAGCATGGAAGATTGATGTAAGTTACCTTGGATTTTTGCTAAATTCAGAAAATTTGTTGTTGATCTGTACATTAACAATTAAAGAAACCAATTTTTCATTATATCGAGTATTTCCAGTCATTAGTATATTCAACTCTAGAATAGAGCTGTCAAAATCACTTGCCTGGAAAATACAGAAATTTTATTGTTGATCTGGTTAGTCACACAAAAAACCCCCCAAAACTTTTGGTGATTTTTAATTAAAACAGTACATATTTAGAAAATATTCCATATAAATGATCTTTCTGAAATTTATTAGTTATTCCAAACTAGCATTCTTTTTGAAATTGTGCTCAAACAAAATCACATTATGGAAACTTGATTGCAAACATGAAAAATGTACGGTGGACTCAAAATGTAATTTAACTAAAAAACTGTGATTTTTTAATTTTAAAAAAAGAGAACGATACTTTGTAACAAGGTTCAAAAGTACCATTGTATGAAATATTAAAATAAAATCACGTGTTTATAAAAATCCATATTTTTGGACAGCTGTGAAGAGTTTTTTTTATTACTTATCGAGTAAAATTTCGTTCTGTAAAGCAAGAACTATTTGGAATGTGGAGATCTACATATTACATTTTTACATTGGTGAAGTAAGAGAGATTGTAATTGGTCATATCTGATGTGAAGGTTATATTGTTGTAGACTGGAAGTCGGACAATCGAACTAGAGCTGACGACGTTATCAAGCACACACCATATGGAGCTGAATCCCAGTGATGCTGGTTTTCAGGACAGGTATATAGTTCAGGAAATCATCAAGGATATGGCAAGGAACAAACCCATTGATTCAAAAGGGGGAAAGGGCTACAAAGGTACTTTCTTTTTATATGACACAATATTGGGTTGGCTAATAACTACTCCAATGAATTCTTGTTGGAACTGGCTTAGAGATGGGATATATTAGTCATGCACTTTCTGGCTTTCAATTGATCACTTAGTTAGGTGTTGTAAATCTACATGATACTGGGTTTGCATGAAATAGACACGAAAATTGGTAGGATAACAATATCAACCGTTATTGGAACTGAGAATTTGATGTGCAAAGGATGACTATGGCTATTCCTTGTGTCCACGGTTGACCCTTGTCTATTCTTAATTTGTTATATTTATTTATTTTATAATTATCGGTACTGGATTCTCTAGGCCCCCTGAGTTCCATAATCCACGTCAGTCACGCTTCCCAAAATGCATGTGGTTTGTGGCCAAGTTATCTAAAATCAGAGACTTAGAGTATCAGACTGATCTGTAGAAAGACTTTACAAATTTGTGATATCAAAAAGAAATTAAAAATCAGAACTGAGTTGGAGATAGAGATGAAATGTCGGTTGGGACTGGTCACTTGAAAAGCGTTTTAGGAACTGGCTAAGTTCCCCCTCACTCTTCATATTAAGAACAAGAATGGTAAAGAAGGGGCATCCATTAGACTAGTATCTTTTGCTGAGCATGGCCATCTATTCTCACCTTCTAGGAGTTTGTGAAGTCGTATACTTGTGTTGTGAACTTTTTATGGTATGAAAATGTACAAGCGATATCAAGAGCTTTGAAAGTAAAAAAAAAACTGATGCTATTTGGATGATCTCTTACTAAGAACTTTGTTGAGATGAATAACGTCGTTTTAAAACTCTTTTAACTTTGCTTATATCAGAATGTGGATTTTCTGGGTTCTGTTAAAAATTCCCTCTTGCGCCATCGTCAAATGCCGTTTTCCACTTGTCCTAGAAGACTGAAACTTTCATTTAGTAATGAAATAGATATCAATGAAATAAACTTCCATTGTGTATGCTTTGACATGTATTTTTTCCAGACAAATTTGTTTTCCCTTATTCTTGATGTTGATCGATAGTGCATGTGTATGTACACGTGTTGAGATGCAACTCAACAATCCCCCCCTATCCAGCAGCCTTTAGTAGGAATCTACACCAGACTAGACTTGTCCATCTGTCACATTATTATGGTTTTGTCTAGTCTATGGTTGTTATTGTACGTCTAATTCTTTGTTAAATATTTTCTCATGTTATCGGTTAGATGTTAGAAAATGTATTGATCAGAAATTGTTTGATGCCAAGGTAACGTGCAAATATATGAATTCATACTAAATTGTAACTTTATGCATGTGTAATGCTATCCGTTTCTGTTGCGTTTGTGTTCTCTCTCCCTCTCTCTCTCTCTCCCTCCCATGTTTAAGTTTGTCATTTACAAGGGAGATTGGGATTTGGAGTGACACCTTATTTAACTTGCCCTAGGAAGTTGAAAGTACTATTTGTATTAAGTTGAGACCCCTGCGTATCTGGCATAAACAATGATAAACTAATTTATGTTATCCCGTAGTCTAATTTTGACTTATGTCGAGCTTTTGGTACACTAATAGGGGTTGATTTTATACCAACTTAAGCCCAGTGTAGTTAAAGGCATGCCTCAGGCGTGCTTTGCTCCTAGGCGCAGGGGTAGCGCCTCAGAGCACTCAAGACGAGGCGCAGTTCTTAAGGCGCGCCTTTTCTGAGGCGCCTTGGAATAGCTAAGGCACGCGTAGGCGCGCCTTGACCTTAGTGCACTCCTGGCGGAGGGTTTTGACTGTTTTGTAAGCTGCTATTTTTTTGAATTGTTGTTTGTTATTTTTTTACCGTTTTTTTTTCTCTAGGTTTTTTTACTTTGAATATTGTTTTTAAACCTGTTTAGTCTGTATACTGATTTTTTAACTTCATTTTTTGTTACTCCAGAATACTTCTTTTGTTCAGACTCCATAATATTATTTTTTTAACTTCATTTAATATGTTTGTTTTATTACTTACATTTTATATATATATATATATATATATATATATATATATATATATATATATATATTTTGGAAAAAGGGTAAATTTTATTCCATCATCTCAATAAGGTTACAACATAGAGATACAATCCCGGCTCAGGGGGACATTACTAGTACATCCGACTCAATGTTATGAAGTATGCCCACCAGTGGGGTGGATAGTCCCTCATAGATGCGCCGGTTCCTCTCCCGCCAGACATGCCAAACTGATGCAGCAAGTCTCAATCTAGCACGCCTAGCCCAGCTCTGCTCCTTGCCCCTGCAATCACCAATCCACTTAAGGATTTCTCTGAAGTCACGCTCCCTTCCAACCCCTCCCAAGTGTCTCCGGCTCTGCTCTGCCCAGATGCTCCACGCCACATGGCACTGAAAGAACAGGTGCCCAATGGATTCAGTCTCTGTCTCACATAAAACACACTTAGGGTCAGGGACAGAAACTCCGAACCGAAGCAATCTGTCCCGAGTAAGTAACCGACCCAGCACCAGTTTGTATGCAGACAGTTGCATTTTCCTGGCAAGCCCCTTCCCCCAGACAAAGTCGTACTCCTCAATATCATCGAAGTGAGTGCGGACAAGGTCGTAGCAGCTGCTAAATCGGAACTCCCCTGCACCCTCCGAGCGGCCGGGAGGGGCCCAAATCCAGACATCAGACAGTGCCGTCGGAGTGATCTGCACCTGTCTGATCTCCTCCCCTAACGGAGCAGTGAAACGATACGCCTCTGGCCTCCAGACCCCACCACGGATGATGTGCCTACAAGTCAGACCTCTGTATGCAACGCCGTCCCTCTGGGGACCCAGAATCTCCAGGAGAGACTGGCCTGAGATCCACGGATCGAGCCATAGATCCGTCTCCCCTCCCTCCCTCATCCTCCTCCGCATAGCCGTCCGAAGAACAGGTCGGTTCCTCAGGATATGCTTGAAAGACACAGAGAAGTTGTTGTCAATTTCACATACCCAGAAGTTTCTGCACCGGAGATACCGACTAGTCATCCAGGCCGACCATAGAGAATCACCCTGAAGGAACCTCCATGCCAGCTTGATCCCCGCCGCCTCCCGGACAGAAACAAGTGAGCGCAGACCCACACCTCCCTCTTTCCTGGGCCGACAGAGCTGCTCCCAAGAGATGGCATGGATCCCCCCATTCCAAATGAACTTGGCACATATGCCCTCTATCTTTCTGATAGTAGCCAAAGGAACCATAATCGATTGGAGCCAGAACAGAGCAATAGCAGAGATAACTGAGCGCACCAGCTCAATACGCCCACCAAACGATAGGCCAGCCGCCTGCCAACCCTCAACCCTCCTCTGTGCAAAATCCACCAGACTCTGACAATCACGATCCTTCGCGTAGTTGACGGAAAGGGGCACCCCCAGATATTTCACCGGTAGGTCCCCCTTTTCCACCCCAAGCTCCAAGGCCCGCTCCTCCTTCAAAGTGCAAGAGCTGCTGAAGTAGATTTTGCTCTTGTCCCTGTTTAACCGAAGGCCCGATAGCTGTTCGAACTCCTCCATCACTGCCGCAAGCTCCCTCATCCCTCGCATGGAAGGCCTCAACAGGACCAAAAGGTCATCAGCATAAATGAGATGAGAGACCACCGGAGAGACCCTACTGTATATCGGTACAATCCTCTCCCGATGTACCGCGATGTCCATCAAACATGTGAAATACTCCATCACAAGGGTGAATAGGTAGGGGGAAAGCGGGTCCCCCTGCCGAAGCCCCCTGCTGCTACCAAAGAACCCGTAAGGGATACCCTGGATGAGGACCGAGAAAGTAGGAGAGGTGATGCACTCTCTGACTCTATCCACCCAAGTCTCGGAGAAGCCCATCGCAGCCATCAAATGACAGAGGAAGTCCCTGTTGACGGTGTCGTAGGCTTTCCTCAGGTCGAGCTTCACACATGCCTTCATCCCTCCAGGCTTGTGGAACTCCCGAATCAGCTCATGAGCCAGCAGGCTATGCTCCGCAATAGACCGCCCCTTAATGAAGGCCGCCTGATTCCGAGATACCAGACCTTGCATAGCATCCTCCATCCTCCTGCACATAAGATGAGTAATTATTTTATACAAATAATTACAGCAAGCAATCGGTCGAAAGTCAGCAAGAGATGTCGCCCCCTCCTTCTTGGGCACAAGCGTCAGGAAGGTGTGGTTCAGCTCCTTCAGGAGCTTGCCCGTATCAAAGAACTCCTGAACAGCCGCAAGGACCGGGACCTTGAGGATATTCCAATGGCGCTTGTAGAAACCACTGGAGAACCCATCCGGCCCAGGAGCCTTGGAAGCATCAGCCTGCATCACAATCGTCTCCACCTCCGCCATCCGGATAGGGGCCATAAGAAGACTATTGCCGTACTCCGTAATCAGCTGCAGGAAAACCGAGGGATAGTCCGTCTGATGATAGAGCTCAGAGTAGAACCGGACAGCCTCCTCCTGGATAGCAACCTGGTCAGTCACAAGGCGCACGTCCCTGCCAATCAGTCTCTGGATACGGTTCCGGTGCTGACGCGCCCGGATGACATCATAGAAGAATTTGGTGCAACGATCCCCATCCTTGAGCCAGGAGCATTTGGCCCGTTGGGCCGCACTAATCTCCTGCTGAAGCCTCAAGGTGTTGACCTCTGCAGCCAACCTCTTCTCTCTAGCCGCCATCTCCCCACTCATCATGTCGCCCTGAAGCTCTGACTGCAGGTCTCTCAACTCCGCCTCCTTCTCCTGTAAGGAGGTCCGGGGAAGTGCCCTAACCCAGTCTCTGATGGCGCGTTTGGCGTTCTTCAGCCTGTGAACCATACAAAACTGGGCAGTACCGACCGCCTCCTGGCCAAGTCCTCCCGCCACAGTCTCCTCATAGCCAGCCGATAGGAACCAACTGTTGTCATACCGGAACGGACGGGCTCTCCATCTGGGACTCTCCACGAAGCGCACCAGGATCGGCGAGTGGTCACTGGTCCCCGCAGGGAGCCCCTCAGCCACAGAGGAGGGGAATAGGCGGAACCAATCACTGTTCCCCAAAGCCCGATCCAGCTGGCATGCCACCCTGCTCACCTCCGCCTTGTTGTGCCAAGTCCATATGTGTCCAATCCTCTCCAGGTCCCTGAGCCCTGACTGGAGTAGGCAAGACTGAAAATCTGAGAGGATCTGGTCCGGCACCGGCCGCCCCCCCAGCTTCTCTCCCCGGTATAGCGTAGCATTGAAGTCTCCCATAATAAGAAGAGGGAGATGCCGATGCCTCGCTAAAGAACTCAGCCTGATGATGTCCTGCCACAAGGTCTCCCGACGCCTCCTGTCATTGTGCCCGTAGACGGCTCCCAGTAAGAAGTGGAACCCCCCCTTGTTGGTGAAGGAGATAGCCACCAGCTGGTTAGACATGAAAACCTCCTCACCCTCCCAACTAGCTCCATTCCACCTAACCCAGATCCTCGCCATATCACAGAGACCAAGGTTGTGAAGCTGGACCCAGTCCGTAGGAGTTCTACGGGACAGAGTTTTCGCCCCCCTGATCTTAGTCTCTAGTAATATCGAGATTTCACACTGCTCCTTCCTCAGCACCTCACTAATCTCCCTCCATCTCCCCAGAGAACACCCCCCCCGGACATTCCAGGCAAGGGCCGACATCTAAACCGCGGGTGGGGTCCCCTGAACATCCTCTGAAGGGGCACCCGGGGAGAGTGCAACCTCCATATCTCTGGTATCCTAAGCTCTATCCCCCTGTAGAAGGAGGGGCAGAGCAGGGGCCGCGGCCCCGTGTGGGTCCCCCTGTGGGGGAGGCTGTGCTAGTACTGCCACCCATTTAGGATTGACCTTCCACACTCTCTCTGTCCCACCCTGTCCGCTGTCCTCACTATGTGCCTCCGTAGCCTGGCGCTTCCGACTGTACACCTGAAGTGCTAGCGCGTCTATATCTCCCTGTCTCCTGTCCTCCTGCCCCATACTCCTAGTGGTCATGGTCCTCGTCCCCACATACTCAACCATCGCTCCAGTAAGAATCTCCGTCGGAGACCCCTTATCTTCACCCGAGATGGGGGAAGAGTCTGCCTCCATATCATCCTCCATCAAGCCCACCTGGTCCACAACGGGGGAATCATCAGCACCACCTGCCTCCTGCACTACCTCCTCCGGCACCACCTCAGAAGCTCTCCCACGTCTACACGCACTCGGGAGATGCCCGAAGCAGGCACATGCCGGACATCTGGGGGGGACCCACTCATACTCCACCTTCTGCATAGCGAACTGGCCAGAAGGTGTCCTGTACTTCAACTGCTCAGGCAGGTCCAACCTGGCGTCAATCTCCACAAATACCCGTGCATACATCAGCCTAGACCTGAAAGCGGTGGCATCATCCGCCTTAATCGGCTTGCCAATGAGGCTGGCAAGTCTCATAAGAAGTGGGACACTCCAGAAGCGTACCGGGAACTCAGGAAAACGAACCCACACTGGCACAGCATTAAGCACCTCCTTCTCACACCTCAAGTCAGGGGTCCATTGCTTCAGAATAATGAGGCGGCCGTCAAACGTCCATGGCCCTCCCTGGAGTATCCGAGTCACATCTTCCGCCAACCCAAATTTAACGAAGTAGAAGCCGTTCTCCTTGGAGAAGAACTCCATGCTCCTCTTCGGCCGCCAGACTCTGTCCGCATATCCTCTGATCTGCCCGTAGAAGGGCTTGCTCCCCAACACATACAGCACTAACGTATTCTTCCAGAATGCCGTCACCTTCGCCACTTCGTCGGCTGGGAAGTCGGCGCAGAGCTCACCCCCAATCGCCATAGGTGCAACGTACTCCATCGATGCCGGCGTCTTGGCGACCCCCACCTTGCATGCATCCGCCCAGGATACAGGCCGCGGGCCCGAACTCCGAGGAGGAGTCGTCGGAGGTGGTCTGGCACTCATGTTCGCAGCAGTAACTCTCCCTCCGATAACTGGGACAGCCGTCCCCGTCACCCCTTTCGTACGGGGCCGCCACGCAATCCTGGCGTGTCCCTCCCGTTCCCCCGAGTGTGCCTGTCCCCCCGATGGACCCGCTCTCCTGGCTATCCCCGCCCTCCTGTCCGATCCCTGCGAATAAGTTGTGCCTCTCCTAGCCTCAGGGATCTGCGATCTTTGCCCTCCTCCTCGCCGAACCCTCCGATTCTGGACCGTAGTCCAAGCCCCCTCCTCATCCTCCAATCCCGACGATGTTCTTTGGACGGTGAACACCATCGGGGAGCCCCCGGAGGCCACCGCCGTCGAACACCCTGCCGAATCCGTGCCCGGGAGGGAAGTCACCGCCCGTAGCCCGCCCCGGCCACCCCCCCCTCTTGGGGAGGGTCGCCGGCCGCCGCCCGCCCCCGGGGGAGGGTCGCCGGACCTCCCCGGTCAACCTGCTGCGCTCCAGCGCCCGCGCGGACGCGTGCAACGGCTGCCGCGCCCTTCGCCGGTGGCCCGCCGCCGCCGGCCGCCACATGCCGGTCGCTACCGACCGCCCCCGCCACCCCCTTGTCTTTCCCCCGGTCCGGGGGGCGGTTGGCCGCCTCCACGTCGCGATTAGGCGATGCCCTAGCAGAGCTAAGGTTTCCGATGTCTCCTGTAGCCGCCGCCATATATATATATATATATATATATATATATATATATATATATATATATATATTATAGCCAATGGCACGCGGTCTAGCGGTAAGACTGTTGGCATGTTGGGGGGAGGTCTCAGGATCGAGCCCCAACGGGGGCGGCTGGGTGGCGTTTGTCCACGATCCCCGGGCCAAAGCCGGCTGGATGGCTTTAGTCCACATGCTTTGGTTATATATATATATATATATATATATATATATATATATATATATATAATTTCCACCTATTAATAAAATCAAGTCATGTTAATTTGAATTTTTCTTGCAAAGCACTTGAAGAATATCTTAAAAATTTAATTCAAAGTGATTGCATGTTAACCTACACAAGAGAGGAATTGGAAGCACACATGTTTATCAATGCAGAAATCTGATATATATATATATATATATATATATATATATATATATATATATATATTGCGCCTCGTTGCGCTCGTGCGCGCGCCTTAAGTGCGCCTTGCGCCTCGGGCGATATGGTTCCTTTGTGCCTCAAGTGCGCCTTGTGCCTTTGACTACCTTGCTTAAGCCCAAGGGCAAGTTAAATTAAGCCAACTCAGATTTGTATGACAATTAAAATTGAGTAGAGGAGATCGAACATTCTAGAAACATCGATATCTGTTTTAGGGAAGAGCTAGTGCAAAATAATCTCTGCCCATCTATGATGAGTAAACAACAAAAAAGAGAAAAGCAAGTATAAGCATTGTTCTAATAGGCGGTCTAGGCGGCCGCCTAGGCGGCGCCTAGGCGCTAGGCCCCTGGTGTCCGCCCGATGTCCGCCTAGGCGTCCGCCTAGACCCCCCGATGTCCGACTATGCATGTTTTGAGATTTATGGTATTTTTCTACAATTTTCAGTAGATTTTTTGGATTTTTTATTTATTTTAGAACCGCCTAGGCGACCGCCTAGGCAGGCTAGGCGCTAGCGGGTGCCCGCCCGACTAGCGCCTAGCGCTTTTCACAACCTTGAGTATAAGTACCCTGGTGCATACGATATATTTACGTGGAAAGTCCCTTTAATGTGAGAGGTAAAAACCACAGGACCTAGCCCAATAAATTGATCTTCTACTACAAGAAAAATGAGATTACAATGTTTTCATCTCTGACACAATAAGAGGATAACCAACCAACATACTTCACTGCCAGAGTGGATTCAACAAGAATGAACTCACATCCACAACTAGACTGTTGATCTAATGTCACGACGTCTATGGAAAGACTTCACTCTGTCAAATCAGCTGTTGCCTTGAGCCGCCTTCGATGGATATCTCTAAGCTGGCTTGCCTGATTGCGGTGAGTGTGTGCCCAGGGCCCCTTTATATAAGCACACTGTCCTTTGTTCTTCTCTAGGTTCATTGAACTTTTATCCCAATGGAGGCCATTTACTATTCTTCATTTCCGAGAGGCTTTTCATCTCTCAAGAAGGTGGCCTACGTTTCCCAATAAGTATCAACTCCAAAGAAGGACCATGCATGTATAATTGCTTTGACTTGACTCATAAGGAGGGATATCCCAACAATGTGAACCTTTTATGCACTATACTTATATGATGCGAGCAGATATGTGAAGCATAGGTTTTTGATAAAAGTCACCAAAACCTGTCACTTTCTGACATAAAAAAGTTGACCAAACTCTTTAATTTAGAATCTCAAAATCATATATTATAATAAATGTAACGAAATTGATTTGGAATGGTGATATCATCATGAGTTAACGTCTTTGTCACTGGAGAATGCTGAAGTGTCTTAGAGTTCCAAGTGTCTAAGTGGGTGATATTTTGAGAATTTTTAGCTTGACATGCTGTAACAGACCAATGTAGCCTGTGGCGGTGACTATAATAGACTTTACCTAGCGAGGATATGTTCTTTACCAGATCAGAATATAAAAGGCAAGGATTTATGTTGGCTACTCAAAAGTTTGGAATTGAGGCACTTCTAATTTTGTTGCGGATCGACTTTTCACAGTCCTATGGTGGATATGACTCAGCTATCCATTGTCAGAAGTCTAATGTATGGATAGTTCACAGTCCTATGGTGGATATGACTCAGCTATCCATTGTCAGAAGTCTAATGTATGGATAGGCCACCTCAACAACATAAAATTGACTAAACTGTTGAGTGCATGAATTTTCTTTGAGTCTATATCCAAATATGCTTGCTATAGAATCATTTATTTTGTCTTCGACGTGGTAATCACAGGCACACTTGCTTAACAAACTTTAAATTAACCATACAAGTGTTTAAAATTTGGTACTAACTTAGAAAATATTGCATTCTTTTGCAGTTCTAGTGCTTAATGAAGTTGACAAGCTCTCAAGAGAAGCTCAACACTCTCTTAGGAGAACAATGGAGAAATATAGTGCATCATGTCGGTTAATCTTATGCTGCAACAGCTCTTCAAAAGTTACAGAGGCTATTAGATCTCGCTGTCTGAATTTGCGCGTCAATGCACCAACTAATGAACAGGTTAGCAGGGAGTTTTTTTTTTCTCATTTGACCTGTATGATAACTCTCCATATCATTTTAAGTGACCACAGTAATTATTCAGCTGTTCCTGATGTTTCTATTCAGTAAGCTGCATAATATCATTCCGACTAAAACTTAACAACGATTATTTATTACAAACTTCACATATTTGCTCTCTTAGTGAAGTCTCTTGTGGTTGCATAAGACTATTTTCTTCTTTGTATTCCAAAATAAATCAGACTAATTGATTCTCATAACCTGTGTACATGCATGACAATATGGAATTATCCATAAAGGACACACTTCTTTTGAAGAGTTGGGAATCCTTTCTTCAAATGAATGCAACATATAGATAGAATACAAGGAACAAGGTTCATTAGTTCTCGTCCTTCAGCATAAAAATCATTTAACTTTGCTATAGATGTCTTGTGGATGCTTCATATCAAAAGACATGTTTCAATATGCACCCGTAGGTCAGCATTTATCGTAGCTCTCATTTCTGTTTCACGTAAGTTCCACTAACATCCATCTTTCCAACTCTTCCTTACTTTATTCTTTAGTCTTTTAAGGCCAAGTTAGCTGTATGTTGCATGGCTATATGTATCAAGTATCAACCTGTTGCATCACTACATGCCTATTAATATTGTACTAGATGTTGATTTGTCATGTTTTTAGTTCATGCTAGTATCAGTCTGAGTTGTATTGTTTCACAAGTTGCATTAGTCGCTAACCTACAATATCAAGTTTACGACTTGTTCAAGGAATCAGGGTGTTGAATATTGAAGTCACTGATTTCCACTTTTTACTATTTGTTTTTCTTCCAATTCTAGTACCTTTTAGCCTTTGTCGAATAATGATCAATATCATCATTATTAATCTACCACAACTACAAGATACTTCATTCAAATGTAATATGTTCCTGGAGTCTGGAACCTTCTTATGTATGATTGGTAACTGTATTATCATTTTCATTTCCATACAATGAATATTAATCTGGTATCATTTTCCTTGAGTTATTTTAAACAATCCTGATTCTGGGGCCCATTTTCTTGATTATCGGAAATGTTGGATGGATTTTTAAAAAAAACAATGTACAACAAAGATTAAGCCATCTTTTTGAAATTTGAATAAATTGTAAGAGGGGGAGTATTGCCTTTAAAAGAAATAAGTGCCTTTGTAATTTTTGTGAAATATTTAAAATCTTCTGTTGTATCAGATAATTAAAGTTTTGGAGTTCATTGGTAAGAAGGAAAACCTACAACTTCCGCCTGGATTTGCAGCTAGAGTAGCATCTTATTCAAACAGGAGTCTGAGAAGAGCAATATTAGCCTTCGAGACTTGTCGAGTGCAGCAGTAAGCTCATAATTTGACTGTTTTGTATTATCAGATTCCTTGTAGGATATGAGCTGCCATTGTGGTTGCAGTCTACACTAGCCACCCACTGGTGCCATTGAACCCTCACGGGATGACTGCATCATTTGTCATTTGTGTAACACATGAATGAATGTCGTTGCAGCTCATATCTATTTTTGCCACACATGGCCACAACACACGATATATGCATGTGAGCGTCTGTGCATGGAGGCACACATACGATATGCATACACTTGCACACAGATGTACATAATGCACTCTTTGATCATTGCTTCTTTTTGTTTTAGATATCCGTTCACAGCTAATCAAGCAGTACCGCCCTTGGACTGGGAGCAGTATGTCTCAGAAATAGCATCAGATGTTATCAATGAGCAGAGTCCTAAAAGGTTCTGGTGTTCGATTCCATTTCTGCCCATTTAATTGTTTTAGGAACTCTGATTGGCAGCCTTTTATATGTAAAGCCTTATGTTTTGCTTTTTCATTGCTCTCTTAATTCTTCAGTGGCTGACAGTTCACTTTTTATTATTCTATGTAATACTACTCATCTCAGGGTGTACCAAGTTCTCATTTTAAACCTTGGTGTATTGCAAAAAGGCTTTCTTCCATGTGTGTTGTCCAGCAGAAACATGTTTATAATTATAATAGTTGCTCTGTGTTTAGGGCTTCATAAACCATTTCATTGCATCATCCACACTGTCCAAGTGATCTATATGACCTAAAGAATTTGTACATGAAAGATCTTGTTGTTTGGGAAGTTGTGACTCATCCATGAAGTAATGGCAGAATCAAGGGCTTTGCCATTGGTTAAAAAATGTTTATTTGGTCGTCAATTGGTGGATGAATTAGAATTATTCAAACAAGGTCTCTATTTATAGATGTTTTAAAATTATTACCACTTAGAAACGTCCGGACCTTGCTTTGGTATGACATATGGACCTCTTCATGAGTGCTGATTTTTCTTTGACAACAGTTACAGAATTCAGCATGTGTTTTGAATTTTATGAACAGGTACAAGTACTGCTCATGTACATCTTTCATGAAAAACGTTAAAAGTACTCTTACGTGACCATGCATATAAGCTTATGTTTTTTCTGATTCAAAGCTGCCCATTTTGCTAATGTTTTATGATTGAGCCACACTATTGATGCATTGGGAGAAAATTTCTAGCTAATTTGTCCTATGTCCAAAAAATTAACTTTTTATTTCCTTGTGCTCTCAGATTATTTTCAGTTCGTGGAAAGTTATATGAGCTTCTTGTTAATTGCATTCCTCCTGAAATCATATTGAAGGTGAAAGGATAAGGTTCTAGCACGTAACATTGTTGGAAAAGCACTATTGAAGTTTCTAACATGCTTTTAACTCTGCAGAAGTTACTGTCAGAACTACTGAAAAGATTAGATGCTGAATTAAAGCATGAAGTTTGTCATTGGGCTGCATACTATGTAAGTATGACTATCCACTTCCTTAATGAGCTTCCTAACTGGCATTGTTATTCCATCGATTTGATATTAATTGCTCTCCCTTTCTCCGTTCTCTTGCCGACTTTTGCAGAGATAAAAAGATTGAATGCCAGCATGACCACCTCTCTCTCTCTCTGTACCTCCTTAACTGACCCATCTACCACTCCAAATCTTAAGTTCCTGCAGATATGTTGCAACGACAAATATATCTCTCAAATCTCGAGTAGATGTAGGTCAGCCTGCGCATTCTACATGGCATGTCCCTAGTTCCACCATCGGTAGATGGCTAAAAGTAGAATTGTGCGAGAGATGCAGACCAAAGGGAGAGCGAGAGTTGGAATAGAAGATGGTTAGTTGTTGTCGGCCCCCCTTGTAGCTGACCTGGCCTACCCCATCCATGGCCATTGGGAAGAGAGAAGGGAAAGGTGGGCTTTACTGAAAGTCACTAGTATTTTAAGCTAATAGAAACATTGAGAGAAGCTTTTGAATCTGGAGAATAAAGGATTTAAAATTAATAGGACGGAAACAAAGTACATGAAATGTACCTTTACTAAAATACAAGAAGAAATAAAGGATTTTGTTCATATTAGTCACCAAGAGATACCTGAGAGGTAGTTTTTGCTATTTAGATCAATCATTCATCGTTATGAAGATACTGAATAGGATTTTGTTCATAGAGTTGAAGCGCTATGAATAAAGTGGAGAAGCACTTTTGGAATGCTTTGTGATGGTAGAGGATGCTCTTTGGATTGAAAGGAAAGTTCTATAAGACAAAAATAAGATCAACCATGCTTTGTGGGCCTAGGAAACATGCCAAAAGTGAACATAGCTGAACTGAAATTTCTGGAATAAATGGAATGGAAATACATCAAAAGAATACGAGTCGAATAAGTTGAGGATAGGATGACAGAAAATAATTTAAGATATGTGCATGACATACCTCTAGATTCACATTTAGGTAAATTGATGAGTTTAGTTAAAGGAGCTGCTAAGACCAGGGTTCGACTCAAAAGAAGTTTGATAGAAATCAGGAAAAGAAAAGATATGGCACTTGCTAATGTTAGAGAGGAGATGACCCTTATTGAAGCTGAATGGAATATTATGATCCATGTAGCCATCCCCAATAAGTTGGAGAAAAGCCTTCGTTCTTGGTACTTTAATTGTTTTAAGCTCCCCTTTTCTTAGGATCTAATATAGACCTTTTGTATTTTTGCTAACATAAGTTTTATGGGTTGGTTGTTGTTAATCTCCATGTCAACTAGTCAACCGTATTCCCACATTAATGGTTGTTATGGCTGTTAGGAATGCAGCGAGACTCGAACCAGAGTTTGATCCATGAGGTGTTATATTGGACTCAACTCATATGAAGTTCCTTATTACATCCAAGACCAGTCCCAATTATCTATACCTCATGCTTCTACTTTCTATCCGATGCGAGATACAATCCAACAATCTCTACCTTAGCTCGTATCTGGATGAGCTCGAGCAACCGAGAGATCCAACATATTATCATATCGATCCATTCAAACACGAAGTTAAACCAGCGCGTTCATCGAACCGCATCGCTACCGGGTGCCAACCACACATGTATTGTTCCACCTTAGGACTGTGTCATACTCAAAAATATTTATTATTACTTTTATTATTATCATTATTATTGTATTACGTTAATAATATTGTGATTAGGATTTTGTTGTTTTATGGCCATGTGTCCCAAGGCCACAACCATAACCCTAGCCCTACACCCTACCCCTAACCATAACCCTAGCCCTAGGGGGGGGTGCAAGGTGTCCCTACAAAGGGAGGGGGGGGGAACACCTCACCACTACTTCTCTCCCTATAAATACAACACACACACACACTTCATAACCAAAAAAAAAAGGAAAAGAGAAAAAAAAACAAAAAAAAACAAAACAAAACTCACACACACACCACTCCACCCGACCCCCCTTTTTTTGCCCCCTTTGCTGCTGCTGCCGCTGCTGCTCAGCCGCCCGCCGCCCCTGCTGCCGCCGGCCAGCCTCCGGTCACCACCCCAGCACCACCTCTTCCGCTTCCACTTCCTCTTCCCCCAACTCCATCTTCACTCCATCTTCATCATCTTCCTCCTCTTCCACTTCCAAATCCAAAGAAAACCTAGGTAAAATTCTAAATTCCTATTCTTCTTCCCCAATCTCTAATTTTTTCTAACTTAAACCTAGGTTAGAATTGCTAACAAAACTCTCTTGTTGTGGGGTTTAATTTAGGAGTTGTGGAAGAAAAGTCTAGGTCATCTCCAACCCAAGGCAAGTCCTCCTTCTCTTTTCTCCTTTAATCAATTTCCTCTTGAAAATTTCTTTTAGGAATTGTTGTGTTCTTTGGGATTAATATTGTTATTATTAATTCTGGAATTTATAGAAATAAATGATAAAGTTTGTCATTTTAGAAATTAATTGGATTTATGAGTATAAAAATGTGTAGGACTCTATTTATGGATACTTGGTATAATTGTCGTTGTGTATTCATATAAATTTGGCTTAATATGTGCAATCAAAGAATTATGACTTGTAAAATCATAGGTATCGGTACAACGTAGAAATTCAACCTAGATTATCATAAGAAAACCAAGTTACATATTGGACGTGTAAAAAGTTTTACTTCCTTTTTTTTTAGCAATATCATGTTGACTCAACCCAAGCATCTAATATTACGTAGTTGATACAAACTCATATACACAAAATTGTCATGGACACCTATAAGTCTTAACATACTTTAGGGTTACTACCCATATACTCAAGGGGGAACCCATACGTATGATTTGTTTTAACATGGCATGTATAAATAAGAGTTAATTTTCAGTTTTAGTATATTTTTTTTTATTTTATTATTCTGTCCATAAGTAAAGTTGTGCTAAATTAACCCGTTTCAGCTTGATTAATTAGTTAAAATGTGTGTTTATAGGTACCCATATGTTATGGTAACCCTGCATCTATGATTATTCAATATTTAACCCCTTTTTCATCATCAAGAAGTCAACTTCGATAATGGCTAGTATAAGTTAGAGTTGAAACCTTAGATCAAGTCTAGCTAAGGCCTCAAGTTATATAAATTTTCATAGCATGCATTATCATGTGAGAGATTCATACTTTATTATTATTGAGTACTGACAATTTTTATTTCTTAAATGACTAGCTCATCATAAAGCAACTGCCGAAAATAAATTTAAATGCATGATTACTTGCTTGCTTGATTGCAACGGTAAGAAAGAATATTATTAAGCATTTTGATACTTGCGTGGGTTTCCGGTGTTGAGAGTTGCTCCACCGAAGGGGTCGGCGAGCCCATATATATTTCTTTTATATCATGTTTTGTAAATTGTCGGAGCTCCTAAGTACAAAGGAGATTCTGTCGAAATTTTTGAAAAATTTAGGAGATAGACAAATTTTTGATTTTCGAAAATTTTAGAATCATTGGGTGGGGAGGACAACTGAATATCCCTAGATATCCCGTAACATAATAACCATAAAAAGCTGATCAGCGACTCCTGAATATCCTGATGAGTACTTCTATATAAGTACTAGCCCAAGAGAGGCTCCTGTCCTGCTACTTCTATTCCGATAGTAACATCGAATAGATTGGTTTTAGCCCAAGGGAGGCTCCGAAATTACAACATGATCCCAGGTTAACGGAATTGTTCACGGGAATTATTTAGGGAATTAATTCAGAGTACTGTTCTCAAAATTGCATTGCATTTAGTCTACTAAATTTCATCTTACTCCAGTAAAATAACTCCACCTATCAAGGTAGGTAGTTTCTTGATTGCTCAAGGGAAGCAAAATCCTACTGAGAGCTCAAGGGAAGCTCAGAACATCATACAATCTATGGAGTAGGATGTCATTTACTTTTCCTTGATTTTGTGAAGTACACACATATAATAGTTGGCATACTTCTTTCCTTTTTGAAAAAAAAAAAAAAAAAAAACTGCATCTTTCTTTTGTATACTTTACCGTCCTTGACCGAGGACTTGCTTGTCATTTTCTAAAATGACCTAGTATTGTTCACTAGGTGAAGAAGAGGACGTCTCCGCCGAAGTAACGCCGCAGTACAACGAGGAATAATCGTCTGGATAACTTGCTAGTTATTTCTTTTGTAATAAGCTTGTAGAAGTATTGTTGATGAAGTCCTGTATAATAATTACCATATGTATAATAAGATGTAATCTCTGGCATTTTCCATTTTTGCTGATGTTTACGGGCGACAATCGCGGATTTTCGGCACGTAGCCTGGGGATGTGTATGACGTCACCATTCCATTTGGGAAGTGGGACGTGACACGTCTTTTAGTGGTGGCCCATGCAGGTCAGCGAAAATGGAAAATCCAGAACGGACCTTAGGTCTAGACGTAGGTTTTAAACTCAGATAGAAAACTTTGATTTCCAACCATATCTTAGAAATCCTTAAGTAAGGTAGATAAATAGTTGGTAGCATTTTCCTTACAAATTCCTCTTTCCTGTCTAGATCTTAAATCCTACTAAGGAGTTACTAACCTAAGGAAAAAAAATTTTATTTTCTTTTCAATCTAGGTCATGCCTCGGTTTGCACCCTTCGCAAGACTAGGAAATGATAGTCACAGCCAAGACGAGTATTATGCATTTGTAAAGAAGATGTGGCACGTAGCGCGTAAAGGAATGATCGAAGCCTATGGAGTACACTACGAATTGAAATATCCAATAGTGTCAGATATAGATGATGAAAGGAAAGAGTATTACAACTCGGTACATTATTATGTCCTGATAAAGGCAGAACCCACCAAAGGCCCAGAGACTGATCGCAATGGTACCTTGGAAGAATGGCTGCAAACTCATCCAAACGCAATAGTGCACAACATCAGGAAAATGTGGATTTAGATCCTCAAGCATGTATGTGGAATGTATGAAGTAAGAATGTAATATATGTAGTAAGAATGTAAGTAAGTAGGGAAATATGGACTTAGATCCCTAGTATCTATAGATGATAAGTATGTAGCTAGGATGGATGAAATGTAAGATATATCTGCATGTAGGTAGAATGTGACCAAGTATGTATGTAAGCCAAGGGCATATTGTTCTATGAATAAATAAAATATGCTTTTTCAATCTCCTTATGTTCCTTATAAGAAATTCTTACATAGGATATCAAGGATATGGACCTGTTTATACCCAGTTTGGAATGGGATGGAAGCGAGTACACCTTGTACCTATACCAACGCTATGCCAGGATACTATGGAACGCACCCGACTGGTATGACATTCACGTCTACCAAATATTCTATGGAGTCAGGCGTCCTATGGTACGAGACGTGGAGGATGGCGCTGAAGTGTACTTTGAGTACATCACCTACTGTCTTTATGTCCGAGAGCCGTGGAATTTTCTATAGATTTAATACCGGAAGCTGCACCCATAGCCAAGAAGATATACCCAATGAACAAAGAGGAGCTAGTTGAGTTAAATAAACAGATAAAGGAGTTATTGTCAAAAGGGTTTATTCAGCCTAGCGCTTCACCATGGGGTGCACCAGTATTATTTGTGAAAAAGAAAGACAGTACCCTACGCCTGGTGATTGACTATAGGGCTTTGAATGAGGTTACCATCAAGAATAAATATCCCTTACCTAGGATCGATCAACTGTTTGATCAGTTAGGAGAGGCAAGGGTATTTTCAAAAATTGATTTGAGATTCGGATATCATCAGGTAAAGGTGAAAAAGGAAGACATCCCAAAGACTGCATTTAGAACTCGGTATGGGCATTACGAATTCTTAGTTATGCCATTCGGGTTGACAAATGCACCTGCTATATTTATGGACCTGATGAATCGAATATTTTATCAATATCTGGATAAATTTGTGATTGTATTTATTGATGACATCCTTGTATACTCCAAAAGTGAAGAGGAGCATGAAAAACATTTGAGGATAGTATTGCAAACTCTGCGGGAAGAACAATTGTATGCTAAGCTTAGTAAATGTGAGTTTTGGTTGGACCAAATACCATTTCTAGGGCATATTGTCAGTGGAGAAGGCATCTCGGTAGATCCAAGGAAAGTAGAAGCAGTTAAGTCTTGGCCAACACCTAAGTCAGTAGCAGAAATCAGAAGCTTCTTAGGATTGGCTGGCTATTATCGGAGATTTGTAGAGAACTTTTCAAGAATTGCAGAACCTTTAACCCGTCTTACCCGGAAGGAAGAGAAATTTAATTGGACGGAGAAATGTCAAGCAGCATTTGACGAGCTGAAGAAAAGATTAATTACAGCTCCAATACTAGCATTACCCTCTGGTTCAGGTGGATATGAGATATATAGTGATGCATCAGGTAAAGGTTTAGGATGTGTACTGATGCAGCACGGAAGAGTCATAGCCTATGCATCCCGACAATTAAAGACACATGAAAGGAATTATCCAACTCATGATCTCGAACTTGCAGCGGTAGTATTCGCACTCAAGTTGTGGAGACACTATTTATATGGAGAAAGAATCAAAATATACACAGACCACAAGAGCTTAAAATATGTCTTCACACAAAAGGAGATTAATATGAGACAGAAGATGGTTGGAGTTACTGAAGGATTTTGACATGGAGTTGACCTATCATCCGAGCAAAGCTAATAAGGTGGCTGATGCCTTAAGTAGAAGATCCGAAGCTTTCTTTATGAATACACCCAAAGAAATCCTTGAGGATTTGAGAAAAATGGGAATTGAAGTGATACGTCCGCTAACCGAAGGAATGTGGCAAAATTTGCAATTACAGTCCTCCTTAATAGATAGAATTAAGGAAGCTCAACAGAATGATTCAAAACTTCAGAAAATTTGGAAACAAACAGAAGAGGGACTCCAGACCGGGATAAGGAAGCATCCGGACGGATCATTAAGATTCGGAGATCGATTATGTGTGCCCAGTGGAGATTTAAGAACAGAGGTTATGTCAGAAGCCCACAACTCACAATATTCCATTCATCCGGGCAGCACTAAAATGTACAAAGATTTGAGACAAACATTTTGGTGGCACGGGATGAAGAGAGAAGTCGCCAGATTTGTATCAAGATGTCTTGTCTGTCAGCAAGTAAAAGCGGAGCATCAAAGGACAGCAGGACTTCTCCAGCCGTTACCCATACCCGAATGGAAATAGGAGCACCTCACCATGGATTTCGTGACAGGATTGCCTAGGACCCAAAGGGGTAATAATGCTATTTGGGTCATTGTAGACAGACTTACCAAGTCCGCTCGTTTTCTGCCCTTTCGAGTTGGACAGTCAACGGAGGTCCTGGCCGAAATGTACATGAGACAGATTGTCAGTCAGCATGGAGTGCCAGTGAGTATAGTATCAGATAGAGATACCAGATTCACTTCACATTTCTGGAAAAGCTTGCAAGAAAGTCTTGGCACTAAATTGAAATTTAGCTCCGCCTACCATCCCCAAACAGACGGCCAGTCTGAAAGAACCATTCAGACCTTAGAAGACATGCTGAGAGCGTGTACTTTAGATTTTGGAGGAGCATGGGATGATTATCTACATTTGGTAGAATTTTCATATAACAACAGTTATCATGATAGCATCAAAATGGCTCCTTTTGAAGCACTATATGGTAGGAAGTGCAGATCGCCGGTATGCTGGACCGACGTAGGAGAAAAACAATTGTTGGGGCCAGAATTAGTAACACAAACTGTGGATATCGTCAAAGCAATAAGAAGTCACCTGCAAGCAGCTCAGGACAGGCAGAAGATGTGGGCGGATAAGCACCGAAGAATATTGAAGTTTCAACCCGGAGAACATGTATTTCTGAAAATTTCACCAACTAAGGGAACCATCAGATTCGGGACCAGAGGAAAGCTAAGTCCCAGATATATTGGACCATTCGACATCCTGGAGAAAGTTGGGAATGTGTCATAT
Organism: Iris pallida; assembly: GCA_029216955.1. Lineage (NCBI taxonomy): Eukaryota > Viridiplantae > Streptophyta > Magnoliopsida > Asparagales > Iridaceae > Iris > Iris pallida. The sequence goes on from JANAVB010022398.1 coordinate 2,667,079, forward strand.
CGACTCGCCTTGCCGCCAGCACTAGAAGGAGTTCACAATGTATTCCATGTTTCCCAGCTACGAAGATATGTGCCGGACACGAGCCATATACTCGATCATTCAGAAATCACCATCGGGCCTACACTCCGGATAGAACAGAGACCCGTTGGGATCTTGGATCGAAGAGATAAGATACTCCGCAATCGGGTCATTCCGTTAGTACGAGTTGCGTAGAGCAGGGATTCTCCTGGAGATTCAACTTGGGAGAAGGAAGAAGACATGCGGAAGCAATACCCGTATTTATTCCCTAAGACAGGTCAGTAACCATGTTGCTAGTCTAATTATTTCAAATTCCGAGGACGAAATTTTTCTAAGGAGGGTAGACTTGTCATACTCAAAAATATTTATTATTACTTTTATTATTATCATTATTATTGTATTACGTTAATAATATTGTGATTAGGATTTTGTTGTTTTATGGCCATGTGTCCCAAGGCCACAACCATAACCCTAGCCCTACACCCTACCCCTAACCATAACCCTAGCCCTAGGGGGGGGTGCAAGGTGTCCCTACAAAGGGATGGGGGGGGGAACACCTCACCACTACTTCTCTCCCTATAAATACAACACACACACACACTTCATAACCAAAAAAAAAGGAAAAGAGAAAAAAAACAAAAAAACAAAACAAAACTCACACACACACCACTCCACCCGACCCCCCTTTTTTTGCCCCCTTTGCTACTGCTGCCGCTGCTGCTCAGCCGCCCGCCGCCGCCACCGCCGCCGCCCGCCGCCCCTGCTGCCGCCGGCCAGCCTCCGGTCACCACCCCAGCACCACCTCTTCCGCTTCCACTTCCTCTTCCCCCAACTCCATCTTCACTCCATCTTCATCATCTTCCTCCTCTTCCACTTCCAAATCCAAAGAAAACCTAGGTAAAATTCTAAATCCCTATTCTTCTTCCCCAATCTCTAATTTTTTCTAACTTAAACCTAGGTTAGAATTGCTAACAAAACTCTCTTGTTGTGGGGTTTAATTTAGGAGTTGTGGAAGAAAAGTCTAGGTCATCTCCAACCCAAGGCAAGTCCTCCTTCTCTTTTCTCCTTTAATCAATTTCCTCTTGAAAATTTCTTTTAGGAATTGTTGTGTTCTTTGGGATTAATATTGTTATTATTAATTCTGGAATTTATAGAAATAAATGACAAAGTTTGTCATTTTAGAAATTAATTGGATTTATGAGTATAAAAATGTGTAGGACTCTATTTATGGATACTTGGTATAATTGTCGTTGTGTATTCATATAAATTTGGCTTAATATGTGCAATCAAAGAATTATGACTTGTAAAATCATAGGTATCGGTACAACGTAGAAATTCAACCTAGATTATCATAAGAAAACCAAGTTACATATTGGACGTGTAAAAAGTTTTACTTCCTTTTTTTTTTAGCAATATCATGTTGACTCAACCCAAGCATCTAATATTACGTAGTTGATACAAACTCATACACAAAATTGTCATGGACACCTATAAGTCTTAACATACTTTAGGGTTACTACCCATATACTCAAGGGGGAACCCATACGTATGATTTGTTTTAACATGGCATGTATAAATAAGAGTTAATTTTCAGTTTTAGTATATTTTTTTTTATTTTATTATTCTGTCCATAAGTAAAGTTGTGCTAAATTAACCCGTTTCAGCTTGATTAATTAGTTAAAATGTGTGTTTATAGGTACCCATATGTTATGGTAACCCTGCATCTATGATTATTCAATATTTAACCCCTTTTTCATCATCAAGAAGTCAACTTCGATAATGGCTAGTATAAGTTAGAGTTGAAACCTTAGATCAAGTCTAGCTAAGGCCTCAAGTTATATAAATTTTCATAGCATGCATTATCATGTGAGAGATTCATACTTTATTATTATTGAGTACTGACAATTTTTATTTCTTAAATGACTAGCTCATCATAAAGCAACTGCCGAAAATAAATTTAAATGCATGATTACTTGCTTGCTTGATTGCAACGGTAAGAAAGAATATTATTAAGCATTTTGATACTTGCGTGGGTTTCCGGTGTTGAGAGTTGCTCCACCGAAGGGGTCGGCGAGCCCATATATATTTCTTTTATATCATGTTTTGTAAATTGTCGGAGCTCCTAAGTACAAAGGAGACTCTGTCGAAATTTTTGAAAAATTTAGGAGATAGACAAATTTCTGATTTTCGGAAATTTTAGAATCATTGGGTGGGGAGGACAACTGAATATCCCTAGATATTCCGTAACATAATAACCATAAAAAGCTGATCAGCGACTCCTGAATATCCTGATGAGTACTTCTATATAAGTACTAGCCCAAGAGAGGCTCCTGTCCTGCTACTTCTATTCCGACAGTAACATCGAATAGATTGGTTTCAGCCCAAGGGAGGCTCCGAAATTACAACCTGATCCCAGGTTAACGGGATTGTTCACGGGAATTATTTAGGGAATTAATTCAGAGTACTGTTCTCAAAATTGCATTGCATTTAGTCTACTAAATTTCATCTTACTCCAGTAAAATAACTCCACCTATCAAGGTAGGTAGTTTCTTGATTGCTCAAGGGAAGCAAAATCCTACTGAGAGCTCAAGGGAAGCTCAGAACATCATACAATCTATGGAGTAGGATGTCATTTACTTTTCCTTGATTTTGTGAAGTACACACATATAATAGTTGGCATACTTCTTTCCTTTTTGAAAAAAAAAAAAAAACTGCATCTTTCTTTTGTATACTTTACCGTCCTTGACCGAGGACTTGCTTGTCATTTTCTAAAATGACCTAGTATTGTTCACTAGGTGAAGAAGAGGACGTCTCCGCCGAAGTAACGCCGCAGTACAACGAGGAATAATCGTCTGGATAACTTGCTAGTTATTTCTTTTGTAATAAGCTTGTAGAAGTATTGTTGATGAAGTCCTGTATAATAATTACCATATGTATAATAAGATGTAATCTCTGGCATTTTTCATTTTTGCTGATGTTTACGGGCGATAATCGCGGATTTTCGGCGCGTAGCCTGGGGATGTGTATGACGTCACCATTCCATTTGGGAAGTGGGACGTGACAGACTGACTGCTACACCTACCATTGAAGCCAATTTGTATAGTTCTTCCAACCTTAGGTCCCGTATCCGAACCACCTTATGGAGATGCCCCATGTATCCTCCAACCTTAGGTCCTCGTTCGGATGGACCACCTTATGGAGATGCTCAACCTAGGAGCCAACTTGAGAGCATTCAAGTTGATTCTGATTATACATATCATGAACGTGTTAGATAATATGTGTTGAAGCAATTGAAATATTAAATTAGCTCGAGTTATAACATTGTCCTCTGATATCACTTGTTGGGAATGTGGTGAGACCTGACTAGAGTTGATCCATGAGGTATGCCATTGAACTTAGCCAATATGACTTAAAAGAAAAATCCATTATTAAGTCCATGACCAATCTATATATCTATACCTTATCCTCCCACTTTTTATCCCTTGTGGGACTAAACTTTATGAACTTCTTCTTTTATATTGTACCAAGAACCACCTTGAACACAAAGTTAAACCAACACATTGACCTAACCGCAACACTATTGAGTGCCAACAACATGTCTTGCTCCACTTTGGACCCGCTGACTAGACCCATCTTTGAAGCCACTTTGTATAGTCCCTCCAACCTTAGGTTCCGTACCTGGACCACCTTATGGAGATGCTCTACCTTAGGAGCGAACTCATAATTACTCCAACCCTAGGTCCCAGCTCGGACCACCTTATGGAGGCGCTCCACCTACGAGCCAACTTTGGAGCATTCAAGTTGATTCTGATTATACATATCATGTATGTGTCAATACAATATATCTCAAAGCAATCGAAGAGGTCATTCTTGTCCGTCTTGTAACCTTGGGCTTTGATATTTGATAGTACTTGTTGGGAACACGATGAGACCCGAATCAGAGTTAATCCATGAGGTATAAGATTTGGACTTGGCTCATAACTTAGTTAAAAGGAAAATTCCTTGTTAAGTCCAGGAGCAATCCCAATTATCTTACTCCATGCTCCTACTTTCTATCCAATGTGACATTAAACTTTCTACACAACTCCCTTTATGTCTCCACCACACTTGAGTGTGCAGTCGAATGTTAGATTCAACCTAACAATATCTACTTTAGCTCGTATTCAGGTAACCCTGAGCAACTATGAGATCAAACATATTGTTATCTTGACATTCAAACACATAGCTTAACTTATACGTTCACCAAATCGTACCATACCTGGTGTGAACCGAACACCTTTTTGCTCCACCTTGGGTTAGACAACTAAACCGATCTTTGAAGCCAAACTGCATCATTATTGGGTGCGAATTAGAAGACGTTTTCAAACCATATAATCCTTGACTCTCCATCTATGACTTAGTTTATTTATAAGAAGACCAAATTTCCTTCTTGCCATTATTAATCTTCTTAGGAAGGGAGAAAGTAACTAACTCAATTCTATTTTGTCTACTTTTGTAAGTCGAGCTGCCATCAGAAAAATAAGAAGGAAAGAAAGGCGAGCAAACCCACGAAGTTGTAGACGGCGTGTGTTTTGTGCTTTCCCAATCCAAGTTGAGTAGGCAAATTTTGAATTCAAAATCCCATTGGCAACACAATGTCAGGAAGCAACTGAAGAACTCGGTTGTTACTTGGGGCTCTGATCATTTTGTTACGTAAACGCGGCGTGACCTGAACGAAGGTGGTCCATAAGGTATAATATTGGACTTGACCTATATGACTTAAAAAGAAAATCCTTTACATAACCAGTCCATATTTCTATACCTCGTCCTCCCACTTTCTATCCGATGTTGGACTAAACTTTCTGTTCAACACTCCCTTTATATTTCCACCAATTATAAACCACCTTGAGTGCTCAACCAGAAGCGAAATACATCCCAACAATAGCCAATGGAGAGAGAGAGAGAGAGAGAGAGAGAGAGAAGCAAGCGGTTTTACTAAAAAGCCCCTTTACTTTTATTAGGATTTCCTTTTCCTTTGATTTTATTTAAGATTTTTAGAACCGAAGGGTTTCATTGTCAGTTTTTTCTTTGTTTTTCATGGTTTCCATACAAAATTTAATGGCGATGGAGTTGAGTTATAAAATAAAAGGTTAAGGAGACTTTTCTATTTCCATGCAAAAGTTAGGGAGTTTATTTTTAATCATCAACCCAATCTTACATGAAATTTTGATTTTGAGTATCATAATGGATCTCTGGTTCATTTGTTGCGTGAGAGGAATTTAGTTTCATTTCTTAGATTTTATGATTTGCAGTGATTTTGAACCACATCATACCAGTTGAGCAAATAGAAACTATGCCTATGACTACCTTGGGCAGAATACACCGTCAGGCCTTTATTTTATCCGTAAATCTGCTACAAATATAAAAATAAATAATGAGGGATCAACAGTAGGTAATGAAGTGGACTTGTCACACTTTGAGATTTAAGTAGGTTATTTGGGAGAATGATATTAATACGGAAGAGAAAATCTCAAGGTAAATGCTCAAGGGGATGAAAAACTAGAGATTGGCATCGCTCATTACCAAACTGATATCTTTTGCTTTCTGGATACATGTTTTTCTGCAAGTAACAACTTGCTTGTATATTTTTGGAAACAATCACTTTTGGATGGAGCATCAGGTTGAACCTCCTCATTTGTGCTGCATGTATGTCATTTAGTAGCCATTTAACAGTATTAACCAATTGTCTGACAATATTGATGTCATAGGCATGCCTGTGGAAGATGAGTTAAACAGTATTCACCAATTGTACTGGCCTACAGGGACGGACACAGGGCATAGGCTGGAATAGGCCTCCATTTTCTACTGATGGAGAAAACTTATGACTAAACCAATCTGATGTTTCATGAAATTGTACGCCCCATTCTCATGATTTCCTGACCTTGTAATTTGCTCTTTTCAGGAACACAGGATGCGTCGTGGCCAAAAAGCCATTTTTCACATAGAAGGTACTTCAATGATAACAATAACACATATAGTTTGCTCTTGACAGGTTTATTCTTTTCTCACATTGGAAATAAGTTTTCCGTGGCTATAACATAGTGGTATTAAGGAAGCACTCAATCCTTATAGCTTCAGATGTGTCATTCTAAGCAATGAACATGATAATGAGATTCCAATGTCCATAATATTGGGTTCAACATGTTGAACTCAATAAATATTCTGAAAACTAGTAAGTTGGTGCATCTTTATGTCGTTTGAAAATTTTGTATTCAGTAACCATAAAAAAGCTGAGAAATCTCAATACTTCTTAGCAACTGGCATCAACACTTGAGAAACACTGTCGAGTTCATTTTTCCAGTCAAGTTATATGAACTTTAGAGTTACAAATAGGCTTATAGTTTAATGAAATTGTATTCCTCCAATGCTTACATACTACATAGTAGCAAGAGTTAAATACAAACTATAAGTAGTAGGCAGCTGTAGTTTCACAAAATGTTGAAGTCAACTGAGACCGTGTTTTCTTCCGAAACAAATAACAGCTCAACTGAGACCGTGTTTTCTTCCGAAACAAATGACAGCATATTTTAAGGATATTTCATTTTTTATGTAGTTTTCGAAGTGATACCTATCTGTATCTTGATTATATGATGGATTATGTTGGAAGTGTTTTTAGCTGTCTCCGAACATTCTGCATATGACTTCCTAGCCACAAACCCGACATGCTGATGAAACCATATCTTATATCTACTGCTTCGCTCTAAAAATTTCTTTTCCTCAAGCTGATAAGGACCTAGTCGTTGCCAATAGAGAAGCAACGGGAGAGGGAATGGATTGGATTTAGGTACATGCACTTTCATATTTCTTTTCTAATCACAAATATGAATATCTATTCAGATACTGTTCATAACATGATAACGATATCCATATTTGACAAATTTTGATGTAGATAGAAATTTGATGGAGGAGAATTGGATGTCAAAAGAGATTAGAGAGAAATATTTCCAAATATTAATACAGTTCAAATATTGTACCAAAACGCCTCAATAATTGTAACTAGTACTTACAGATATGGCTATCATATACAAAATTAAGAGTAGAAATATAAATGAACTTGACCCACAATTTAGCTCAATATGCGTAGGGCTGCAAATGAACAGAGTAGCTTGCAAGCTCCTTGAAAAAATCTTGACTTGAATTGTTTCGCTTCCATTAACAATTCGAGCTTGAACATACCAGCTCGATTGGTGAACAAGCTTGACTTGTGAATCTCGACGAGTACTCGCTTGACTTGACCTTTTTGACTCAATTATGGCTCAACTCTACACGAGTGATCCTATATAGTTTTCTATTGTTCTGGTTTTGGATGTGAAACTACAAAGAAAATTATGAAAGCGTAATTTTTTTCCCACACACAAAATGCAAACATGAACACTATAATAGTGAAGACGGCCAAAGCCTGTCTCAAACTTACCGTAACTAGACATTAAATGATAATGGCCTAGGAAGTCCAGGGCTCGAGCTCGATCAGCTTGCGAGTTGCTCGACTCTGCTCGCGAGCAAAACAAGTTCGAGCTTGAACATCTAAGTTTGAGCTCCGGCTCGCACTCGAGCTTGGCTCGATAAGGACTAACCCTAAACGAGCAAAGCTTGAACATGCAAAGCTCGGTTGTTCTTCAGCTCGATTGCATCCCTACATATGTGATATATCAATGTTTTCCAAGTATGGTATAACTAAGAGTATATTGAAAGGAAGATTAATGATAAAACAATTTATTTATACTCATCCATATAGAACCTTAGTAGGAGCTTTCCTGAAGCTGGCTTCTAGGAGACATGAAGGGAAAGTGACGCGGACACTTTTAGATCCAAACTTGGTCCAAGACTATTTTTGGCAGATTTTAAGGATTTGAGCAAATCTTTTAATTTAATTTAATAGTTGTTTTTGAGATACTTCCAAGTTTGATTAGTATTCTGATTTGGAGGATTTTTGTATTTATTCTGATAATTATCATTTAGATACTTTCCTACTTTGAGTAGATTTATTTGTTAGGGCTCAAGTTATGTATTGCTTATAAATAGAGAGTTTTAGAGAGAAGCTATGTTATGATAAATTTGATTTTATTAATGAATTGCTCCATGCTATTTAATTCGCATGCTTGAGAATTGAGGTGCAAGTCCTCGTATCTTGAGTTGATTCAATGATCGGAGTTTCCGTTCTGTGTTAGGTGGTATCAGAGTCTCGACATGTCGAGAGCCATGATAGGAACCAACGACAACAACGACAACTTCTTCCTGACGAAGCGCAGGGGGCTGAAGGCCTCCTTGTCGCGTTCCATTGCTTCGAAGTCTCTTCGCAATTGAATCTACGCGTCCAATGAGTTAAGCGAACAATAGGCTTTTAAGAACCATCGAGGAAACCGGTTCGTGGTCCAAAACGACGTCACGGATAAGCAACGCTCATGACCTCCTAGGAGAGGGTCACATTGAGGGCTTGTGTGGGTTCTTCTAGTGCAAGCAAGGAGTTCGGTAATCTCGTCAGGAGGGGTCGTAATGACAATTGTGACGGTGACATACCGACTAACCGAGGGTGCTACGGTGGTTGGGACGGTATTGGCGGATGCAGTTGCTACATCGACCAGAAGAACGATTTTTTTAGCAGTAGAGATCGGTTCAACGCTGGGTAGGCTTATCTACGTGGCGGTTGTAGGGACGAATCCAAGAAGAAAGAGGCGTTCCATGATGTGACAATGACGCTCGTGCCAACTCCCAGACACGAAAATTTCGCGCAAAGGGGATCATGTTCCGACCTTGTTGTATCGTTAATGGTAGAAGATTTGCGATTGTGATTGACGACGTCATCCAAGTAAACCTCATTAATCGACGATTGGTCGAATTTGCAGGTTGGCGTTGGAGAAGTACCGAGATCCATACTCCATTGGAAGGGATCAAAAAGCGACAAACATCAAAGTAAACAAACGTTGTAGAGTCCATTCCTCTATTGGTGCCTACAAAGATGAGATCTATTGTAACGTGATGGATGAGCTTGATCTTTGTCACATGTTACTTCATCGATCATGACAATATGATGTAGGGGCGAAGCACGATGGGTGCAACAACATATACGAGTTGGAGAAAGAGGGGGAGAGATATAGCTCTACGCCTTTGAAGAAAAATATCATAACCGAATCTTTACAAGAGTAGAAATTTTTTCGTCATTGACGGGTTCTACGAAGGAAGCATAAGAGGGTTTCAAGAAGGCCCGTGGGGTGCGTGACTTGGTAGCAAAGGGAAGCGTAGAGGCCGAAGAGTCGACACAGGAAGAAACTAGTTCAACAGAGGTATGAACCCTACTCGATGAGTTTCATACTATATTTCCGGAGAAGTTTCTTGGAGAACTACCACCCAAGCGTGACATTAAACATTGTAGTGATCGTGTTCCGTGGCTGAGTTGGCTGAACTTGTTACACTACCACATGAGCTCACGAAATGATAAGAATCTTGGAAAGAGGTAGAGGACTTGTTGCAATAAAACTCGCAGTCTTGTTCTCTACAAGAGAAGGAAAAACTGAGAAATTACCAACCTTAAAGAATCACCTTGTGCTTGGTTTGGTCGATTTACACATGTGGTTAACCAGTTTGGCATATCCCAATAAAAGAAGGATCATTCAGTCTTTTATAGACAGACATTAGCCGTTTAGATACTACTTGGTGTCTATATTGATGACATCGTGATTACAGAAGCTGACATTCAGGGTATTGCCGAGCTGAAAAAGTATCTTGGCAAGTAGTTTCAGATCAAAGATATGGGATTGGGTATCGAAGTCACATGGGGCAAACAAGACATTGTGATGTCTCAGGGGAAGTATGTTCTTGACATACTAACTGAAGCAGGGATGATGCAAACAAAGGGAGCAACCTCATCCATGGATCAAGGGGTAAAGTTACTTCCAGATGAGGGGATATCGGTGATCGACCCTGAACACTATCGTCGACTGGTTGGAAAACTCAATTACTTGGCGGTTATGACACTACCGGACATTTCTTTTGCTGACAGTGTGTGAGTAGATTTGTGGCTTCTCCATGAGTTCCGTATTGACAAACTATTCTCATGATCTTGCGCTATCAGGCTCAGAACTCGAAAAAATGAATTCGTATGAAAAATCATGGACATACTCATCTTGAGTGTTCCACAGATGAGCGCAAGTCTTACACATCGACGGTCTATATCTGGCTATTCAGTATTTATTAGAGGAAACTTGGTGTCATGGAAGAGAAAGAAACATAGTGTTGTCTCCCCATCAAGTTCAACAAAGGAATATCGAGCATTGCTCATGGCACAACAAAGGTGTTATATTTGCCACTTCTCCTAAATGAGCTGGGAGAAGAAGCAGGATCGGAAGAGCTGGAGACGTGTGGCGTGATAATCAATCAGTCATCCACATTGTTACCAATCCCGTATTTCATGAACGGACGAAACATATTGAGATACCACTTCCTCTGCGATGAATACCAAAAAGGGGTAATCACATTTTACCATGTGAGAACTAGAGATCAGATAACAAATCTTTTCATGAAGTCCCTTTCAGGTCCCCGTGTATATTTTTTATGTAACAAGCTGGGATGATTGATATCTATGCACATCTTGAGGGAGGGTGTTAAGTATAAGTATTATTGGGCTTTATACCCACATCGGGTAAAGACAATAATGAGTGGCTAGCCCTCTAACCACTTTGCACCTACACATTCTTTTCCCCACTAAAAAGTAAAAAAAAATTGGAAGCATTTATACGGGATCATTGATAAAACACTCAAAGAGTTTCTGATCTCTCAAAAAAATTCAGGCATCAAGAACTGAAACAGAACTGCCTCACATAACCAGTCATGTAAAAAAAGAATCAGTCATGCAATCAGTCAAAAAAAATCTGCACCCCCAACCCAAAAAAACTCAAAACTCCTCCACATAATCAGCCGTAAAAATGTAATCAGTCATGTAAAAAAAACAGTCAAACCTAAAAAAAAACTCAAACTCCTCCACATAATCAGTCATGTATACAAAAAATCAGCATGTAAAAATAAATCAATAAAAAAAAGTCCCCAAAAAAAAGAGTTACCGGAAGGAGACTCGCCGCCGTCTTGCTGGAAGGAGCTGGATGCAATAGGGCTGGAGACTGCTCGGCTTTTTTGCTGCCAAATGGCTGCTGCTGGATGCTGGATGCCCTTTTAGAAGGAGCCATTGGGACTGCTGGATACTTTAATTTGGCCTGTGTTAATTGGGCCCATGAAGTTTCTTTTATCTGCAAATACATAAGGCGTGCCTTGACTTGTGAAAGGTGCGCCTCCTGAAAGGCATGCCTAGGCAGCGCCTGGAGAAATGTGCCTCGCCTAGTGAGGTGCGGGGTGCTGGTGGTGTGCCTTGATGTGAGGGGTGCGCCTTTGCCTACATTGTATCGAAGAGAATCACAACGCTGATAAATATGATTGCCACTATTTTACAAGTTATGATTCATCTAGATCTTGATTTTCCAACATTATGGTCACATAACTTCACTCTTAGGTATCCCTTGGCCATAGTTTTCATTTATTTGGTTGTGATATAAAACAACTCTTGTATTTGTGTCCACCAATCTAATGGAGGGATTGTTCAGATCTTCGAATGAAAAAGTAATCTCGATCCTATGTGAATGTAAGAGTCTAATAAATCTGAGGAATGATCCTAAATTTTGGCTCTCTATATGCCTGATCATTTCCAGATTCCTTTGCTTCTATAGTTGTCAATAATACTTCAATGTTAAATAGTTATAGGACTCCCTTCTATGCCTATGTGAAATCTAGAAATAGCTTATCATCCCTCACAATCATGAATTTACAGGACAGGAAGAGGTGCTTGTTATCTCCCATTTCCAGTAACATGTGTCCAACTTGGCTCTCTCTATCAGTTTCCAATTCTATAGATATGCCATGAGTTCTACCTTGTCTTGATTAAGTAAAACCAATAAATTTTTAAATCCCAGACTTCAACTTGTCATTCCTCCAACAAGTAACCACTGAAGCACATTGATTTGAGACATCTCACAGACTTGAGGAAATATGTTTTTGTGATTCTTCAAACTACCCATCTTGTCAATCTTTGATCGTTCCACATTGTAAACATTGCACCTGTGAAGGAGTGCTTGATTCTTCCTTTTGAAAATGTATTTCTTCTCGGCAACTCCATAGGATACATACTAATCTTTGAAGTCAATTGTATGCAGGATTATATTTTGTTTGCAACCAATAATTTATCTTCCTTGACTGATATTAACTACATTTGTTTAATTATCAAGCAAAATAATTTCTATCTTGCACCAGCATTTTTTGTATGTTGAGCTTTTCAAAGTTCATCTGATTAACATGATGGTTTTAGCTCTGGAGCCTTTGGTAGTCAAGTTCTTATGAGTTGACAGTTAGGATTCTGTATAGGCTTTTTCTACTTGGATCTGCATTCATGTCAAGTCAAGATCACCTTTTGCTTCTCTCTTGAATGCTTGTTATCTTAACACACGACCAGTGTTGTAGATGTCGTCCAACATGACCGAAATGTTTGGCCAACGTGTCCATTTTGAGAGGAAACAATATATACCGGACCAAAATGTCCTTTATGTCATTTTGCAAACAATTGGCTGATATTTTGGGATTTTTTCAACATTTTGGTCGATGTGTCATTTATATTTTATAGAAGTCGGCCGACATTTGAAGTATCGGTGTTTTTGTGATTTTGGGTCTAGTTTGATTCTCAAAATGGGTTAAACCTGTAAGCAGTAACTAATCCGCAATGGAACCATAATCTCTCTCTCTCTCTCTCTCTCTCTCTCGATCTGTTGTTGCCTCCTCTCTCGCTCTCCTCTCTAGATTTGTTGTCTCTCTCTCTCTCTCTCTCTCTCTCTCTCTCTCTCTCTCTCTCTGTTGATCTGCGCTCGAACACTCATTGGTGAGGCTCCACTCGTCCACTTCAACCCCTACTCCAATTAGGCATACCTCAATTTAAAATTACTTGCTCTTAAATTTTTCAATATTTGTATTAGAAATTAGATTTATATAGGACATTTAGGTCGTAATATATAAAATGTTACATATTCATTGATATTCCCCAACATCCAACACCCGATATTAAAAATCTCAATCCGACATGAACCCGACATACGACATCTACAACCTTGCACATGACATACATGCTGTCTTGTCGTGGTTTGTGTTTCTAATATCTACCTCCTAGCATCTGCATGACTGCATCCATTCGTTAATTGTGACAACTTACAGTTTCCACAACCATAAATGAGTTCTTCTATAGGCTTCTGTTAAGATGTAAATATGTTTCATTCACTCTTGAATTATGTTCTTGTTGCAGCATTCGTTGCTAAGTTTATGAGCATCTATAAGGGGTTCCTCATTGCAACATTTGGCTAAGTAATGCAGCAAATCATTACAAATTCAGACCCTGTAACCTGCCAGGTATGTCTGTTAAATCCTCTTGTAAACTAATCCTGAGAAACCCTTCATAATGATCAAGTGCAGGCATTAAAACTGTAGACTTAAAATAAAAATAAAGTTAAAACCTTTTGTAAACTAATCATGTATTTTTTTTTCTTTTCTTTTATGCAGTATGAAGTAGAGGAGATAAAGCTGGCATGCCATGTATCTTCGGTTATGTTTGGTCCCTTTTAGAGTTATCACATACATTATTTGCTATATATTGTAACGACATCAATCAACTGGAGCTGGAGGTTTCTGTTCTTTCTTTTTCCTGGGAGGACCTTGTTAGGAGCTAGGCAACTGTGTAAAATGAAAGGGTGTGGATGAAATTTAAACTCTACTTCTGTCTGCTATCCTAACGTTGACTCTAATCAATCTTGAAGAGAGGTTTAGTTGCAATTGGTGGAATCCGATTTGAAATGTCTATTTGACATGTCAGTAGTTATATCTTTTATGCAGAAAATGCTATTGATCACCCAAATTTTTTGGGTGATACCATGGTCATGGCGATGACGTAGTGCTGATACGGCGATGATGTAGTGCTGATATGGCGACGAATTTAGTATTACAGATGATATATATTTTCCAAATTTCTTATTTTTGATATTTTAATTTGATCATGAAATTTTTTATTTGGGATCGATTTTGTAGTACTAAATGTGGCGCTGACATGGCGTAAACGTGGCCACGATTTTAGTGCTATAGATGACATATTTTTCCAAAACTCATGAAATCTCAGTTGTGATCAAGATTTTCTAATGACCACCAAATGATACAAATCGCACTGACCAAAGGGTATAATGAGAATTTGCCTTGAGCTAAAGGATGCTGATGCCACATCCTGTGTTGCATCAAACCTAGACCCTACTTATATATATATTTAAGTATAGCCCAATAAAAACCAATTTTCAGTGAAAATTCCTTCGTAATTAAATCAAATAACATACCAAAATATTTTTTTATGTAAAATTAATCCTGGCCCAGAATATCATACATTATAGGATAATTAATGAGCTCAAGCTCATATACAAAATAAAATTTTAAATATAATAATAATTATTCTTTAGGCCTTTAGGCCCCAAACCAGTTGAAATTCATTAGGCCCAATGGCTAATATAAATCTTTTAAAGTATTTTTATATATGAATCTAGTCCATATTAATTAAGGAATTCAAAATAACTAATTTTATTTACTAGGCTATATAAGTCCAAAATTATACAATTTTCAATAAACCTGTTTCGAAAAGTCAATAACCCGATAGTAAAATCTATAACATATCGCGATCGAAAAATATATTCTATATAGCTAATTACAAAACCAAAATTTGTGATTTGAAGATTTAGGAAAATTTAGAAAATAAAAAAATAAAAAAATTTGGGAAATTTCTAGAATTCGGTTAACGGAGGTTACAAATCTACCATCCTTAAAGAAATTTCGTCCTCAAAATTTAAGATTGAAGTGGCCAACCAAAGATTTAAACATGAAGGAAAGTATAGTCAAAACCTTAGGCACAATCACGAACAATGATATGTCATAGCACGATCAAGAATAATCAGATCAAAATCTCTGCATGACTTAGTCATATTAGCACGATCAAGGATAGGGTCGAAGTATGGTCAAATCGATTAGGCACGATTTAGAATGAAAATTCAGTTATTTAGGCACGACTCAAGTCACTGTAAATAGGACCAATATATTTTAGTCATGATCAAGATAGGATCAAATTGAGTATAAAATGATTAGTAGGGTCTAGGTTTGATGAAAATTCGATTCAAAGTCGCAAAGGCACGATCAAAATCGAAACTTAGGCGTGATCGAAGATAAATTTTTTGGCACGATCAAGATTCGAAGTTAAAGTCTTACGAGCACGATTTAGGGAGAAATTTATACGTATAGTCACGATCATTAGAATCACGATCATTGGAATCAAAGTCGTCTAGTCATGCCAGGTCATCTAGGCACGACCAAACAGGAAAGTTCAGGGATAATCAAGAATAGTATGAAACATAATCATGGTTAGAACAGAACTTAGTCATTCTTAAGAACTAAATCGAAGGTTTAGGCATGAGTGATAATAGCATTGAAATCCAAACACGATCATAATTTGAGATTTTGACACGATCGAAGATAAGGTCAATCAACTGTTGATTTAAAACATGATTTAAGCACGATGAAGAACAAAATCGAAGTCTGAGCACGAGCAACAAAGAATCGAAATCCAAGTCACGATCGGGTTTAAAATCATTTGAGTATAGTCAAGAATCAAGAATGTTGGTGCGATAAGGGATAATCAAAATTGATTGGTCACGATCAGAGTGGATCAATAGCGATATTGAATTCAAGGAATGATTCAAGGATAGGGAAGTCAAATCTCTTGTATTATGATAGGAAAATCAAAAGATAGGATTTGCAGAAGGAAAGTCAAGGTAATCATCTCACTTTTTTTTTCGACTACTGCCAAGGTTATCCGAACTCCAGATATACTACTATAAAATCATAATCTTCAGTCATGAAGATTAAACTCTTCTATAAATACTGTAGGCTTGACCTTTATTCCAAAGTCACTACTCATAAAACATACTCTTGTTATAACTCCTCAAATTCTTTTACTCTCATTATAAACTTAGCCATCTTGAAAGTCCAAAGTCCTCCACCTTGTTTTTAATTTGGATCTGAAATCCCTGAATCAGGGTTTATAAAAATTTCTGAACATTGTTGAAATTTATACCCCTCGTATTTCTTACACTACCATATAAATATATATATATATATATATATATATATATATATATATATATATATATATATATATATATATATTACCTTCACATATCCTTCAATCTTATACCTTCAAATGTTCAGAAGTCCCACAAAAGTCTCTAAAGTTTCCTATAATTTCAAAAAGTCTGTATTTTACCAGTTCTTAGTCATTTTCATGTCAATCCTTTATTCAATTTTGTATCATCACCGCATGTAGTTTGAATCTCTTCTTCCTGTATTTGGATTCTAAGTTCAATATCTTAGTCTTAATGAATCTCGAGGGTCAGTAACTTAAAAATGTCTACGTTTTCTCAAAATTAAATCAACCTTGAATATTGTCACGCCCCGATCCGGGAAATCGCTCGTCCTCGCTAGATTTTACCCGAATCATCGTCCTCGCTGGGGCGTGATGCCGCACGAGCCTGGAGTTGCGCTCGTGCAAGGCAAGATAACGGTTCACATAGTGATAATCTCAAAGTCGTAACATAAGCAGCGGAAGAAAACAAAGAATACAATAAGAATCTCTTTTATTCATAATGAACTGAAGGTTACAAGGCTCTGAATAGCCCAACTTAATATGCCAATTGGCTACAACGCTCATGATCTTTCTAGCTCACAAAGGATTACATTGTTCCATACATTATGCCTCTTTATAGCCACCAAGTAGTCTTCGGCCGAATATCTCCATGTCGCAAGTCCGAACGCCTATGCGGTAGCTCCTCTTGAACGCCAAGGACTCCATGCCTCGGCACGTCCAAGCCAAGCCCCGCCCCGAGCCGAACATACCCGAACCTGCACATAAACTAGTGGGGGATTAGTGCTTTCATCCTCGCTTCGCATTGATCAAGATCCGCTCGCAACCAAACCAAACACTAAATATCATTAGTGAAATATGCATCATTATTTGTGATCTTTCTACTTAGCCTTAGGATCAGTTTCATGGCAATCTTCATATATAGCAACTTATCATAATGTGTCCCATACCGTATTCCTGCAGCAGATACAGTTAGCCATAATATGAACATAACATAGTGTTTCATGCTCATCTCCATTCCTTTTTGCCTAGTCTGCCATGGTTAGAATACTAAGCAATCATACGATTTGCGCAACCAACCAATCATAACCGTAAATATATGCATAAGGGTGACAGGCCCTGCGCCTGCACCCAACTCTCATCTCAGCCCACCGGCCCTAACTATATGAAGGTCACGGTATTTCGCACCATAATGGACTTGACATCTCTTATGTGTAAGCCTATAATCACTTCGATACGGGTTGCTAGCCAAGTATCCGAAGGATTCTAAACTTACGGATATCATAGCTTATCACAGCACTGGACTGTCGTAATCCGTCCGAATGATGTGCACCATAAATACCACACATAATTCCCTCCTAGGCCGAACGGTCCCGGTGCCCCGGCGTAATCGTCCGAGGGAAGCCGCACCCGTGCATGTTTTCCATAAATAAATTCACTTTATTTATTTTAATTCTGGGAAAATACAACTTTAGGAATCCGATCTAAAAGACGATCGCTTTATCCCTTGGACGATGCGAAGAAGAAAAGCTCTCAAGAATTCGACAGCAATTTAGATATTCTGTATATCTGTACAATGAATGAGAAGAGAACTCTATTTATAGAGTCAAAAAAAATAACTGAAAAGATAACTGTCTTCATAATCTATGCATAGTTGATAATCACGCAGGACTCAAACGTACGCAAGGTTAATGAGCAGTTACTAGACGTGGCCTGTAACTGTTGGACACATGGCAATCGTGCATGAGTCGTGTGCAAGTTACTGAGCACGCATACGAGAGATTTGTGGCATATCTGCCACGTACTCCAATCTGATAATTTGAGATGAAATCCACGCCAACTGGTTGAGGATGAAATCCACGCAGACTTGGGGCAGAAGGCTTCAGAATATACGCCAACTTGAGGCAGAAAGCTTCAGAATACACGCCAACTTGAGACAGAAAGCTCAAAATTCACGCAAACTTGAGGAAGGAACATAGAAGTTCAAAATACACACTTGAGTCAGAACGGCCAGCTGTCTTGATTCGACGTACCTCGACTGGCACAAAATCTCTGACATTGATTGCCTTGTCAGTCACATTAAATGACAATAAGGTCTTTTTGGTACGCCAACTTGATGACGACTGAATCTTGTTGAGGAAGATTTCGAAAGTCACGCAATAGTCGGCTGAGATCTCTCGAGTCCCGTGCATACGTGGCATACGAGGAGACATTTTTTGACTGTCGTGCTGTCAGTCATAATGACACTCTGACAAATGATGAGCTGTCTCTGTGTACCATTTAAACTCTGCATATATTTGAGGAAATGGTCTGATAGAACTCAGCGTGTATTTTAGACATTGTTCTGATATGCTGTATTAACTCAGCGTGACTTCATTTTTGAGGCCTACAAAACCCCCTTCAAAGTTTTCGAAAAATGATAAATTATTTCGAAATACTTTGAAATCGAGATGATAAAATGAATTTAGTCACGCTGAGATGATTCAGGAAAAGATTTCTTCTTCAATAATGACAGCAACTCCTGGGTTTGAGACGGGATTGGCAAGCACTCTGGGGATGTATTCAAATATCATCTATTCATATCTGGATACATACTCCAGGCATTTCTTGAAAGACAAAACTATGCCCTTCTCTGAGCTCCGAACGGTGGTCAATTTCCCGCTCCTAGCACTACGACATGCTGGCTGTGAAAGTCAATGTATCTTCTTTGAACATCTCCTAGATGAATTGGAGACAACTATCCGAAGATACTGGGAGATCAAGAAGGAAGATGTTAAATCTTTGACTGTGGTTGAGATCGCTCAAATGGAACATGAAGCCCAAGCTCAGCAAGCTGCTTTAGAAGAATTTCTTGCTTCTTCATCGGAGAAGTTAGTAGAAAAGGGTGAAGAAATATTAGCTACTCGTCAGAGAGTAGAACTTCTGGAGAAGGATGAAATATCAAAAGCTGAAGAGATCAAGAAGTTGAAAGAGGAGCTGGCTCGTCTTCAGGAGCGAATTGCCTTCATGGAAAAGGAGCAGGCTGAGGTCGTCACTGCTCGTATATCTGAAGATGAACGCCGTCAAACTCTTCAACAAGAGCGAAAGCAGATGCAGGCAGAGCAAATTGAAGAAGTTAATCGTCGCCAATATGCTATTATCACTTTTGATGAACAAATTGTCGCAGTCGAAGCAGCAGAAAGAGTTCGCAAAGCTCATGATGAGAAAATGAGTACTGTACTTGATCGCATTAAGGAGCTAATAACTCCTAATAAATAGATCTTTTACATTTTTACTTGTAATCAATATTTTGATTTTGAATGAAGACAAATGAGAACTTTTGATCTGATTTTTGACTTTGTTGTTTTGATAATGATGTATTTATAGAAAATATGTTCAGAGGTAAATAATACATGACATATTTCAATAGAATAGAATATACAAATGAACTTTGTAATTCTATCAGATGATATTAAACCAGAGATGATCTTAGTTTAATACTGATTAAAAAAAATAGAATTCAGACATAAAAATATCTTTGAACTCAATTTTTTATGATCTTTGGACTCGAGAATCAAAAGACTAGATATTATTTTCATAAATATGATACTGAGATAGAAAATTCAGAGGTAATATGGACGTGATTTTCTAGATATCAAATTTGCTAAGAAAATGATACAAAATAGAATATCTATTGCCACTGGGGATAAAAGATATCGAAACGATTCTTGTAAAGAACAATGACTTTTGGTATTTTTACTAGCTGGGGAATGATAGGAGAACAATCTTGACAGATGAAAATATTACACATAATATTTCTTCAAGAATTTTCCATTAATGGGCATCATAGTGACTTTACCATCCATAGTGGTAAGCTGATATGCCCCATTAGAAAAGACTTTATTCACAATGAATGGACCTTCTCATTTTGCATCGAACTTGCCTTTACTCATGTGCGTCATAGTCATCGGACGTCCGACTGTAAGAACAAGTTCTCCTTTTTGATATGCTCGAACTCTGACTTTCTTGTTAAAAGCTCTTGAGATTCTAGCTTGGTAGAATTCGATATTCTGTTGAGCATATAACCGCTTTTCATCCAGAGCTTCTAATTCCTGAAGTCGAAGACGATCATTATTCTCGGTGGTAAGTTCATTAGCGATTGCTATCCTTAAAGAAGGAATTTGAATCTCTAATGGAAGAACAGCTTCGTATCCATACTCCAAAGAGAAAGGTGTACATTTGGTGGCATTACGAACTGTAGTGCGGTAAGCCCACAAACATTCACCAAGTTTCTCACTCCAATTACGTTTGTTAGTAGAAACAAACTTTTTTAAGAGTTTGATGATGGTCTTATTGAAAGCTTCTGCTAATCCGTTAGCTGCTGGATTATATGCGATAGAAGCCAAATTGTTGATCCGATGATCGTCACAGAATCGAGTAAACTTCTGGCTGACAAACTGTGGTCCATTATCATGAATAATACGTCGAGGAACACCAAATCTGTAGATGACATGATGCTTGATAAAGCTGATGACGTTGGAAGTTTTGACTTCAGATAAAGGAATAGCTTCGGCCCATTTGGAAAAATAATCGGTTATTGCGAGAA
Organism: Iris pallida; assembly: GCA_029216955.1. Taxonomy (NCBI): domain Eukaryota; kingdom Viridiplantae; phylum Streptophyta; class Magnoliopsida; order Asparagales; family Iridaceae; genus Iris; species Iris pallida. The sequence goes on from JANAVB010022398.1 coordinate 2,687,967, forward strand.
TAAACCGATGACCTTTTGATGACGGCGGATTGATCGGGCCAATAATGTCCATGCCCCAAGCTTCGAAGGGCCATGATGCTGCCGTTGGATGTAGAAATTCTGAGGGTTGATGAATAAAATCCGTATGAATTTGACAAGCTTTACACTTCCTTGCATATTCGATGGCATCTGATACCATAGTAGGCCAATAATAACCCATACGTCGAATACGGTCTTGAAGTTTTGGTCCAGGCTGATGTGCTCCACAAATTCTATCATGTGCTTCGCGGATAATTTGTTGGGCTTCACTACCGGCAACACATCGAAGAAGTAAACCATCATAAGCTCGACGATATAAGGTTTTTGTAGTATGATTGTAATAGAATCTGAGTGATCGTCGTCTGATAGATGCTGCCTCACTCGGATTATCTGGAAGAATATCATACAATACGAAATCTAAGAAAAGAAGTCTCCAATCTTTATCTGTATTCTGAGTCTCAGTTAAATTACTGAAGGTGAATTCCATACTAGAATCAGATGAAGATGATAATGATTTATGACTTAATCCAAATCCTCTTGTTGTACTGACATCATGAGATGTTGATTCTTCAATATCAACTGGAAGCCCTAGAGTTAGATTGTTTTCGAGATGAAATAATTCTCGATTGCAAACAACAATCATTTGTTGACATCTAATCAGAATAGCTAACACCGCCGCAAGATTAGCAAGAGCATCAGCTTCTGTGTTACATGCTCGCCTAACATGCTCGATGAAGAATCCTTCAAATGAAGAAGCCATAGATATAGCCGATCTATGATAAGGAACCAGATCTTGATGGCGAACTTCATAAGTACCTCTTATCTGATTGACAATGAGTTTAGAATCTCCATACGCTTCCAAATGTTGAATATTCAGATGTTTAGCGAGTTGAAGACCAATAAGCAGTGCATTATACTCAGCTACGTTGTTTGAACATGGTTGATCGAGAGAATAAGCTCTTTGGATAGCAAGACCTTCTGGCGACACAAGAACGATTCCAACCCCAGCGACAATGTCACCATTAGGACCTATTCTTGAAGCTCCATCAAAGAATAGACGCCAAATAGGATCTTCTTCGGCAATTTGGTTTGAGTCTAGGACTTCATCTGGGATTTCATTGTAGAGTTTTGAATTTTCTGGAATTGAATGAGCAGCCAGAAAATCAGCTAAAGCTTGTCCTTTGACCGATTTCTGAGGAATATAGTGCATATCATACTGAGCAAGTAAAATTCCCCAATTAGCCAATCGAGAATTTAAAACACTTGGTTTCTTCATCATGACTCGTATAGGATTGATCCTAGAAATGACATAAATGGTCTGGCCAATGATATAATGTCGTGTCTTTTGGACAGCGAACATAAGGGCTAGACATTCTTTTTTCGACCGGTGAATAACGAGGTTCAGCTCCGGTCATAGTACGACTGAGATAGTAAATGGCTTGTTCATGACCATTTTTATTCTTTTGAGCGAGCAGCGCACCCAATGAATGACTCGTTGCTCGGGTATATAGAAGGAACGGTATTCCTAAAATAGGAGGTACCAATACTGGGGGGTTCATCAGATATTGTTTTATGTCATCAAATGCTTTCTGACATTCGTCAGTCCAGACGAAAGAAACACCTTTTTTCAAAAGTTTATTGAATGGTCTGCAGCGTCCTGAAAGATTAGAGATGAATCTCCTGATATAAGTGATCCTTCCTTGAAATCCTCGTAACTCTTTTAAGGTGCGTGGAGGACGCATCTCTTGGATGGCTTTGATCTTCTCGGGATCTACGTGTATACCTTTCGAGGTAATGACGAAGCCGAAAAATTTGCCACTAGAGACGCCTAAGGACTTAGTAGGGTTCATCCTTAATTGATTCCGACGCATTAGATCAAATATAGTTTTCAAATCTTGGATGTGATCCTCTTTTTGTCGACTTTTGACTGCAATATCATCAACGTAGCATTCGACTATTTTCCGCAAATGTTCACGGAATATAGTGCTCATAGCTCGTTGATAAGTTGCTCCTGCATTCTTGAGACCGGATGGCATCACTGTATAACAGTATATACCGATCGGCGTTCTGAAGGAAGTGTGTTTCTCGTCATCTGGAAACATTTTAATTTGATTGTATCCAGAATACCCGTCCATGAACAACATCCGTTCAAAACCACAAGTATTATCGATCATAACATCAGTAATTGGTAGGGGGAACTCATCTTTAGGACATGCCGTATTGAGATCACGATAGTCTATGCATACTCTGATCTTGCCAGTCTTTTTAAGGACATGAACTATATTAGCCACCCAATCAGGGTGTTGTTCCTCTCTAATAAACCCAGAAGCCATGAGTTTATTAACTTCGGCTTCAATTGCATCCATAATGTCTGGACGAAATCATCGCTGTTGTTGCTTGACCGATTTAGCATTTGGCATGATATTGAGTTTATGAGTTGCTATCTGTGGATCAAGTCCTGGCATATCTTCATAGCTCCAAGCGAAGACATCGATGTATTCGCGAATAAGCTTGATCATGTCTTGCTTATCAGTTTCTGAAAGACTTTCACTAATGAATATTGGTTTGGGAGATCCCTCTTCACCAACATCTATTTGAACGAGTTTATCTTCAGTTGAGGTTCTCTTTGTTCGAATCTAAACTCCCATTGATTATCTAACCTTTGGGCCCATTGTTCTGATTCGGATGAGATTTCAAATTCGTCTTCGTCATCTTCTTCAAGACCATCAACGGAAACCATGTTGGAAGACAAAATGTTACGGTGGAAGTCACCAATACTTGTATCAGAATCCCAAGAGAAGGAACTAGAAGAATCAGATCTTTTATCTTCATCAGATTCGGGATCTTCATGGATGATATTGATAAAGGAAGTAGGAGCAATATAACCCAATCCGCATTTCGTCCTTTCATATTTTAAAGGAGGGATCCGCACAGGCATTCTTCTTCCTCTCCCATTACTGAGGCCAGTTCTGAAGTCATAGCCCATATTTTTGATAATATCTTTAGATTGCTGGCTGTAACGACGCAACTGTAATATTTCAGAATCATCATTTCTATCATCATCTTCAAGATTGATAGGGTTTTTTGGTCCTTTGTAAAAGAATATTGGAATGTCTCCTGGTTTTCTGCTAGGTACTAGAAAGCATGAACCTTGTACTGATTCTAAGGATACTTCTGTATGAAAAGTCTGTACAACTCCTATGGTTATTGTTTTCAAGTCATCTAACAAATGCACTACCCCCAGTAGAAAGAGGTGGGAAGTTAGATTCTCCAAGGAATTCAGAATAGTCTTCAGAAACTGAAGTTCTTTGATTAGAAGCCAGGACTCTTGCTCTGGTGCCTCTATATACCCCATCTGGACTATCAGTTCTACCCCCAGAATTCCGAGAGGTCATGTTGATAGAAGCGAAAAGAGGTTCATCTTCATCAGATATAGGTTCATACTGGATCCGATTAAAGACAGACTGTCGTTTAGTTTGACATCTGCATTGAATTATGACTCTAGGTTGGAAGTCACAATCATGATCAGTATGGTCATGATCCATTGACATAGAATTATTCCTCCTCTTTTGTTGAAGATGTTCTTGCAAATCCGTATGTGAAGATTGAGGTATATTTGAGAACAATCTTTGTTTATTAGAAACGTATTTCTTGTCCTTAGATTTTGACGGCTCTTGATTATACAAAGAATGATTAATCTGAGCAACATAATTTTTGGCATACTCTGCATCCAGATCTCTTACTTTTGCTTCCGATTGGTGTGGTTTCTTAACACCAGAAGTGCTTCCCAAACGGGATTGATTAAGTTTCATTCTTAGATCTGTTGGAGGTAAAACATTAATTTTTGACACTTGAAGTTTTTCTTCCATTGATCTGGATATTTGCAGAGAAGGAAGAGTTGAACCATCCCCTTAAGTAGGAGTTGGTAACAAACCTTTTTGTAGAGACAAATTCTGTGCCCAATTTGAAGAAGTCGTAGAAGAAGACATTAAGAAATGTTTCTTTTTAGACTTATTCAAATTTGGAGACATAGAATGTCCAGAAGGAAGAGTAGTCAAAAGACTATTTTTTTTTCTTTGACTAACAAAATTGTCAGCCAAAGCTGTTCTTGAAGTAAATACTACAGGAGCAGAAGAAACAACTAAAGAGTTGTTCCTATTCGAAGGGACTTTGTGAGCCATTTGTGGAGGAGCCATAGCAAGACTACCCCCAGTTCTAGCAGAATTTGGCAAGGAGGAAGAAATAGCTAAAGAGCTATTCTTCTTAGAATATGCTGATGACAATTTGGCTAAGGAACCAGTGCTGTCAGCATATAAAGTCTTGGCTAAAAAGCCAGATTTTGGTACGCATGCTGAGTCAGGGAGAGCTGACTTGGTGGATGATGCGTACGGAATACACGCTGAGACAGGCTTGGTTAAAGAACCAGTACAGTTAGCGTGATTTTTGGGTTTGGAAATGCACGCTAGAACAGGTTTGGCTAAAGAGCCAGTGCTGTCAGCGTGACTTTTGGACTGATTGACTACAGAAACAGATTTGGCTAAAGAGCCATCACTGTCAGTGTATCTTTTGGATACTGTCGACTTCGAGCACACAGGAGTATGCGTGCCTGCAGTGGAGTTCTTGCCAGTGTTAGTAATGGACACTGTGGCAGAAACTTCACCATCTTTGGCTGCCAACAGATTCTTATGGACGTAGACAGATCGTCCCTTTGATTTGGCGGTGGTGATGGAGGTTGAAGTGTGCTTGCCACCCTTAGCCCGCTGTATTTCTTCATAGGCGAGTTGATTGAACTGAATCGATATCACCTTCTTCATCGATCCGACCGACGAAGCGTCACATTGAGTTGTTGCCATCTCAAAAGAGGAGATGGGTTTCTCCAGCAGAGTCGCCAATTTGTTTTCCATAAATAAATTCACTTTATTTATTTTGATTCTGAGAAAATACAACTTTAGGAATCCGATCTAAAAGACGATCGCTTTATCCCTTGGACGATACGAAGAAGAAAAGCTCTCAAGAATTCGACAACAATTTAGATATTCTGTATATCTGTATAATGAATGAGAAGAGAACTCTATTTATAGAGTCAAAAAAAAATAACTGAAAAGATAACTGTCTTCATAATCTATGCATAGTTGATAATCACGCAGGACTCAAACGTACGCAAGGTTAATGAGCAGTTACTAGACGTGGCCTGTAACTGTTGGACACATGGCAATCGTGCATGAGTCGTGTGCAAGTTACTGAGCACACATACGAGAGATTTGTGGCATGTCTACCACGTACTCCAATCTGATAATTTGAGATAAAATCCACGCCAACTGGTTGAGGATGAAATCCACGCAGACTTGGGGCAGAAGGCTTCAGAATACACGCCAACTTGAGGCAGAAAGCTTCAGAATACAAGCCAACTTGAGACAGAAAGCTCAAAATTCACGCAAACTTGAGGAAGGAACATAGAAGTTCAAAATACACGCAGACTTGAGTCAGAACGGCCAGCTATCTTGATTCGACGTACCTCGACTGGCACAAAATCTCTGACATTGATTGCCTTGTCAGTCACATTAAATGACAATAAGGTCTTTTTGGTACGCCAACTTGATGACGACTGAATCTTGTTGAGGAAGATTTCAAAAGTCATGCAATAGTCGGCTGAGATCTCTCGAGTACCGTGCATACGTGGCATACGAGGAGACATTCTTTGACTGTCGTGTTGTCAGTCATAATGACACTCTGACAAATGATGAGCTGTCTCTGTGTAATATTTAAACTCTGCGTATATTTGAGGAAATGGTCTGATAGAACTCAGCGTGTATTTTAGACATTGTTCTGATAGGCTGTATTAACTCAGCATGACTTTATTTTTGAGGCCTACAGTGCACGGGCCATCCGAGTCCATTGACCATACAATACGTACCATAGTATACAAATCATATCGTTCCAACCAATCCTCCGTTCCATAAACATAGTCTCGCACTATAAACATATTCGCGTCTCATAAACATAATCTACCATCCGTATGGGGAGCTCCGTTGGCGTTATGTCCCAACACATCCATATTGATGCACGACGCCCAACGGATTAGTCATCTCATACTCATATTCAATGCGTACCATTCGTAAGTCATTCTCATAGCCTAGTTTCGTAGTTACTTAGTCTTTTCGTAGCATAAGTGCACGAGTGCACGCTCAGCGCCGTAATCAATGTTCTACGCCTAGTGTTCAATATTCTCGGAGGCGTGCACGTAATGCACTTCTCGATATTGTCTTTCAATGTTCTACCATCACCGCCCTACCGTGACTCGTACACTTGATGCACGTCGCTTCAATTGTTCGATTGTTCAATGTTCTATCTTAGTGTTCGACACATACATGGACCTTTCATCGCCGAGCAACGCTCACTAACTCGATAACATCTTACGCATACAATGACATCTTTTATTAGACGTGAAGGAATAGGGAGAGAGAGAGTCAAGAACCCGCCCACCTTAAGTCGATACGCCTTGCCGTTTCGCCGAGTTGAAGCGGCTCGCTTCCATAATTTGGTCGCATAGCTAACTCTCGGTCTTAGCCATACCCTTGAACTACTCGGTTGATTTGGCCTATCGTGTCCATGCCACGATCCGTAATCCAGCATAAAGGCATAGCCTGCACACCAGATCAACTAACATCAGCACTTGCTCAAACGGGACTTATCCTTTGCATCGATTTGATTCATAGATTCCAATAGACTCAAAGCTTACCTTTGGCCAACGTAACACTTGCATCGATTCGCATCGATACTTCATCGGGTCAATGCAACTCTTCGAGTCAATGACTCATCATAATGCACCATGCGGAGCGGGGCATTACATAATATACCACTCAAAACAAGGTTCATCCTCGAACCGAAACCAATACTTCAATCCAAGTGTCTCGCTAGATCGCTTCACGATCTCGTGCTACTATCGTTGGAATCATACAACTTAGTTTGGATCATACACATATTTTAGGTGTCCCACCAATATATGTATTTCAGCCAAGCTCAGTTGTAGGATATCGGGACAACTAACAAGCTTGCTTAAATCTTCAAGCACCAATCATTTCGTACTCGACTTGGTCCAATCTTAACACCTATTCCCAAAAATACTTCTCGTACGCATCATTCCATAACATGCGATCATCCTCCCAAACATTTTGCGCATAACTTAACTCGAAACTATTAGTTCGATCTCATAAGTTTCTCGTCGGCCACTTAACACTCGCATTGCATCGAGTTATTGCACATCCGATCACAACAATTCTCCGCAACGCCCATTCGCCCAACTGTTTTCTATCTCTCACATAACTCAAGTCTTTCATCAAATCATTCCTAAAATTGGCCTTAACGACATGGACTAAGTCCAACATGTCCAAATTCCTTTGCCTACCATTTGTACTAAGTCTCGTACACAATTATCTCAATATGATCCACGTTCTCGAACTGCCTACGCATCGCGTCTGGGGCTACCCCCGCTATGTAACTTATCTAGACATCGTGCTTAATCTCTCTCGACACAAGAGGTCAACTTGAGTCTACGATGCTCAAAGGCAACAATCTTTCTGACCCAAGGTCTCTTACGATACGCCCATCTCCTATTCTCGATCGAATATGAATTCCTTTACTCACTTCTCAAATCAATCCCGACTAGTTCGTTTCGTAACATAGATAGCGCGCTCAACACATATAGCCTAACCGTTACTCAACCGATCTACGACACAACTCTTAGGGTCGTTCTACTATCCGTCGCTCTCGCGTATTGCAGAATTCTTGCAATCGCCTTACCGCATCGCTATGCTAAGCTCGTTCCTCGACATCTATTCGATCATCGACCAACCAAGTCTACTTACACACTCGTTCGATCGATCATAACTTTTCTCACCATATCGATCTAATCAAAGGCTACTCGCTAACTTTCGAAATACGGTACTCACTCGCTTAAACTTATCCTCAACATACACTACATAATTCCTTATCCTCGACAAAATTTTTTATGTGACTTCTTTAGGGTCATCCTATGGGACTTCAACATTCACTTGATTTGGCGGTCAAGTCTTCTAGGGTCATCTGCCCCGAAACTACGCTCGATAATTGAAGATCATCAACGAGGGACAGTTACAACGAACCATGCTATATCCTATCGCGGAGCCAAATCAATTCCCGATAATTCCTATGGGACTTTATCCGATCCGACATACTTTACTAATCCACAATTCATCTACCCTCGTGCAACTGCTGTGCCGTTTACTACTCGAATCACTTATGCATTACCGTCGACTATTTTTGCTAGCCGTATGACATCTACTCGCCTCAAGTCCGAGTTTACCTATCCGTGATCATAGCTTGACATATTCCGTACTCATCAAAACCATCCTCGAATAACTTTTGTATCAAACCACAAGTCTAATTCGATTTTGCCACGCCTTGCAAGTTTGATCATCCCCACTGTATGAATCACCATACCAGCGCTCACGCGGAATGATCGCCCCAATTTGGCGTGACGCATGTGCGATGCTGGAGTTGCACTCGCATAAGACAAGAATGTCGATATTGTGGTTATCCTCGAAACAATCAAGCACTTTCATTTTCATTCAAGTAATACACATCCACTCTCCAATTCCCCGAAGCATTCATACCGTTATCATCCAAATCGACGTCAACTTTCATTTTATTCATCCAACAACAATGCTCAACATAATTTTTGTTTATTCGATCAGAGTATCCCCGAGTTATTGGATATCGTCTTTGATACGCCTCAATACCATCGTCGATATGCATAACTTGAACATCTTCCTTTCTCATAAGCTCGAATCCGTTGAAATTACTGCCGTTATCCAAGCTCGAATACGAATCAAGTCTCACGTACCAAGATCCATTCTGTTGTAACTAACCACCATAATCGTGACACAATTTCCAACTCACGTATCCATTCTCATATTCCCAACTCGTACTTCAAATCGCGCTACCTACTCCTCGCGCTAACTCAAATTCGTTCGTACGATTTCTTCGTACCTACTCGACTCGTTCCGAAGAAGTCTTCATACTAACTCACATAAGTTCGACCGGGTCGACTATTTCCTCAACGAAACATTCCCTCGCTATGCTCAGCCTATCGTTCGACTTACGCTTAACGAATCCTCGCTCGACGTATCATCCTTGGGTACGACTTCGCACATAATCATTCAACGCAATTCATCGAGGCATACTTGCATCGACTTCTCTTAAGTCATTCCTATTCGAGTCTCGGTACTACTTCGTCCGTTGAGGACAACATATCGTAACAATAAAATCGTCTCGACGAAACCTATCGCAAGTCACCAAACGGCTTAACATAGCTATCGCTAAGTGATATCCCATATACCACTCAGGATCGAGTCTATCGTTATCGATACAATACTTTGCTACACTTGCTCGCACAAGTGGTATTACATATACCACTCGAAATTGAGTCATTACCCGACATCACACTCCGTATAGGTCCAACATCTCTCTTCCAACCAACTATCCCGTATAGCGATCCTTCCGATCCCAGCTCTAGCGTTCGCTCAAGTTTGACACGCATTCACTCTAACCGTATCTTGGCGATCATATCGATCACACCCGCAACATTCGCTTATTCACATCTCAACGCGACATGCGGCCAATATAAACGTTCGCCTACTCAACTCGACTTAGCGACCAACTCGACTCGTTGCTATCGCATCCGCGATCTTCTAATCTCACTCATTACAACTCGTACAACAACTCATTCTCGATAGTTAAGGTCTTTACTCAATTCCGTGTAACATATCGCTATCCATCTGCATAGTCATGCAATACGTATCATACCATATCGACTCGTTGTACCGATGCAGCGAACGATTCACGACTTGCAGCACTCTGTGCAACCAACAACACATAACCGTTCGCATAGCAACATAACACGCTGTAGCCTCCCTTCCCGGAATTTTGAATATTTTCATTTTGTTATTTTTTATTTGATTTAAATAGTGATTTTAGAATATTATAAATAATTATTTACTTAATTATTACGGTAGATGATTTTAATCATAGTTGAGTTTTGAAGTACAAGACGGCTAGGAATTATGACACGGATAGTGCAGTAGCGTGCTTTGACTAGTGTTTAACCATGGTAAGGGAATGCAAAGCCATATGAGTGTCCTAACTAGGAAAACCAGATTAAGTTACGACTTAATCCCCACCGATGAACTATTTATTTATTAATTAAATATATTGATTTTAGATGACCGATTGTACCAACTTAGCCCGAACTGGGCCCGAACCGAATCCAAGCCTTTATAGGGATGTAATGGGACCAAATACGGCCTTGTAGACATGTTTGGTAAAGACATTTATCTTCGTATATATTTTTAGGATTTGGCAATTATTTGCTAAATATTTGTTACAGGTAAAATATGTATATTAAATATTGGTATGTTATATATATTAATATTGATATATTGTTATAGGTAAAATATGTATATTAAATATGGGTGTATTCGTAAGTATATATAATATATATATATATTAGTGTATGTGTGTATATATATATATATATATATATATATATATATATATATAAATACATATATATATAAGTGTATTTGTGTATTCATATATAAATGTATGTATATATAATTTTTTTTTTTATAAATGTATGCATATATAAATATATGAATAATAATATATATGTATACGTGTATAAGTGTATTTATATATATAAATATGTAATATATAAGTGTGTATAGGAATATGTGGATAAATAAATATACGTATATATATATATATATATATATATATATATATATATATTTATATATATATATATATATATATATATATATATATATATATATATATATATAATATATTTTATATATATATATAAATATATTTTTTTCTTTATATATATATATATATATATATATATATATATATATATATATATATATATATATATATATATATTATATATATATATATATATGTATATATATATATATATATATATATATATATATATATATATATATATGTGGATTGATAAATATATATATATATATATATATATATATATATATATATTTATCAATCCACATATATATATATATATATATATATATATATATAAAGAGAGGAGCAACAGCAGTAGATGGCCCACGGCCTATGAGCCCATTCCCAACCCAGCTAAGAGCCCACAGAGGGCCCACATGGAAGACCCACTCCAACTCAGTGTAACTGTGTAGGCAATAGCCTACTGTTGCCTGTTCCCAATGTTGTGTAAAACAGAAGTGGCCAATAAGCAGCTGCAAGTATTTCGAAACCACAACATTAAACCCCAGCCATTCTCAGCTAGGCCAGCCCGACCCATAGCCGAGCTAAGCATTCCCGAAGCCCAGACCGAGACCTGGAGTCTCACAAAACAAACCCGAGCCCCTGTTTGCATAGCCGACAGTTTGCGCACATATATACCTATGTGTATCGGAGAGAAACTCGAAGAACTTCGAAAAACCCTAGCTATCCACCGTCGACCCAGACCTGGGCGACCCTCCCCGGCCCTGAGCGCCGTCGTGCGCGGCCACAGGCCGGCCAGGTGCACGGGGCAGCACGGGAATCAGCGTGCGAAGTAACAAAACAGGAGTAACAGCAGCAGCCGCATCACGACTACTTCGTGACCCTGATTCCGTCTCCACGGTTCGTCGATTCGCGATCGGTCTTCGCAGGTATGGAGATTAACCGAACTACTCCACAACCCTTAAATTAATTTATTTTGTTTTGATTTGTATGCGACAAGAATTGAGTTCGAAATTGAGAAAAAAACTCTATTTTTGGATGTTAGAGACTGTCCCCGACACCCAACTTCACGTCGAATTTTCCACCAATCTATCCTTCGAATCAGGAAACTTTCTGAACAGAAGTTAAACCCAACATATAGGGCTAGAGAACCTTTTTTTACAGAAATTGATTTTGATCACTGTGCGCCGAGAAATCAGTTTCCCAATATTGAGAAAAACCTGTTTTAAAAACCGTAAAATCCTTCCACACGACGTGCGTTCCGCCAAACCAGGCGACGTGGTCGCGAACCGAATGCATCGAAAGCTGCGTAACGGCTTCGTGGTCGTGTGGGCTTTGACGGAATTCAAATTGGTCGCGTGTGCACGACGAATTTGATACGTATCCGTCAAAATTTCCCGTATCGTGTACTTTGTAAATTCTCTAATTACTTTGTGCATGCTCATCAGATCGAGACGAAACTTGCGCCAACAAGACCGTATCGTTTTTCTGGTCCTGTATGCCAAGTTTGGTCCGATTCTGAGACCGTTGATAAAATTACCGTTTTGCGGGCCCCATGGTCCCACTTAACGGGCAATTTTGTGCACGGCCCGCCGGAATCCAACTCTGGACATACGGTTGGATTCGTATCAGAAAACCAGATCCGTAGACATGTAGTTTGACGACTTTAGAGACCATTCACTCTGGCATGCTTTTCGGTGCAAAGCGGGTCCAACGGCGGACATCGTTTTTGCCCGAAATTATCGTTCTGCCCTGTTTCCAGAATTGGATTTAAGGACAGGTAATCCTAGCTAATTTGACTATTCTGAGAACGTTGGTACTGTTTATTTCAGCATTCGGAGACTTCTACATCTGTTGACTGATTGTGGCTCATTGAGCGGTATGGTATTATTGGTTTCACCAGCACAGGACCACATGCGAGTACATTCTCTGATCTTTTCATATTTCTTTGGATATGTACTCTTGTTATAGACTAGTATACTTGATGCTGACACGACGTTCACACGGATCAGTGCCCTCTGGATCATTTTATGAGATGTTATCCCCTCGGATACATCGAGTATGTCATGTTCATGTACTTTATCATGGTCATCATGTACTCCATGTATTCACCTTTATCCATGTGCACTCATATGTTATTCATGTACACTCATGACCATGTGAGCTCCATGCATACATTAGTTGTTATCCATGTGCAATAACATAACATGTTTTGATCCTTGTGTAGTGGTTAGGGGCAGGGAGAGTGTAGTTGGTTATGTGATCATTATCCCCAGTAGTTATCCATGTGCATTCCATAGCTGTATCCATGTGCAACCCAAGCTGTTTACATAACCAATTCATGCTCTGATTCACGTAGAAGGTTATATTCTTTATTTATCATATTATATCTCAGTTATATCTTCTCTCTTGTTGATTTCTCTTTACAGCGATTCATGTATAGTTTTCTATAGCTTGCTTTATATGTCCATTCCTGCTATGAACTGTTGTGAGAGAGATGTGCTCGTTCTATTCCTGACTGAAAACCAATATTTTTTAGGTTTAGCCGCGATCACTCTTAGCACTGGGAAGACATGGGTATGCTGAGGCCGACCTAGATAGTGGAACTAGTTGTCATTTTCATTAATTGTGAGATCTTGTATTTTCCTTTAAATATAAATCTTGTAAATATTGTAATAAACTTAGAAATGTGAAAGAGCAGCAAATAGTATATTTTGTGAGTTTTGAGCATTTATTTCTTGCGGGCTTGACAGCGTTCTACCGCCGACTCTGCGGCGTAGGCTGGCTTGGACACGTCTCGTATCCGAAAAGCGGGTGCGGGTCGTGACAAGTTTTTGTGGTGGCCCATGCAGGTCAGTCTTTGCAAAAGACTGCGAACTCGTGATGGTACGTTAATCGTACTATTGCGAGCCTGCGCCTAAGAAATGCTCATTCACAAACTAGAATTGAAATAATTTAAGAGAATAATTAGGACTAGGAGTCCCTTGTTCAAATTGACCGTTGGGTAGTTAAGGTTATTAGATAGGCCATGCAATTTAGATAGCTTGCTAGATCCCTATAGGTACACTATTATTTTTCAATGACGATGTGATCCAGTGTGGATGTACTATTCGCTTAGTATGTTAGGCTTGCCTAGGATTAAGGCGTTAATTTCAATAAACTGTTTAACTTTCTTTTGTTGTATTAGATATAAATCTTATATCATAAGTTAGAATTGTCTATTTAAAAAAATTTTTTGCTGTAAGGATTTAGTTTATAATTTCTGATTCTGCAATTCGTGTGCGAATCTCGAGGTATATTGAATTGAGATTCCTCCTCAACCATAGAAATGCATATGAAATAAATACTAGGATGTTGTATCTCTTTTGTCTTTAGTTATTTCCTCCGTATTAACTCTTTTATTTTAAGTGTTGTGACTGATAGGATAAATACCTACGCTTCATTCTTAGTCAACTTGTTTGGATCTCTAGAAGCTCATGAATTTTTTACGGATATAGTTAAAGGAGTATTAGTTAACTAATAATAGTCAGACAGCAGCGCACTGTCATCAATTAGCTGAGAGTGGAGATGTGGATTTACTGCAGCCAGCAGCGCACTGGCGAGGCATAACCCATAGAATTGAAATCCTTTCAAGAAATTGTAGGTTATGGATCATTGCTAAAACTATGTCCTAGTTGACCTCTTTAGATCTTAAGATACCCTCGTGTCAGTGTAAGGTAGAGTACCGATAGCCTATCACAATTGAATCATGGAACCAAGGGTTTACCACAGCCAGATTATATGGGCGAGACATAATTCTCGGTAAAATAATTTTAGACGTGATCACAAGATTAGGATACTATAGAGGATAGGAGACGCCCTGTATGTCCCTTAGGACCCAATGCCGATACTAGTGGAAGCTCTGTAAGTGGTAGCATGCCTCTTAACTTAGCCTTATGTGGTCCTTGTGATCTATTAACAAGGTAATTGACTGACACTAACATGTTTACCTAAAATATAGAGTTCAGAAGTCTATAACCCATTAGTTGACTAAAGCCTTATGGGTAAGAAGATAATAGGTTGACCGTATAGGCAAGAACACCAGGTAAGGATTTGATTTTCTCATAAAACTCGGACTACTTGTATCTCTTTCCAAAAATCTCGCCTACTTATATTTTAACTATCTTAACCAATGATGCTATTACAGCCTAGTTTTGCAAGCTTGCTCTTTTATCGAGCTTAATTCGAGACATATGTTTATTGGGGACGTCCGCTAACATATTGTCTAATCAGAATCATTGTATTACGGTCTGATCAACCATGATACATTGGTTCGCTCTTCATCTAATTACCCTACGCGGATTGAGATGTAGGTGTCTCTAGGATCTCATCCTCGACTACTTTGACAATTCCTCTTGAATTATACATTCGCCTTTGAATCACGTAATTGTTTTCAGTGACATCATCCTTGAACTCTATATTGTTTTTGGTCTTTCACTGATTTGAAAGGACGAACGCTCGTAATTGATAGGTAGATACAGAGTATTCCCCATGGCTATGATAGTTGTATACGCAAGTATAGCTACCATCGGCCAGCCCTGTGACTAGAACCTTGCCTTAAGTTACTCGTCCTCTCTGCGACCCTAAAACCTACTATCATGATCTTCTGGTCATTGGAGTCCGAGAATGATTAGGATCTTTCCCCTTGACCAAATGCCAACCTAGGAGACTACCTATTCTTCAAAGACCAGATGTTGTGAGCCTCTAATCATTTGTTTGAAGCTTGCTTCAACTAGAACCTCGTGACAATAATCTAGCAGGTTTGACCCCAATAGAAATTCATGACTCAGTTGTTAGAAATCTTTTCATATGATGTGCCTTAGAGTTGGTTATCCCGTCTACAACTCATGTATACTGTGGACGAGTAGGTCATATCTATTTTATCGACCATGTGTCATTGCACACGCACTCGTTTTCTATTTACTGAGGAACGACCCTTGACTTGACTTATATCTATCGTATCTCGATACGCCGTACCTTATTCTCTATTAACAAGAGTCGAGGTACAATATCCGAACTTTGGGAACCTTCTAACCTCGTTATTCCTAAAACTCTGTCCTAACTTCTAAGGTGGGTAGACTGTAAGCCCTAAAATTTTGGAATTACGAAGATTACAGATTGCTTAGGATAAATTTTCCATTAGAAGGATAGTTAGTGCCCAATGGACTCCCACTTTCCATTTAGATCATTTTGTGTCCCCGACCGTGTCATTAATATTCGGAGCACGAGGCCAGTTGTTACCTTCCAACAAATTTCACATACAAGATCTAGACAAGTCCACCTTCATCTAGGTACATCATGTCCCACTCAAACCCATCCCCTTGTACTCTATTTTTGTGCTACAACTTTCAGGTTAAAAGGACTAGCTATAACCCATACCACAGTACCTACCCGTTACACTTTTCGACTTCTACTAGAGCCTCAACCTCGACTCAATTCGTTCGATCCAATATATGGTTGTGATCTACTCGAAGCCCACTACGCACATGCCATTAGTGTGCCACCCAGTTGAGGCCTCATGTGCTACTTAAACACAAAGTCTCGGAAGGCATATTTTGGTCTTGAAGGACCTAGCTAACCAACCTGACTAGCAACTAGCTCAACCCCTTGGATAGAAACCTATTCTAGAATACCCTAACCTAGTAGGAATAGTTTTATCATTGGAATCTTGTCCAGTCCATATAGATTGCAATCCAAGGTTTACCCAACCAACGAGGGATGTCCAATCAGGAAGCCCATTAAGAACCAGTAACACCCATCCATGCATACTACCATATTTGGACTATAGGACTGAACTACTTGAAATCGGTCCATGTATCTATTATGTAACTTCCACCCCTTAAAATGTGAATCCATTCGTAACCTTTATCCCATCTAACTGGAAGTCGAGATACGATCTTGTATTGCGTTTATATTCCTTGCTCATGTGTTTAAATAACCATGGAAAAGATCGCAATCTTAATTTCTCAAATTCTGTTCTATTACGGAACCCATTTAGAATTTAGAGGACATATTTTCCATAGTCCACGGATTGCAAACCTCTCTAAGAAATGAAGAGTTCATCGACGTAGCAAGTGACTAAACCATAGTAGCCCAATCTAGCAAACAAGTCAGTGTTCGTAAACACCTTTTTAGCTGAACCGTCGAAAACTCTCTACCGCTCTTAGGACTTCATAATTGCTCTCGGTTAATTTTTTTGTCTTTCCTATTGTAGAGCGATGAAGGACATGCTTGTTATAATTTCCCAATAATTCTTAACCACTTGTGCGAATTGGTTGCCTGTTAAATTTTGGATTATTTGATAGATAGGAGGGGGTAGTAGATGCCATATGCAGTAGATATCTGTTGGTAGAATTGTTAGCAACTAGTTGGAAGGTTATAAGGTTTAGTGACCTGTGTTTTGAGGATTAGTGTGACCAAAGGTGGGTAGAAGTCATCGAGGCTTCGTAGTTACAAATTGATTAGGAGGAGGATATGAACTATTTTTGAGGAATTAAATTGAGGAGATTAAAGTAATGGTAGACTTAATTTTTAAGGAATAGTTGTTGATTAGAATTTTGAGGACAAAATTATTTTAAAGTTGGTAGATTTGTAGCCTCCCTTCCCGAAATTTTAAATATTTTCATTTTTTTATTTTTTATTTGATTTAAATAGTGATTTTAGAATATTATAAATAATTATTTACTTAATTATTACGGTAGATGATTTTAATCATGGTTGAGTTTTGAAGTACAAGACGGCTAGGAATCATGGCACGGATATTGCAGTAGCGTGCTTTGACTAGTGTTTAACCATGGTAAGGGAATGCAAAGCCATATGAGTGTCCTAACTAGGAAAACCAGATTAAGTTGTGACTTAATCCCCACCGATGAACTATTTATTTATTAATTAAATATATTGATTTTAGATGACCGGTTGTACCAACTTAGCCCGAACTGGGCCCGAACCGAATCCAAGCCTTTATAGGGATGTAATGGGACCAAATATGGCCTTGTAGACATGTTTGGTAAAGACATTTATCTTCGTATATATTTTTAGGATTTGGCAATTATTTGCTAAATATTTGTTACAGGTAAAATATGTATATTAAATATTGGTATGTTATATATATTAATATTGATATATTGTTATAGGTAAAATATGTATATTAAATATGGGTGTATTCGTAAGTATATATATATATATATATATATATATATATATATATATAATATATATATATATATATATATATATATATATATATATATAATATATATATATATATATATATATAGAGGAAAATGTACCTAAGGTCGACCTCATTTTCCTCACTTTACAACATTTTTTTCTTGAATGTTTTTTATGGGATTGATCTACACCTTATTGATTGGCAACATACCAAATTTCAAGTGATTATAATATTGTTTAGCCCCCTATCTATCCCTTGCAAAATCGACGGTCTAAAACTTTGCTGCTACACCGTTGATTTTGCAAGGGGTAGATAGGGGGCTAAACAATATTATTTTTTCTTGAAATTTGGTATGTTGAAAATCAATAAGGTGTAGATCAATCCCATAAAAAAACATTCAAGAAAAAAATATTGTAAAGTGAGGAAAATGAGGTCGACCTTAGGTACATTTTCCTCATATATATATATATATATATATATATATATATATATATATATATATATATATATATAGGTATAAAGAGAGGAGCAACAGCAGTAGATGGCCCACGGCCTATGAGCCCATTCCCAACCCAGCTAAGAGCCCACAGAGGGCCCACATGGAAGACCCACTCCAACTCAGTGTAACTGTGTAGGCAATAGCCTACTGTTGCCTGTTCCCAATGTTGTGTAAAACAGAAGTGGCCAATAAGCAGCTGCAAGTATTTCGAAACCACAGCATTAAACCCCCAGCCGTTCTCAGCTAGGCCAGCCCGGCCCATAGCTGAGCTAAGCATTCTCGAAGCCCAGACCGAGACCTGGAGTCTCACAAAACAGACCCGAGCCCCTGTTTGCATAGCCGACAGTTTGCGCACATATATACCTATGTGTATCGGAGAGAAACTCAAAGAACTTCGAAAAACCCTAGCTATCCACCGTCGACCCAGACCTGGGCGACCCTCCCCGGCCGTGAGCGCCGCCGCGCGCGACCACAGGCCGGCCAGGCGCACGGGGCAGCACGGGAATCAGCGCACGAAGTAACAGAACGGGAGTAACAGCAGCAGCCGTATCACGACTACTTCGTGACCCTGATTCCGTCTCCACGGTTCATCGATTCGCGATCGGTCTTCGTAGGTATGGAGAATAACCGAACGACTCCACAATCCTTCAATTAATTTATTTTGTTTTGATTTGTATGCGACAAGAATTGAGTTCCAAATCGAGGAAAAAACTCGATTTTTGGATGTTAGAGACTGTCCCCGACACCCAACTTCACGTCGAATTTCCCACCAATCTATCCTTCGAATCAGGAAACTTTCTGAATAGAAGTTAAACCCAATATATAGGACTAGAGAACCTTTTTTTTACAGAAATTGATTTTGATCACTGTGTACCGAGAAATCAGTTTCCCAATATTGAGAAAAATCTGTTTTAAAAACCGTAAAATCCTTCCACACGACGTGCGTTCCGCCAAACCGAGCGACGTGGTCGCGAACCGAACGCATCAAAAGCTGCGTAACGGCTTCGTGGTCGTGTGGGCTTTGACGGAATTCAAATTGGTCGCGTGTGCGCGACGAATTTGATGCGTATCCGTCGAAATTCCCCGTATCGTACACTTTCTAAATTCTCCAATTACTTTGTGCACGCTCATCAGATCGAGATAAAACTTGCGCCAACAAGACTGTATCATTTTTATGGTCCTGTATGCCAAGTTTGGTCCGATTCTGAGACCGTTGATAAAATTACCGTTTTACGGGCCCCATGGTCCCACTCAACTAGCGATTTTGTGCACGGCCCGCCGGAATCCAACTCTGGACATACGGTTGAGTACGTATCAGAAAACCGGATCCGTAGACATATTGTTTGACAATTTTAGAGACCATTGACTCTGGCACGCTTTTCGGTGCAAAGTGGGTCCAACGGCGGACATCGTTTTTGCCCGAAATTACCGTTCTATCTTGTGTCCAGAATTGGATTTAAGGACAGGCAATCCTAGCTAATTTGACTATTCTGAGAACGTTGGTACTATTTATTTCAGCATTCGGAGACTTCTACATGTGTTGACTAATTGTGGCTCATTGAGTGGTATGGTATTATTGGTTTCACCAGCACAGGACCACAGGCGAGTATATTCTCTGATCTTTTCATACTTCTTTGGATATGTGCTCTTGTTATAGACTAGTATACTTGATGCTGACACGACGTTCACACGGATCAGTACCCTCTGGATCTTTTCATGCGATGTTATCCCCTCGGATACATCGCGTATGTCATGTTCATGTACTTTATCATGGTCATCATGTACTCAATGTATTCACCTTTATCCATGTGCACTCATATGTTATTCATGTACACTCATGACCATGTGAGCTCCATGTATACAGTAGTTGTTATCCATGTGCAATAACATAACATGCTTCGATCCTTGTGTATTGGTTGGGGGTAGGGAGAGTGTAGTTGGTTATGTGATCATTATCCCCAGTAGTTATCCATGTGCATTCCATAGCTGTATCCATGTGCAACCCAAGCTTTTTACATAACCAATTCATGCTCTGATTCACGTAGAAGGTTATATTCTTTATTTATCATATTATATCTCAGTTATATCTTCTCTCTTGTTGATTTCTCTTTACAGCGATTCATGTATAGTTTTCTATAGCTTGCTTTATATGTCCATTCCTGCTATGCACTATTGTGAGAGATATGTGCTCGTTCCATTCCTGACTGGAAATCAATATTTTTCAGGTTTAGCCGCGATCACTCTTAGCACTGGGAAGACATGGGTATGCTGAGGCCGACCTAGATAGTGGAACTAGTTGTCATTTTCATTAATTGTGAGATCTTGTATTTTTCTTTAAATATAAATCTTGTAAATGTTGTAATAAACTTAGAAATGTGAAAAAGCAGCAAATAGTATATTTTGTGAGTTTTGAGCATTTATTTTTTGCGGGCTTGACAGCGTTCTAACGCCGACTCTGCGGCGTAGGCTGGCTTGGACACGTCTCGTATCCGAAAAGCGGGTGCGGGTCGTGACACACGCATCGCCTCACATATCGACCCGTTGCACTTCGTGCAACCAACAACACTTATCTTCTCGTACTTCGTGCGACCAACAACACATAACTCCTCGCACTTCATGCGACCAACAACACATAACTTCTCGCACTTCGTACGATCAATAATACGTATATTATTGCACTTCGTGCAACCAACATCACCATATTCGTTGCACTTCGTGCAACCAACGTTCTCCGATGGCACTCTGAGATAGCGTGATAGTCACGACATACTTGTGGCAGATGTATGCAACTTAATATAGACTTATTGTATGGAACATCTAATATAGCGTCTAGCAGATCCATGAGCCATGCGGTTGCGGAAACAACTTAGAGTCAAATGAATTCGATAGCGAAGCAACTGAGGGTCAAAGAGTTCATGCACGGTCCAAAGGATGGAACCGCTCTGATACCAACTTGTCACGCCCCGATCCGGGAAATCGCTCGTCCTCGCTAGATTTTACCCAAATTATCGTCCTCGCTGGGGCGTGTAATGCCTGTGGTTCGTGTTACGTATCTTGGTATACGTACACGTATTTTGACTCGTATTGCATGTCTTCCTGCTTGGTTTATTTGGCATTTTCATTGCTTGGTTCACCTTGGGATTGGTTCGGTTAGGTTCGGCTTGATTTGGTTCGGTTTGGGTTGGAGTGTAAACTCCCACCTACCACCCCACTCCTTCCTTTATTAGCCGCCCAACTCTCTCTCTTCATTACTCTTCTTCATTTTCTTCTTCTTCTTCTTCTCCACCAACACTTCCTCACCTACCAGATAGAGAGCTAGGCTAGTGTAACTTGCTTCACGAAGGAACTCCCATTTTGTTGTTCCATTTTCTTCTCCTCGAGATCTTAAGCCTCTTTAGTACTTAGTGTTTTCAAATTCCATGGCTCATTCTACGTAGATCTAAGTTTCTAGTATTTTCGATCCTCTTGGTTTTGATCTACTAAAATAACTTGTTTTCAAAAACTAAGAGGTCCATGTAGCAGGCCTCATGATTTTGCACAAGTTTGGTTTTGGGATGGCCGAATTTCACCAAGTCCTGGCCGAGATGGAGTTCCTGAGCTTTTACACGTGTTTGCTTTGGCCATGGGGAGAAGATGAAGTTTTACGCACACGTTCTAACGTGTTAGCGTAGTGTTTAGCCCTTACGCCCACGTTTTACGCGTCAGCGTGTTATATCAGTCTTTTACGCCCATGTTTTATGTGCCAGCGTTTATTTTGACCTTTTACGCTCACGTCTTAACGTGCCTGCGTAGTGCCCCTTTTACGCTCACGCATTGCGTGTAAGCGTATCCCGCTCTACGCCGAGTTATCAATTTTACGCTCGGGACTCTTCCGCTAGCGTAAAATCGTGCTCGCGTAGACGTGGGCTCGCGTAAGTTTTATGAGCGTAAAAGCCCTGGCTCGAGTAGACCTTCACGAGCGTAAAGTTGTCCGAGTTTTCCTCGCGTTAAGTTTTACTCGCGTAAATCTGCTCGAGGGTTCACGCGCGTAAAATTTTACGCGTATATAATCTTGCTAGCGTAATGCCTGGCTAGCGTAAATCCCAGCCGTATGCTCCCTTGCTCGCGTACAATCTTGCTAGCGTAAAGCTCACGCGTAAAGTTTCACTAGCGTAACCGGTAGTACGTGTATAGAAACTAGTGTAAAGCCCACGAATTATTTAATATGTTTGGAAATGATAATTAAACATGGCATGGTATGACAAGTATACTTGACACGATCATCTCGAATTGCTGTTGCGACGGCTAACATGACATGACATGACCTGACAAGAATGATTGACCTGGACACCGTGGACGATTGTGTTTGTACAAATAAACAATTACTGTCTTGCATCATGTCTAGGACGGGGACCCCTGAATACCACGGTCAGGGGCACCTATTGAAATTGACTAAGGCTAATTAACTAGAATAATTCAGTAGACATGAAGAGATTCTCCGCTACAAGTAATCCCGTTATCTGGGCGCATTTAGTGGACTTGTAGCCTACCGACGAGTAGGGCACATTTCCAGCACACAGTCACGTGTTGCATTCTTCAAAAACGGATATTCGACCTGGATAACCGGATGGTCTGCAGGGCTTGTGGCTGTTGGGATAATCTCATTACATCTTGCTAGTAACTAGGCTTGTGATAACCCTAGTTAGTTAAAAGTATCAAGCCGTACTCATTGTTTGGCCGTGATTGATTGGATGGAATTTAGCCCAGCTTAGTCTTGCCCTGATCCTGTGCAAGATTGTTATATGACGGGATTGTTTATGCTTGCCTTAACAATAACGATCGGGGGTCCAGTTCTGTTCAAGCGAAGGATTACAACCCCGGTCCTTGTTTGGTTTAAGAGTTGTAACCTGGCTCCCATAGCAGTTCTGTGTTCTCTCTTCGTTTATTGTCTTATCGCAACCCCATGCCATGTTTGTCATATTTTACCTTACCTTAATACCATGACTATTTATGCTTACCTTGACAATAAAGATCAGGGGCGAGGTTCTGTTCAGGCGAAGGGTTACAACTCCGGTCCTTGTTTGGTTTAAGAGTTGTAACCTGGCTTCCGGAGCAGTTCCTTGTCCTCTCTTCGTTTATTGTTTTATTTTACCCTATGCCAAGGCTAATCATATTTTTACTTACTAATAGTATTTGAGACGGATTTCTATGCAGGTGAAGGGATGCAACCT
Organism: Iris pallida; assembly: GCA_029216955.1. NCBI lineage: Eukaryota > Viridiplantae > Streptophyta > Magnoliopsida > Asparagales > Iridaceae > Iris > Iris pallida. Next base: position 2,711,713 of record JANAVB010022398.1, read on the forward strand.
CGGTCCTTGTTTGGTTTAAGGGTTGTGACCTGGCTACTTGAATGGTTTCTTCGTACTCAGTCTACTGTTGTTATCCCTATTATTATCAGTTCTTATTTATTAATTATCTTTAATACTCTATTGTGATATGCTGGTTTTAGTTCCTAAGTGAAGCGTCCCTTGTGGCACTTGCTCTTTCTGGGGTCTGACCCAGCTGGTTTTGTGTGGCCAGATATCGGAGCAGCTCCAGAGGTTCTATCTACCTTCCAGCCAGATGGTGGCCACCAGGCGTAACCCTAACAACGAGTAGGTTTTTTTGTTCTCCCACTTCATTGTAAATTATTCTTTTGAGGCGTTTAGCCGACGAGCACGTGTTAGCTCGGTTGCACCTTTATTTACTGTCTGCCTACGGGCTATAACATGATTGACAAATCCTAGGGTTGATCATGTATGACTAAACTCTTGCTAGTCTTCATATTTTGTACGACTAGCTTTATGATCATCCAATATGTAATGTATGGGACGCCTTACTATTGTATATTTGATGTTCTAATATCTTGTGACTGCTACTACTTGCTTGTGATTGAGACACTAGGCTTGTTCATGACCATAGGAGACTGATGGATTCTAGTTAAACCCTCATGTATCTAGACAGACGTGACCGTATAGCGAGGTGGGTTGTACTTCAATATACGTAGCTGGCTATGTACGCCCCCGCTCTCCAGTATTCTGGTTCTGGGGCGTTATATGGTTTAAGTGGTGGCCCATGCAGGTCTTGTAAATCAAGATATGTGAGGGTTTACCGAATAGATGTCTCAATCAGTACTCTCACTTGATCTCTGCTCGTATCCTCTTGATTCCTGAAAATCTTGACATGTTCATATGTTTGTATCGTTGATCTGTCCTGGTCCTTCCTTATTGTTCCCTATGTCGTCTTCTTCAGCGATATTGTTCCTGGACCTACCGATCAGCAAGGCGGAGCACCTCCTACGAACCAGCAGCAACCTGGAGATCAAGCCCAACATTCAGGAGTAGCCTCCTGAGTCATGCCTTCTGAAAGAGAGCCGCCAGTTCAGCCCGTCCAGCCTGCAGATCCTGATGATGGTACTTTGATGGGTCTCATCAGGTCACTATTAGCCTCCCAGGATCGTCGAGGAGATGCCTTGCACCAGGCGGTGGCAGATGCTTTGACCAGAGGAGGTCATCAGGATAACAGCGCGGCCAACAGCTTCAAGCGCTTAAACCCTCCATTCTTCGACGGCAGCGAAGATGCGATCGCCGCAGATGCGTGGCTCCAGGACACGGAGGTGATTTTAGAAGCGACGAAGATGCCCGAGATCGAGAAGGTGGCCGTGGTGCGCCTGCAGCTATTGGATCTTGCCCGCAGCTGGTGGGCATCGCAGGCCGATGGGTTAGTGGCACCCATTGCTTGGGCAGTATTCAGGGAGAGATTCCAGACCAAGTATTTCGATGCTGTAGCTCGATACGATCTACAGACGAGGTTCACCACTCTAAAGCAGATGGACAGGACGGTCGACGGATATGCGGCCGAGTTCTCCAGGCTTAGTCGGTTTGCTCCCACCTTGGTGGCGACCGAGTTCGATAGAGCCCAGCGGTTCCAACAGGGGCTCCATTTAGAGATCTTGTTGGCAGTGGAGCAGTTTGAGCATCAGACCTTCGATGCAGTCTTGAGAGCAGCTCGGAGGCACTAGTATACCTCCCAGAGGATCGTGGATAGGACCGGGGGTCGGAAGCGATCCCATGGTCAGATGAGTCAGTTATCAGCACCAGCCCCGGCAGCCAGGGCTTTGACCATTGGAGCTCCGAGACGGGCGACCTCAGTGACGTCGATTCAACATCCAGCCCCAATGCACCCTCAGCAGCAGAAGCAGAAGCAGTCTTTCGCAGTGGGATGTTCACACTGCGGGAATCCGGGGCATGTAGTATCAGAGTGTCACAGAGCACAGGGTTTGTGCTTGGTTTGTGGTGCCCTGGACCACAGGGTTAGGAATTTCTCGAACAGGGGGAGTTCATCGGCCTTTTCTAGTTCTTCAGTTAGAGGACCAGCACCAGTCCAGCAGCAGCAGCAGCTGCAGTACCTGTTTCCGAGGCCATTGCCGATGCAGGCCCAGGCATTCCAGCAGCAGAGGCTACAACAGTATGCCCAAGCCCAAGCCTTGATCCTGAGCAGGCAGATAAGTTTTTAGCAGACACTACAACAAAAAACCCTTTTAATGACGTTCGACAAGGAGTTTTAATGACGGCTGATACATAAGCGTTATTAAGTTGAAAAATACCTTTTTTCTATGACGGTTTTGGCTAATTCTGAGCTTTTTATAACGTTTATAAAACAAAGCGTTATTAATAGTTTAAAGCGGTGGCAAACTTGTAATATTTTGCAAACATATTAATATTAAGCTTTCGAAATATCTTCTTCTGCTTCTATTTTCCCTCTCCTCCTCCTCTTCCTCTTCCTCCACTCCCATGGTCAGAATTAGGGTTCGGCGCCCTCTTCTTCCGTCCGATCCCCTCCGCCATGGACTCCGACGGGACCTCCGGCGCCCTCTTCTCCGTCGACCCCCTCGAGCACAATACCGCCAGGGGGCGCGGCACCATCACCTCCATGGTGCCACGTTTTCTCCAACACCTTACTACCGATGGAAATGGCGGCTCTGTCCTTCCCATCCATGCTGGAGAATCTTTATTTCTTCCAAAAGAAGCTAAGTTTCCCTACTCCTCTCTTTCTCTACTTCCTTCCTCTCTTTCTACTTCGGGAGAATTTCCCCACCCCCTCTCTTTCTCTACTTTCTTCCTTTACTCTATAGAGAGAGAGAGAGAGGAGAGAGAAAGCAAACATCAACCATGGCCAAACACCCCTTTCTTTCTCTTATCTCCACTTTCTCTCTCCTCGTCATCTCCTCCTCCTCCGTCGCCGACGTTCACCGGAGAATTCTCCACGAGCCCCTCTTCCCCATCGACTGGGTCCCACCTCTACCACCTCCGCCGTCTCAACCCGCCGACCCTTCCCGGCGGCCCCGTCCGGCCCGCCCGCCCCCTTCTTCCCGGACTCCCCGGTCCAGTCCGGCTCCTTCAGCCCCTCTCCCCTCCCGACGGCCCCACCTCCGCCCGCCCCCCTCCCCCCGGCTCCTCCGCCTCAAAGATCGTCGTCGTCGTCTCCGAATGAAAAAGTGCTAGAGGTAAGAGCCCTAGCATTTAACCTTCTCTTTCTTTTGTGGTCGTTTGGCTTTCTATCTTTCCGAATGAGAATTAATTGTTGGTTAATTTTCTTGAAGCATGAAGAGGATGTTGGTAAAGAAGACAACGAGGAGACGAATCGCTTAGAATCCAGAAGCAGCATATAGTTGATAAAATTTTCTTATAGGAGTTGAGAAGAGTGGAGCCACCTTGTTTTTCCATATTACAATTGGATCTGGATATCTCCTCACCTACCAGGATTGATAGGTCGTGAGACTTATATCAAACCGGCGTTTTGACGAAGTCGATGAGTTCAGGTGCTATATTGTGCTTCTTTATACTCCTCTTTATCAACTAGATTGATGAATTGGTTACTTCAGAGCAAGCTTAATTTTCTGTTAGAGTTTGTAAGTTTTTGCATAGGTATTTTTGTTGTTAAAATTCTAAGCTTTTGCTGCTGTTTTTTTCTTAGCTTTATTTAGGTTGTAGAGAATAATGTGTGGGGATTATGTACAGACTTTTACTCTTAAAATACAAGTACTGTCATTTCTTGTGCACCGCCTGAAGGATTATCGAGATATCTGTAAACTCTGTACGGATGTTATTTTTGGGTGATTCTATATGAACAATAATTGTAGAAGAATAATTCTAGACGACAAAGGGATTCATATATCACTCTATACTCATAATTGCCAGTAATAATTTCTTGCAGGTCTCGCTGAAACTACAAGTGATCCTTCTTGCATGCTGATATAAATTTATAGTAAACTTGAGACTAGAAACTTTAGTTTTGTCATGGACGTCAATATTGTTACATTTCCATTGCTCAGGTGTTCTGTGTTTGAGCTTTAATTTCAAGATTGAGAGATTGCTAATCATCTATAACATTTGATTATTTTTTCTTTACTCGAGAAGTTCTATTCAGGTAGTGATATTAATTTTACAGCATATGAAACAACAGTCCCTTGTTTTCATCTTGAAGCTTCAGGCGGTGGATGTGTCTGACACAATTAAATTACTTGATTACTTATTAGAGGTAAGAGACAACGTTCCCTAGCACTTAACCTTCTCTTTATTTTGTGGTTGTTTTGGCTTTCTATCTTTATGAATGAGAATTAGTTGTTGGTTAATTTTCTTGAAGCGTGAGGCAAATGTGAATGTAATGGATAAATATGGCATGACGGCTTTGCACCTTCTTTCTAATTGAGAATTAATTGCTTGTTTAAAATTTCTTGAAGCTTCATGAGGTGGTTGTTTCTGACATTATCAAATTATTTGATTACTTACTAGTGGTAAGAGACAACCTTCCCTAGCAGTTAACTTTCTCTTTCTTTTGTTGTTATTTTGGCTTTCTATCTTTCCGAATGCGAATTAATTGTTGTGTTAATTTTCTTGAAGCACGGGGTGGATGTAAATGCAGTGGACGAAGATGGCAGGACGATTCTGCACCTTGTGGTAATCCTGGGAGAATACATGAAATTACCTTATTTCTTGGTTAAGGTAAGAACCAACCTTCCGCACTCTCTTTCTTTTTGTTCGGTTTGTATTGGACTTTCCTATCGAGTATTGAGGATTGTTGTTTAATTTCTTGAAGTGTAGGGCAGATGTAAATGCTACGGACGGCTTGGGCATCACGGCTCTGCACCTTGCTGTACTGGGAGGACACATTGATTTAGCTTCTTACTTGGTAAAGGTAAGAAACACAATTTAGCTTCTTACTTAGTTTAGAGGTAAGAACACGGCCTTCACTACTTTCTCCTCTATTTAGTAGTGATTTAACTAACTGAGAATTGTTGGTTAATTTCTTGAAGCACGGGACGGATGTGAATGCGGCCATAATCAACACGGTTCGCCAAACGGTCATGGAAAAGAAACACCGTAACAGATGCTACGAAATATATGATATAGCTAAGAGGTTAATGGAGGTATGAAACATCCATCCCTACTCTCTCTTTCTTTTCCTTTCTGTGGTGGTTTTGGTTTGGTTGGCTTTCTGAGTATTGTTGGTTTATCTATTCATGCAGTCGGTTGATAGGAATTTACTTGACAAAAGTGGATTTACGGCTCTACACTTAGTGTCTGCACAAAAGGATATATAATTATAATATATTACTCGTGGATCTGCTGTTGCAGAATGGAGTTTCGTTGGAGATTAACACTCCGGATGGCTTATATTAGACTGAAAGGACACTAATTTGATACATGTTGACATGAAAGGACACTAATTTGTATATTCTATTTAAAAACATGAATGCACTCTTTTTCTCAATGGTACTTGTAGTTTCATCTGGTATTTAAAATCCAGTGGGTATTCTGTTGTTCTTGTTTCTCTCTTATTGCTTCATACTAGGTGTTTGTTGTTTTGTCTTCTTGGTTCAATCTTGTGCCAAAGTTTCAGTTTTTTCTTTATATTCGGATATGGTGTTCTAAGAGAATAAATACCTAGATGGAGAATTGATTGCCCATATTGGGATATGTGTTGTTAGGAATGTAAACATGTCAGGTTCATGTCTATATAATGTTCTGATTGTTCCCATTTTCATGAAAACTCTTTTCTAAGGGATTATTCTGTCAAGCTTGCTCCAGATATGAGACAAATACCTGATCCCTATCATGACCTAGTTTGTTTTACTCCTTTCTCTTGATTAGATTTAATTTTTAGGCCTGATAATTATATGGACTGATTTGGTTGTCTTCTCTTTTTTTCAGGATTTCACTGGTGTTCCGGCTGTCGTTGATCTTTCATGATTATTGGTTATGTGGCCAAGTTTTGATGTGGACAATTTTTGTAGTTGTAAATATATATATGTATTTGGATATTCTATTTTGAGAATGTAATGAAGATGTTGATATGTACTCTATTTTGAGAAATACAATAAAGATGGTGATTTATAATGTTAAGTTTTTGGAATGTAATATATAATGTGCAGCTAATTTGAATAGTATAAAATGTCATAAATGTGCTGCATTGAGCCTATACATATTATCTATTCATAACGTTTTACAAAAGTCCTGAATTGTGCACTATATATTAACTATTCATAACGCTTTTATAGAAACTATTCATGACGGTTATTTTATGACGCTTTTAAAAAACATTTATAACACCCGATTTCATAACGCTTGGCTGAAGAAAAAAAACCGTCATGGTATGTCATTAATGACGGTTTTTAGCCGTCATTAAATGGTATTTCTGTTGTAGTGAGAGGGATCCCGCACCCAGAGGACATGGTCAAGTGCTGGCTTTGACCATGGAAGAAGAAGGATTAACACCAGGAGAGGTAGTGGCAGGTACTATTCTCGTCAACACCTTTCCCGCTTCAGTATTATTTGATTCTGGTGCCTCGCATTCATTTATGTCTGCACGATTCACGACACGGATAGGATTGGATCCCGAGTCATTATCAATAAGGCTCAATATACTTACTGGTAACGAACTTGTGGGAGTACATAGAGTGTTTTCTTCGTGTCGGATCGTAGTTAGCGGTAGAGAATTTCCCGCTAGATTGATAGAGTTTTCGATGGCCGATTATGATGTGGTCTTAGGGATGGATTGGTTGAGAGACCAGTATGCTAGGATAGACTGCCATATCGGCCGGGTTGTTTTTAGCATTCCAAGCGAGCCGAAGTTTTCCTTCTCCTGAGGCAAAGTTGAACCTTCTCCTCCAGTATTGCGGATGGCAGTAGCAGTAGTACAGTTACCTCGGATAGTCGAAGAGTTTCCAGATGTTTTCCTCGAAGAGCTTCCAGGGATGTCGCCAGAACGGAAGATCGAGTTCACCATCGATTTGATTCCCGGAACAGCCCCAGTGTCAGAAAGAGTCTACATGATGGCACCGTCAGAGCTAGAGATATTGTACAAGATGATTGAAGAACTCAGAACCAAGGGATTCATTCGTGCTAGTGAATCGCCTTAGGGAGCCCCAATGCTTCTTGTGAAAAAGAAGGATGGTACGTCCAGATTATGTGTTGACTATCGTACCTTGAACTCAGTAACAATCAAGAACAGATACCCTCTCCCGAGGACAGATGACTTGTTTGATCAACTCAAAGGGGCGTCAGTATTTTTGAAGATTGACTTACGGTCAGGATACCATCAGATCAGAGTCAGAGAGCAGGACATCCCGAAGACAGCTTTTAGATCGAGATATGGGCATTGGGAGTTCCTTGTGATGCCATTTGGAGCAATCAATGCGCCGGCTGTATTCATGGACCTCATGAATCGTATCTTTAGGCCTTATTTGGATCAGTTCGTGATTGTGTTCCTAGACGACATCCTGGTTTACAGCAAGAATGAAGCAGAGCATGAGCAGCATCTACGAGTTATCCTCCAGATTCTCAGAGAGCACCAATTGTATGCCAAGTTTAGTAAATACGAGTTCTGGCTCGATCGTATTTCGTACTTGGGTCATATCATCACCCGAGGAGGAGTTGAAGTGGATCCCCAAAAGATCGTGGCCATTGAAACGTGGCCAGTACCTAGCACAGTTGCAGAAGTTCGTACCTTTCTTGGATTGGCCGGCTACTACCGACGATTTGTTTCAGACTTTGCTCGAATTTCAGCGCCATTGACCCAGTTGACCCACAAGGATGTGCAGTTTGCTTGGATAGCAGAGTGCCAGGATTCTTTTGAGAAGTTGAAGTGAGGCTTGATCACGGCACCCATTCTCACGCTTCCAGATGGAACCGAGGAATTCTCAGTATATTATGATGCTTCAGGCAGAGGTTTAGGATGTATTCTGATGCAGCATGGGACGTCACGCCAACTTCGTGATCATGAGAGGAATTACCCAACCCATGACATGGAGCTAGCAGCAGTAGTGTTTGCGCTTAAGCTATGGAGGCACTACTTGTGTCACGCCCCGATCCTGCAGAGTCCTTTTCGTCCTCGCTTCGGGCTCTTTGGGACCGTTCGTCCTCGCTAAGGCGTGATGCCGTGCAAGCCTAAGTTACGCTTGCACAAGGCCAAGACCTGAAACAAGACAAGATAGACAAGTTTGACAATACGCAGCGGAACGTATCGCAGATAATTGAAGCAGCAGCGAACATATTTCAGAATACAAGTATTGAACACAATGGTAACAAGAACATTTCTCTTTATTGATTTCATTTGAACAGATTACAAGCTCTCGATTCTCTCTGATACAATATTACATTCTCTCAGAACTTTACAGATTACAATGATCCTGTTCCCATACATTACATCCTTTTATATACAAAACCAAACTCTTGCACAGATGTCATCTCTTGGCATCTCTTCTGATTTCTGGCTCCTGAGGATGAGGCACGGGCTATCGCTTTGGGCTATCCTTCTCGATGCATGGTGCACCTGCATGCAGACTGATGATGGGTCAGTATATCAGCATACTGGTGAATGTGTGAACAAAGAGCTACATTTGTCTGAAACGATCACTGTTCATTTAGTGAGAAAACGTTTCTTGTGATGTGATCTTGCTAGTTTTACCTAGATTCATTCCATGCATACAGAGTCAGTTTACATATCTTTTGAAAACACATCTTTGAAAAGCTACAGTTCATATTATTTCAAGCATACAAGGGACTATTCAATTCTAGCACGATGACTATTCCTTTCATGTGCAGTGCGCAGCGTGTTTCATGAGCATATTCATTTCATTAGGGACAACAACTTTAGCATTCTTTTCTCTTGTTCAAGACAAACTTAGGGTCAGATTACAAGCATGATATTACATCCTTTCTCTTAGTGGAACATAGCATTTCTTGGTAACAGATTAATCTCTGCAAGCATTTATATATCAAACTCAAGCAATACAGTTTTATCACTTTTTTAGTGATTCTTACCATAGCCGACCGTCCATCCCTGCACAAGACAAGGATTAGTATAACATTATAAAACCAATATTGTCATTCCCTGTTTGTCTCTGCATCGTTAGCTCTTAGCAAAACATATGATAGACACATGCAGACCGATTGGCAGCTGTGACTCTCCGGTTCAGCTTTGCACCAATCCACACCTATCTATATGATGGTCCATGGGAAACCCATGATTAGCCGCTGTGACGCTCTTGGGTTCAGCTCGTCGCTAAGGACACAGATAACGGCTACACTTTTAACATGGGTCCTTGCACCCAGTGTGCTCATAATCTCTCCTAGGCCGAGCGGTTCCAGGCGCCCCCAGATACCACCCGAGAGACAAATTTTACTCGTACACGAGTTGTCCGAGACCATATGCATGCTCTAGCAGGATTCTATCAGATGAAACAGATTTTAGATCAGATGTACGATATGTTCTTTTCATGCCTTTGCAGATATACGACACGTTCAATTCGTGCCTTTCTTTTATTCAGGTCAACATGTACAAGTCCGTCTGTACATGTCTATAATTCTCAAGCATACAAGCAGCAAGCAATGATCAAGCATTCAATTCGATTCATTTGTTTTCTCTTATCCTATCAAGCATGACAAGCATCATTTCAGTTCTTATTAGCAGGCAACGAGTCTTCTTATTAGCATGCTGATTATTTCTTTTCTTGTTCTTAGCATGGCATGGTTCTCTTTATCAAGGCAACATTCAAATCTTAGCGAGGCAACATGTGAATTCTCTTAAAGCATACTCAATGATTTACCATCTTGTTATTAACAAAAGCATTCAATCAAAAACTCAGATTCTTAAGGCGTAAGCGAATCAGCAAATGAGACTTCATCCACTCACCCAGATTAATCGTCTTCTGTTGCAGAGCCAGCAATCCGATCTTTCTGTTTATCTAGTGCCTTCGCGGAGCGGGGCACTACAACTTGTACGGAGATAGGGTAGAGATTTTCATCGACCACAAGAGCCTGAAGTATGTATTCACTCAGAAGGAACTTAACATGCGTCAAAGGAGATGGTTGGAGCTTCTTGTGGATTATGATGTCAATTTGCAGTATCATCCAGGAAAGGCCAATGTCGTAGCAGATGCATTGAGCAGGAGAGCCGGAGTTTATCTTCTAACAGCACAACCAGAGTTGTTAGCGGATCTTCAGAGGATAGGCATAGAAGTTGTCCTTCCTACCAATGCGGCATTGATGGCCAACATGCAAGTTCAGTCCACTATAGTCGAGAGGATCCGGATGGCACAGTCAGCAGATTCCAAGCTTCAGTGACTCAGAGCAGAGTGTGAGGCAGGACGTAGACCAGAGTTATGCATTCATGATGATGGTACACTTCGACATGGTAAGCGTCTTTGTGTACCCAGCGGAGATATCAGACAGAAGATTATGGCAGAAGCTCACAGTTCACAGTACTCCATTCATCCTGGTGGTACGAAGATGTATCGTGACATCCGACAACACTTTTGGTGGAATGGCATGAAGCGGAAGATAGCCCGGTTTGTCTCTCGGTGTTTGGTTTGCCAACAAGTCAAGACTGAACATCAGAGGTCAGCTGGACTTCTTCAGCCCTTGCCGATTCCAGAATGGAAATGGGAGCATATAACCATGGATTTCGTGACTAGATTACCTAGATCTCCAGCTGGTAGAGATGCTATCTGGGTTATAGTTGACCGGCTCACGAAGGTGGCTCACTTTCTTCCGTTCAGAGTAGGTCAGTCGACGGCTCAGCTAGCAGAGATGTACCTCAGGTTGATAGTCCGGATGCATGGGGTACCAGTCAGTATCACCTCGGATCGAGATTCCAGATTCACTTCGTACTTTTGGCAGAGTCTCCAGAAGAGTTTGGGGACCCGTCTCCAGTTCAGTTCAGCTTATCACCCGCAGACAGATGGTCAGTCGGAGCGCATGATCCAGACCCTTGAAGATATGTTGCGGTCATGTACACTCGACTTTGGTGGTTCATGGAAAGATCACCTGCACTTGGTGGAGTTCTCATATAACAACAGTTTCCAGGCCAGTATCCAGATGGCTCCGTTCGAGGCACTGTATGGCAGGAAATACAGATCCCCGCTAGCATGTGACGTTATTGGAGAAAGGCAGATGCTCGGTCCGGAACTTATTGCCCAGACAATCGAAGTGGTCAGGAGAGTCCGGGATCATCTTCGCGTTGTCCAAGATCGCCAGCGTCATTGGGCCGATTCTCATCGGCGTCCCCTTGAGTTTTCTGTCGGCGACCACGTATTCCTGAGGATCTCGCCTAACCGTGGCATCATTCGTTTTAGCATACGGGGAAAGCTTAGTCCTAGGTATATAGGGCCGTTCGATATCCTGGAACGAGTAGGAGATGTGTCCTATCGTCTCGCTCTTTCGCCGTCGCTAAGCGAGGTACATGACGTATTCCATGTATCCTAATTACGACGGTATATCCCGGATCCGAGCCATGTCCTTGATCATTCAGAATTGGTTGTTGGTACCAACCTTTCGTATGAGGACAGGTCCGTATCCATATTGGACCGAAGAGAGAAGATACTCAAGAACAAGACTATCAAGTTAGTCCGTGTTTGTCACCCTCAGTTTCCAGAAACATGAGTATTTTTGTCATTTTTCATTTTTAAATTATTTTGGAATTATTTATTTATTTATTGTAATATTTTGGGGTTATTTGAGTCGGGTTCGAATTTCAACTCATTCCGACTTGTATCGGGGACCCGGGGTAGTTTTGACTCTAGCGGGCCCACACACTAGTTAGACATGGCCCATATAATATTAATTTTAGTCCACATGATATTAATTTTAGTTAGTAACTAGACTAATTATTTTGGTTAGTATTAATATGGATTAGTGTTTTAGGATTGACCAAACTACCCCCGACTTAACCCCTTACCAATGTATTAGTAAATAGACTAGAAAAGGGGCTTTTAGACTTTTCCTAATAGGACAAAACCACCTTTATGGCCAGCCACAATAAGGATAGGGTTGAGCCTCCCATTTGTCATTATCCATCTATTTTTCTCTCTTGTTCTTCCCCAAATTTCTGGAGAGCAAATCCCTATCATTTCTCCACCAAATCAACTCCTTCTTCTACCAAATCTTCTTCTTTTCTCCTCTACTCCATGAAAGGGAGGAGCTAGCCAAGTTTGGGAGGATTCGTAGCTCGTTCGTGTCCTTTTGAAATCTCTACGTGTCGGTATCGTGTCGGAAGACTTTTCCTTTGAATCTCTCTCCCGGAAGGTATAATCTCTCCTCTAAACCACCCCTACATGCATATAGGAATATTGTAAACCCATAGGAATGACCCCTACGGTTGTATCTCCATTTGTGTCCATTTGGAGGTCATAGGAGTGTCCTTTATGTTGTGGATGTGTTCATATTACATATATAGATTTATATATATATTGTAATGAGAGTGTATCTATATTTATATATGTAATAAATGGTTCATGATGATTATATAATCAAGTTTGTGAGTGTGGTTCCTCATATTATTATTGCTATTATTGTTGTGGATAATTATGATATATATTGTGTATTCTTTTGGGTCAAACTATTTAAATCCGTCATGATTTTTATCCACGTTTTTAATTTCAGCCCTAACTTAGAAATGTCATAACTTCTAGCTCAAAGCTCGGTTTAATCTCCCATTTTTTTTAAAAGAAGCGTATTGAAGTTAGCTTTCCAAAAACATGTATTAATCGGCCTATTTCTTTCTGTAACTTTCTGGAGAATTATTTGAGTGTCAGCTGTACGAAAGACAAACGCGTTCTCGGTGTTTTCGCGATTTCGGGAGTTTCCGAAAACGAAAACGCGATCCATTTAAAGTTTCGAAAAGCTAACACATAGATCTATAACATACTTTAATCCTAGAATTTAATTCATGCTGAGTTGGTACAGTATTGATTATTAGTAGGAGTTACTATTCGGCATATGCATTTTGTGTACCCTTGTGTGTAATATAATATTCTATTTGATTTTAACCCATGTTAATATATATACATTATGTAACTAAATAGAGAATACAAGCATGAGTAAATGGTTAAATAAATGATGTATGAGGTGTAAGTATCCTATCTAATGTAAGCATGTATAAGTATGGCTTGTAATGAATATGTAGGTTCCATAGTATGTAATGTATGGTGCATATAGTAGTGCAAGAGAATAAATGAATGATGAATGAATGCAAGCATGAATGTAATGTAATAATAGATGAAAGTATGCAATATACAAGTTAATGAGATGTAATGTTCTATGTTAACATAAATTCTATATTACCTCATGTACCCCTTACACTATGTTGACACTATCACACTTGACACTTTGTTCACTTACACTTTGGCACTCTTTGATATGTATACACTATGTATGCCCATTTAACCCTCACTTGCCCCTTTGCCATGTTCACATACACACACATAGCCACTTAAATAAGTATTTATGAATATAGTTAACTTAGCTATGTATGTATATTATATATATGGTAGCATATTGTATTGTAATATATAAGTTTATATAGCCATTGAAATGCCATGATTATAGACCTAATGTTGAATACCAATATATGCACGTGTATATATGTGTAGACATGTATAGCTTAAAGTAATAGATTACCTAGTGTATGTCTAATGTGAATTCTTGCCTATTTGAGTATTGAATAATTGCATGCTATATAGAGTCGGGTGTATGTTGGATTGTATAGCCTTGTATTGATGTGTGCTTGCTAGGATAGTCTTGGTTAGGCCTAGTAAGACTTGCTGGGTTAGGATATGACCTAGTTTGACTAGTGCAGTTGACCAGAGTTGACCAAGGGTTGACTTTGGCCTAGTTGACCTAGATTCATGTAGAATGCATTGTAGTGCTTTATATTACCCTTCTGAACATGTTGTGATTTGTGTTGTTCTAATTAGGAGCCAGACACCTTGTAACCTGTGTTGCTTTAAATAGGACTCTGTGGCTTCAGTTGGACCCTCTATACTTATCAGCTCAGGACCGCAGGCGAGTACATTCACTGATAGTTTTCATTGTCTTGATATCTACTATATCAGATTCTGTCGTAGTATTTTACTTGATTCCCGACACGATGGTTCACGGACTAGTATACGTCGGATCCTGTCATGAGATGTTATTCCTGAACTTTCTTGGTATATGGGTATGAGATATTTCCGTGTTCCTGTACTTGTATAGACATTAATTTGGGAGTGGACTGGCCCCCTGCTCTCGAAACCTGTGTCATGACGTGCCATGTCCGGATCCGTGATACTATTCGGGGGATAGAAGGGAATTATTAGGGGTTATGTGATCAAAGCCTCCGTGTGTTACTATATATTGCTAGCGCCACCCTCACCTCACGTAGGGTGTAGCAGATACCCCTTACCGGTTATCCAGGTTGGCCGGCATGACCCTTTCCAGGGATTTTTGTGTGATTGCCAGGCCAAGTGGATAACCTTTCCGTGTTTCCCAGCCGATCACATTTCGCCCTAATAGTTCAAATCACTTTTTATTTATTTGTTGTCATATCTTACATTCCAGTTCACCTTTACTTACTGTACTTTTACCATGCTATGATTCATTTCTTATATGCTCTACCTGCCTTTTATACTATACCATGATGATGGGACTAGGTTCTGTTCGAAAGAAGGGTTACAATCCCGGTCCTTGTTTGGTTTAAGGGTTGTAACTCGGCTTTCAAATGGTTCCCAAGTCGCCGATATCTTTGTCATGTATTTTATTATTACTGTCTCTTATAGTATTTGTCAATTCATATGGAACTGCTGTTGGTGTTTGTACTTGCTCATTTTCCTGACAGGATACGTTGACAAATTTTATAGATAACTTGAAAATTGCCTGCTAGCCTAGAGGAGACACATTAGAGGTTGTTTAGTTAGCTATCCTCAGTTGTCTGGAGTTGTATTTATTTTATGGATTACTGTATTTGAGCTTTGAGATGTATTCTGAGTTTGTACCTTAGACACTTAGACTTCTATCTGTTGTATCTCTTTTCGATTTCATGTTGTATCTATCTTCCTTTATGCTCTACCTTAGATGTGATTGAGTTTACATTCTGCTATGTCACCCCCATTCGGGGAGTATAAACTGTTTAGTCTTATAATGTTAGATGCATTGAGACCTAGGACAGCGTTCTACCGCCGACACTGCGGCGTAGGCTGGGCGTTGTTACGTTCTCGTGCCCTAATTCTAGGGTGCGGGTCGTGACACGTTTTTAGTGGTGGCCCATACAGGTCGAGACTAAAAGTGTAGTGGTATTCGAACTAGAGTACCACTACAGCCTGCAGTAGGATTAGGATATATTTTGAAGGTACTCAATCACAGTTAGGACCCTTGAGAGATTCTCGGGACGACCCTTGATAATCTTATTTAACTTCGATTTGAAAACACTTTTTCCTTGATTGATTTATCTTTACTTTCTGCTATTGAATTTGATTTTGATGGATTATTATTGAATTTGAGTTTGTATTTATTGATTTTGAAGGATGATAAGGATGATTATTGAATTTTAAATTTTGATGATAGCTGTTGCATCCGAGTTTGTATTTCATGGATTTTTGTTCATTTTTGGATTTTGATGTTCGTTGATAAATTTGAATTAATTTTTGAGTATTCACTGTTGATTTAAATTAATTTTGTTAAGATGAAATTATATGGGCTAGGTCATCTAAGTTATGGAGTCTAGTCTTCTACAGTCATATTAGCCAGCATGGTGAGGACATATAGTTTGACTTGGATATATCTCTCGGGTGTGGGAATTTAAGGTTTTCGCAGCCAAGCTAGCGCATCGCGAAAATGTTAAATACCATGATTTTAGAGGTATGTGCCTAAGTCGAGGACTCTGTGATTATCGTAGCCTTGCTTACTAGTATGATGAGGATTTAGTGTACCATGATTTTGGACAGACGCGTATGATTATCAGATTGTACCTTAAATGTTTTTAAAACATGTTTTCTCTACTTTTGTTTCTGTCCTTCAAATTTTTTTAATTATTAATTGTTTTGTTTTGTTTGCTTCTCATTATTTAACTTAAGAGTAGGTTTGCCTGTTTTTATAAACCTTTGCGTAACTTCTTGCTATGAGTTTCTTCTTAATGCAATGAATCGATAATTTTGCTAGACTTTATCTTGGATTTGATAATTTAGCTCTGAATTTCAAAATGGTTCTTCTTTAAATAGGTAAGCAAAACATATTTTATCGTTATTTCTTCCTTGCTATTATTCTTGTATTAAATAATAATAATAAAACTGTCTTGATTACGTCAATCACCTGCTTGCAATCTTGGTAGGAATCTAAATGTTAGTCTTAACGTAGAAATAATTTTTTTTATATTAGGACATGAGAATATGTATATGAATATATATAGCAGACACTTTGCCTAACACGTATGCATGCTACACTTGATTTTTCCACCTATCTAAATACATATTAATATGTTGTTGATGTTTAAATTGTCAAAATCCTAATATTTCTGGTTCTCTGCTTTTCCATGTTTAAATTCATAATTTAAATATAAATTTTATATTATTAGTTATGTTTACATCACTGCACATGTATGTTATACGTGGGGTTTCAATTCAAAATTTTGGTTGAGTTTTGTGTTTAAATTTGTAAAATCTGAGACTGTGTGCATGTTAACCCTTGATGCGGGATTCCAAATGTTAGTTCAAATTGCTGTTTTATTTCTTAAATGTAATATTTGAGCTATATACCTTGTGGGAAGTAGGGATATAAATTTAGGTTTCATATTCTTACATGTTAGTTGTGATAAACATTGAGTTGGTTTTTAATGTTCAAATTTCTCCAAAATCCTGAAAACTAGTTACATGTTAACATTTTTACATAGATTTCCATGTTTAGTTAAATTTCAGATTTAATATGTAATATTAAACTGTATGCATAGATAAATGTATGGATAGTATGTTAGGGTTTCATTTCTATCATGTTAGGATGTATTAGGACCATTGAGATGGGTTGCGATGTTTCAAAACCCTAAAATCTGAGACTGTATTATGTTAATATTTCACTGTTTTAAATGTTAGCTTATTTTCAAACTTTGCATGTAAATACTGAACTAAAACTGGGTTTAACCTTTTAATACTAGGCTATAACCCTGTACAAGGACACACACACACCCTCTTTATATATATATGTATAAGGTTAGCCATGCATGTTATGAGTAAATAAGTTGCGTATTGTAGATTGTTTAACCAATATGCTATGATTAGTGTAACTTGATAGCCGTTGTTTTGAAACCCAATTTCTCATATACAATTTTATGTATATTTCGTCTTCACATATGCCTACTATCTTACCATATTAACCTGTTCACATACACCCATACACACACAAACTATATAACATTACATAATGCCAGCTTTTCCCTCTCTAACGCTCTCTATATATATTGTGATTGGATTTCAATGCAAGTGACTTTCAATTCTTTAACTTTGAAATTGATTTTTCTGTACCCTTTTAGATTATTAGAAGTTACCTTTCTTATTTTTATATATTTTTTTTTGAGTACCAGCTTTCACATAGGATGGTAGACCGTCTTACAGTTTTGATGATTTGTTATTTATGTATCTTTTCCAGTTTAGCACTCTAGATTTCTTGTGTGTTTGATATCCTATGACCGTCTTGGTTTAGCATGACTAGTATACCTAGATGAGACTTTCACTACCACCGTATGCAATGACCCTGTATGTCATCCTTTTGATCACATGATTTGTTTTAATCTGGGACTTTGATTTATGGGGGTTTGACCTAGAGGGAGTATGAACATTTTAATTTCGAGGATAAAATTTTTCTAAGGTGGGTAGACTTGTAACACCCAATTTTCTAAAATAAGAGTAGTTTTGAAATTTTGTAATTTTAATCATTTTTTGATTTGACATTTAAATCATGATATAATTTTTGGTAATTTTTTAAATCATTTTAAAACTATTTAAAATCTTGACTTGTAATTTTGATGTTTTGCTAGTGAAACCCTAGAGACTGTTTGACCTAGAGCCTAACAATGTGCTTAGGATATTTTAATGTCATTTCTGGCCTAAGGATATTTTGTATTTGACCTCCTTGAATTATTTTGATATTTATTGCGTTGGTGATTGTTAATTTTGATCTTTGATAGATGTCATGGTTTTGTGTCCGTATCGGATACGTATCAGTTTTTATTTATAAATGTTTGATGTGCCTCAAGGAGATTTTTTATTGCTGATTTTTTTTTTGAAAAGTATTTGAATGAGATTATTTTCTGCATGTGTTTCCTGTGATTGCTTTGTTTTAATTTCGAGGACGAAATTTTTTAAGGTGGATAGATTTGTCACCCCCAGTTTCCAGAAACAGGAGTATTTTTGTCATTTTCCATTTTTAAATTATTTTGGAATTATTTATTTATTTATTGTAATATTTTGGGGTTATTTGAGTCGGGTTCGAATTTCAACTCATTTCGACTTGTATCGGGGACCCGGGGTATTTTTGACTCTAGCGGGCCCACACACTAGTTAGACATGGCCCATATAATATTAATTTTAGTCCACATGATATTAATTTTACTTAGTGACTAGACTAATTATTTTGGTTAGTATTAATATGGATTAGTGTTTTAGGATTGACCAAACTACCCCCGACTTAACCCCTTACCAATGTATTAGTAAATAGACTAGAAAAGGGGCTTTTGGACTTTTCCTAATATGACAAAACCACCTTTATGGCCAGCCACAATAAGGATAGGGTTGAGCCTCCCATTTGTCATTATCTATCTATTTTTCTCTCTCTTGTTCTTCCCCAAATTTTTAGAGAGCAAATCCCTATCATTTCTCCACCAAATCAACTCCTTCTTCCACCAAATCTTCTTCTTTTCTCCTCTACTCCATGAAAGGGAGGAGCTAGCCAAGTTTGGAAGGATTCGGAGCTCGTTCGTGTCCTTTTGGAATCTCTACGTGTCGGTGTCGTGTCGGAAGACTTTTCCTTTGAATCTCTCTTCCGGAAGGTATAATCTCTCCTCTAAACCACCCCTACATGCATATAGAAATATTGTAAACCCATAGGAATGACTCCTACGGTTGTATCTCCATTTGTGTCCATTTTGTGTCCATTTGGAGGTCATAGGAGTGTCCTTTGTGTTGTGGATGTGTTCATATTACATATATAGATATATATATATATATTGTAATGAGAGTGTATCTATATTTATATATGTAATAAATGGTTCATGATGATTATATAATCAAGTTTGTGAGTGTGGTTCCTCATATTATTATTGCTATTATTGTTGTGGATAAGTAGGATATATATTGTGTATTCTTTTGGCTCAAACTATTTAAATCCATCATGATTTTTATCCACGTTTTTAATTTCAGCCCTAACTTAGAAATATCATAACTTCTAACTCAAAGCTCGGTTTAATCTCCCGTTTTTTTTATTAAAAGAAGCGTATTGAAGTTAGCTTTCCAAAAACATGTATTAATCGGTCTATTTCTTTCTGTAACTTTCTGGAGAATTATTTGAGTGTCAGCTGTACGAAAGACAAACGCGTTCTCGGTGTTTTTGCGATTCCGGGAGTTTCCGGAAACGAAAACGCGATCCGTTTGAAGTTTCGAAAAGCTAACACATAGATCTATAAAATACTTTAATCCTAGAATTTAATTCATGCTGAGTTGGTACAGTATTGATTATTAGTAGGAGTTACTATTCGGCATATGCATTTTGTGCACCCTTGTGTGTAATATAATGTTCTATTTGATTTTAACCCATGTTAATGTATATATATTATGTAACTAAATAGAGAATACAAGCATGAGTAAATGGTTAAATAAATGATGTATGAGGTGTAAGTATCCTATCTAATGTAAGCATGTATAAGTATGGCTTGTAATAAATATGTAGGTTCTATAGTATGTAATATATGGTGCATATAGTAGTGCAAGAGAATAAATGAATGATGAATGAATGCAATCATGAATATAATGTAATAATAGATGTAATGTATGCAATATACAAGTTAATGAGATGTAATGTTCTATGTTAACACAAATCCTATATTACCTCATGTACCCCTTACACTATGTTGACACTATCACACTTGACACTTTGTTTACTTACACTTTGGCACTCTTTGATATGTATACACTATGTATGCCGATTTAACCCTCACTTGCCCCTTTGCCATGTTCATATACACACACATAGCCTCTTAAATAAGTATTTATGAATATAGTTAACTTAGCTATGTATGTATATTATATATATGGTAGCATATTGTATTGTAATATATAAGTTTATATAGCCATTGAAATGCCATGATTATAGACCTAATACTGAATACCAATATATGCATGTGTATATATGTGTAGACATGTATAGCTTAAAGTAATAGATTACCTAGTGTATATCTAATGTGAATTCTTGCCTATTTGAGTATTGAATAATTGCATGCTATATAGAGTCGGGTGTATGTTGGATTGTATAGCCTTGTATTGATGTGTGCTTGCTAGGATAGTCTTGGTTAGGCCTAGTAAGACTTGCTGGGTTAGGACATGACCTAGTTTGACCTAGTTTGACTAGTGCAGTTGACCAGAGTTGACCAAGGGTTGACTTTGGCCTAGTTGACCTAGATTCATGTAGAATGCATTGTAGTGCTTTATATTACCCTTCTGGACATGTTGTGATTTGTGTTGTTCTAATTAGGAGCCAGACACCTTGTAACCTGTGTTGCTTTAAATAGGACTCTGTGGCTTCAGTTGGACCCTCTATACTTATCAGCTCATGACCGCATGCGAGTACATTCACTGATAGTTTTCATTGTCTTGATATCTACTATATCCGATTCAGTCGTAGTGTTTTACTTGATTCCCGACACGACGGTTCACGGACTAGTATACGTCGGATCCTGTCATGAGATGTTATTCCTGGACTTTCTTGGTATATGGGTATAAGATGTTTCCGTGTTCCTGTACTTGTATAGACATTGATTTGGGAGTGGGCTGGCCCCCTGCTCTTGTCATGACGTGCCATGTCCGGATCCGTGATACTATTTGGGGGATAGAAGGGAATTATTAGGGGTTATGTGATCAAAGCCTCCGTGTGTTACTATATATTGCTAGCGCCACCCTCACCTCACGTAGGGTGTAGCAGATACCCCGTGCCGGTTATCCAGGTTGGCCGGCATGACCCTTTCCAGAGATTTTCGTGTGATTGCCGGGCCAAGTGGATAACCTTTTCGTGTTTCCTAGCCGATCACATTTCGCCCTAATAGTTTAAATCACTTTTTATTTATTTGTTGTCATATCTTATATTCCAGTTCACCTTTACTTACTGTACTTTCACTATGCTATGATTCATTTCTCATATGCTCTACCTACCTTTTATACTGTACCATGATGATGGGACTAGGTTCTGTTCGAAAGAAGGGTTACAACCTCGGTCCTTGTTTGGTTTAAGGGTTGTAACTCGTCTTTCAAATGGTTCCCAAGTCGCCGATATCTTTGTCATGTATTTTATTATTACTGTCTCTTATAGTATTTGTCAATTCATATGGAACTGCTGTTGGTGTTTGTACTTGCTCATTTTTCTGACAGGATACGTTGACAAATTTTACAGATAACTTGGAAATTGCCTGCTAGCCTAGAGGAGACACATTAGAGGTTGTTTAGTTAGCTATCCTCAGTTGTCTGGAGTTGTATTTATTTTATGGATTACTGTATTTGAGCTTTGAGATGTATTCTGAGTTTGTACCTTAGACACGTAGACTTCTATCTGTTGTATCTCTTTTCGATTTCATGTTGTATCTATCTTCCTTTATGCTCTACCTTAGATGTGATTGAGTTTACATTCTGCTATGTCACCCCCATTCGGGGAGTATAAACTGTTTAGTCTTATACTGTTAGATGCATTGAGACCTAGGACAGCGTTCTACCGCCGACACTGCGGCGTAGGCTGGGCGTTGTTACGTTCTCGTGCCCTAATTCTAGGATGCGGGTCGTGACAGTATTGCTTGGGGTCATCACTCTTTGGGTGAGTCAACGTGGGAGCGTGAGGCTGATATCCGATCGCGATATCCCGACCTGTTTGACTCGTGAGGTATAATGTCTTCCTTATGCCTCATGGCTTCGATTCCTTGCTTGCATGATTGATTGCCTGATTGCTTGACTAGTATAGCTTGCCTATGATTAATATAGCTTGTCATTGCCTCTCTAGCCTCTTAATTAAATTCCGAGGACGGAATTCTTTTAAGGTGGGTAGAGTTGTAATGCCTGTGGTTCGTATTACGTATCTTGGTATATGTGCACATATTTTGACTCGTATTGCATGTCTTCCTGCTTGGTTTATTTGGCATTTTCATTGCTTGGTTCACCTTGGGATTGTTTCGGTTAGGTTCGGCTTGATTTGGTTCGGTTTGGGTTGGAGTGCAAACTCCCACCTACCACTCCACTCCTTCCTTTATTAGCCGCCCAACTCTCTCTTCATTACTCTTCTTCATTTACTTCTTCTTCTTCTCCACCAACACTTCCTCACCTACCAGATAGAGAGCTAGGCAAGTGTAACTTGCTTCACGAAGGAACTCCCATTTTGTTGTTCCATTTTCTTCTCCTCAAGATCTTAAGCCTCTTTAGTACTTAGTATTTTCAAATTCCATGGCTCATTCTACGTAGATCTAAGTTTCTAGTATTTTCGATCCTCTTGGTTTTGATCTACTAAAATAACTTGTTTTCAAAAAACTAAGAGTTCCATGTAGCAGGCCTCATGATTTTGCACAAGTTTGGTTTTGGGATAGCCGGATTTCACCAAGTCCTGGCCGAGATGGAGTTCCTGAGCTTTTATGCGTGTTTGCTTTGGCCATGGGGAGAAGATGAAGTTTTACGCACACGTTCTAACGTATTAGCGTAGTGTTTAGCCCTTACGCCCACGTTTTACGTGTCAGCGTGTTATATCAGTCTTTTACGCCCACGTTTTACGTGCCAGCGTTTATTTCGGCCTTTTACGCTCACGTCTTAACGTGCCTGCGTAGTGCCCCTTTTACGCTCACGTATTACGTGTAAGCGTATCCCGCTCTACGCCGAGTTATCAATTTTACGCTCGGGGCTCTCCCGCTAGCGTAAAATCGTGCTCGCGTAGACGTGGGCTCGCGTAAGTTTTACGAGCGTAAAACCCCTGGCTCGAGCAGACCTTCACGAGCGTAAAGTTGCCCGAGTTTTCCTCGCGTTAAGTTTTACTCGCGTAAATCTGCTCGAGGGTTCGCGCGCGTAAAATTTTACGCGCGTATAATCTTGCTAGCGTAATGCCTGGCTAGCATAAATCCCAGCCGTATGCTCCCTTGCTCGCGTACAATCTTGCTAGCGTAAAGTTTCACTAACGTAACCGGTAGTACGCGCGTAGAAACATGAGTTCCTATGTCATGAACTTGAAAACCACGAATTATTTAATATGTTTGGAAATAATAATTAAATATGGCATGGTATGACAAGTAAACTTGACATGATCATCTCGAATTGTTGTTACGACGGCTAACATGACATGGCATGACCTGACAAGAATGATTGACCTGGACACCGTGGACGATTGTGTTTGTACAAATAAACAATTATTGTCTTGCATCATGTCTAGGACGGGGACCCCTGAATACCACGGTCAGGGGCACCTATTGAAATTGACTAAGGCTAATTAACTAGAATAATTCAGTAGACATGAAGAGATTCCCCGCTACAAGTAATCCCGTTATCTGGGCGTATTTAGTAGACTTGTAGCCTACCGACGTGTAAGGCACATTTCCAGCACACAGTCACGTGTTGCATTCTTCATAAACGGACATTCGACTTGGATAACCGGATGGTCTGCAGGGCTTGTGGCTGTTGGAATAATCTCATTGCATCTTGCTAGTAACTAGGCTTGTGATAACCCTAGTTAGTTAAAAGTATCAAGCCGTACTCATTACTTGGCCGTGATTGATTGGATGGAATTTAGCCCAGCTTAGTCTTGCCCTGATCCTGTGTAAGATTGTTACATGACGGGATTGTTTATGCTTGCCTTAACAATAACAATTGGGGGTCCAGTTCTGTTCAGGCGAAGGGTTACAACCCCGGTCCTTGTTTGGTTTAAGAGTTGTAACCTGGCTCCCAGAGCAATTCTGTGTCCTCTCTTCATTTATTGTCTTATCGTAACCCCATGCCATGTTTGTCATGTTTTACCTTACCTTAATACCATGACTATTTATGCTTACCTTGACAATAAAGATCAGGGGCGAGGTTCTGTTCAGGCGAAGGGTTACAACTCCGGTCCTTGTTTGGTTTAAGAGTTGTAACCTGGCTTCCGGAATAGTTCCTTATCCTCTCTTCGTTTATTGTTTTATTTTACCCTATGCCAAGGCTAATCATATTTTTACTTACCAATAGTATTTGAGACGGATTTCTATTCAGGTGAAGGACTGCAATCCCGGCCCTTATTTGGTTTAAGGGTTGTGACTTGGCTACTTGAATGGTTTTTTCGTACTCAGTCTACTGTTGTTATCCATATTATTATCAGTTCTTATTTATTAATTATCTTTAATACTCTATTGTGATATGCTAGTTTTAGTTCCTAAGTGAAGCCTCCCTTGTGGCACTTGCTCTTTCTGGGGTCTGATCCAGCTGGTTTTGTGTGGCCAGATATCGGAGCAGCTCCAGAGGTTCTACCTATCTTCCAGCCAGATGGTGGCCACCAGGCGTAACCCTGACAACGAGTGGGTTTCTTTTGTTCTCCCACTTCATTGTAAATTATTCTTTTGAGACGTTTAGCCGACGAGCACGTGTTTGCTCGGTTGCACATTTATTTACTGTCTGCCTACGGGCTATAACATGATTGACAAATCCTAGGGTTGATCATATATTACTAAACTCTTGCTAGTCTTCACATTTTGTACGACTAGCTTCATGATCATCCAATATGTAATGTATGGGATGCCTTACTATTGTATATTTGATGTTCTAATATCTTGTGACTGCTACTACTTGCTTGTGATTGAGACACTAGGCTTGTTCATAACCATAGGAGACTGATGGATTCTAGTTAAACCCTCATGTATCTAGACAGCCGTGACCGTATAGCGAGGTGGGTTGTACTTCAATATACGTAGCTGGCAATGTACGCCCCCGCTCTCTAGTATTCTGGTTCTGGGGCGTTACAGGGCGTGATGTCGCACGAGCCTGGAGTTGCGCCCGTGCAAGGCAAGATAACGGTTCACATAGTGAATCTCAAAGTCGTAACATAAGCAGCGGAAGGAAACAAAGAATACAATAAGAATCTCTTTTATTCATAATGAACTGAAGGTTACAAGGCTCTGAATAGCCCAACTTAATATGCCAATTGGCTACAACGCTCATGATCTCTCTAGCTCACAAAGGATTACATTGTTCCATACATTATGCCTCTTTATAGCCACCAAGTAGTCTTCGGCCGAATATCTCCATGTC
This sequence comes from Iris pallida, assembly GCA_029216955.1. Taxonomy (NCBI): domain Eukaryota; kingdom Viridiplantae; phylum Streptophyta; class Magnoliopsida; order Asparagales; family Iridaceae; genus Iris; species Iris pallida. The sequence continues at coordinate 2,737,185 of JANAVB010022398.1, forward strand.
GCAAGTCCGAACGCCTATGCGGTAGCTCCTCTTGAACGCCAAGGACTCCATGCCTCGGCACGTCCAAGCCAAGCCCCGTCCCGAGCCGAACATACCTGAACCTGCACATAAACTAGTGGAGGATTAGTGCTTTCGTCCTCGCTTCGCACTGATCAAGACCCGCTCGCACCCAAACCAAACACTAAATATCCTTAGTAAAATATGCATCATTATTTGTGATCTTTCTACTTAGCCTTAGGATCAGTTTCATGGCAATCTTCATATATAGCAACTTATCATAATGTGTCCCATACCGTATTCCTGCAGCAGATATATTTAGCCATAATATGAACATAACATAGTGTTTCATGCTCATCTCCATTCCTTTTTGCCTAGCCTGCCATGGTTAGAATACATAAGCAATCATACGATTCGCGCAACCAACCAATCATAACCGTAAACATATGCATAAGGGTGGCAGGTCCTACGCCTGCACCTAACTCTCATCTCAGCCCACCGGCCCTAACTATATGAAGGTCACGGTGTTTCGCACCGTAATGGACTTGGCATCTCTTATGTGTAAGCCTACAATCACTTCGATACGGGTTGCTAGCCCAGTATCTGAAGGATCCCAAACTTACGGATATCATAGCTTATCACAGCACTGGACGGTCGCAATCCGTCCGAATGATGTGCACCATAAATACCACACATAATTCCCTCCTAGGCCGAACGGTCCCGGTGCCCCGGCGTAACCGTCCGAGGGAAGCCGCACCCGTGCACGGGCCATCCGAGTCCATTGACCATGCAATACATACCATAGCATACAAATCATATCGTTCTAACCAATCCTCCGTTCCATAAACATAGTCTCGCACCATAAACATATTCGCGTCTCATAAACATAATCCACCATCCGTATGGGGAGCTCCGTTGGTGTTATGCCCCAACACATCCATATTGATGCACGACGTCCAACGGCTTAGTCATCTCATACTCATATTCAACGCGTACCATTCGTAAGTCATTCTCATAGCCTAGTTCCGTAGTTACTTAGTCTTTTTGTAGCATAAGTGCACGCTCAGCGCCGTAATCAATATTCTATGCCTAGTGTTCAATGTTCTCGGAGGCGTACACGTAATGCACATCTCGATATTGTCTTTCAATGTTCTACCATCACCGCCCTACCGTGACTCGTACACTTGATGCACGTCGCTTCAATTGTTCGATTGTTCAATGTTCTATCTTAGTGTTCGACACATACTTGGACCTTTCATCGTCGAGCAACGTTCGCTAACTCGATAACATCTTACGCATACAATGACATCTTTTATTAGACGTGAAGGAATAGGGAGAGAGAGTCAAGAACCCGTCCACCTTAAGTCGATACGCCTTACCGTTTCGTCGAGTTGAAGCGGCTCGCTTCCATAACTTGGTCGCATAGCTAACTCTCGGTCTTAGTCATACCCTTGAACTACTCGATTGATTTGGCCTATCGTGCCCATGCCACAATCCGTAATCCAGCATAAAGGCATAGCCTGCACACCAGATCAACTAACATCAGCACTTGCTCAAACGGGACTTATCCTTTGTATCGATTCGATTCGTAGATTCCAATCGACTCAAATCTTACCTTTGGCCAACGTAACACTTGCATCGATTCGCATCGATACTTCATCGGGTCAACGCAACTCTTCGCGTCAACGACTCATCATAATGCACCATGCGGAGCGGGGCATTACAAATATTTCCATCAGTTATAAGAATACAACTCTGGAACGTTATAGTTCACACCATTAAATGTATAATCTCTCGTTATTCTTTCTTGAAATCCTCCTACGTTCTTTCTTACATGAAGTAATCCATACCCTAAATAATTTCTCTAAGTGCAATCATTTCTAAATTGATACTACCAATCACTCGATTTTTTTACTAATTTTAGTCATATCCTTCTTCCATTAATTTCTATCTCAATGTCCATCATTTCGTATTCCTACCAGGATCACCACATGATAATTTGCGTCCTTCTGAGCGAGGTGATTACGATACTTCCTCAGTCTTTCCTAAGTAAAGAGAGATATTTCAAAGTGTAGCTAATATTTTGATATGAGGTAGTTTGATGGATGTAAGTCGGACAGAAATAACAAGATGAAGAAAATAAGATTAGGAATTTGCTCTTGCTCATTTAGTCATAACAAATTCGTGGTCCTTCCTTTTTCTTGCATTTGCCATATTCAACAAAACAATTTCAGCCTCCACGTTGTTCACTTTCGCTAATAAATTTGTTGCCAAATCTTCTTTCCTAACGTTCTTTATCCAATTGGTATCCACGTAAATTCTTCTACACTTTCACGTCTGGATTGTCAGAGTCCTCTAATATCAAAATTTTCTATCACTCCTATCATCTACTATTGTTAACTCCATGTCACTAAAATTTTCTAATAATGAGATCATAAAATTTTCAAAATCATCCTTTATTCTTTCTAATCAACTTCCAATATTGTTCACAGAGCTTAGATTCACTTGTCGAATTCTCCTTCCGCAATTATTCATAACTGATTCCAAGTCTTATGTGATCCTTTTGCTTTTTCAAATCCTCCAAATAAGTCGTAAACCCTAAGTATTCCTAACCCAATTCTCAGTCACCACTCCTATAAATCTATACCAACCCTTCTACCATCTTTGTCTCAATTATTCCTTATAAGTTTTGGAATTCCTTCCTTGTAGAATATTCGTATCTATTGCCACTTTCCTGGCTACTCAAGCAAGAAAGACAATTTAATATCTCCCTCAATGGCTCTTACCACTGTAAAGGTCATATAGAACTTCTCTTTAAAAATTCCCTTGTCACAAGTCCATACAATCATATCCTCTTAATTGTCAAAAATTACAATACATCTATAGGTAATTTTCATCTTGTTCATGCAATCTGTGTTCTGTTCTCTGAGTTCCTTTGTGGCCTTCCATTTATTTTTCAAACATATTTCAACAAACCTTAAGCCCCAACTGTAATATATTAGTCAAAATTCAAGTTTCTGGAATATATCCTAAAATAATTCTCAACCATCGTGTATCTCTTTTCAACCCGAATGGTTATGGTTCATTTCTACTCCTTGGTTCCTTCTAGAGTCCATGTACCTTATCTCTATGCAAGAATCGGGTTCGGCAACGAAAAAGTATTCAAAAGTCAGGATGAGCAAAAGCAAGTGAAAATAGGCTCAACAGAATTTCGAAGTAAGATTCGCAGGAGTCATCCCTGGAATCTATCAAGAGATCCTAGTATGTGATTGAGTACCAAACATCCTAAAATATTATATGACTCACAATCCTTATCCTAGGGCAGGCTCGCAGTAGTACGGCTAAGCCTAAATACTACCACAACTTCGCACTATAATCTTTTACATAAATTATAAAACTTAGGAGTGGACCGTGTATTTAACACAAAATATAGGGGAGTGTATTTATTTTTAAACTATATGAGGTTCGCATAATAAATACAAAACATAGGGACTGTTAGTGTAAATAATCCTTCTTTTGCAGTTGATTTAATCTTATGAACGATTACTCTATTTTTTTTTATGTACGGGCGATACGTACGGGACTTTGCGCATGCTCGATCCACTTATCTTCCGCCATCCAGCCAATGTCTTGTACCTCTCTTCGATAACCACAAGAGACACTCGAGTTCGGTAGCGATAACACTATTAGCTGGCATTTGTGTATATGATGCTGACAGCCTTTTCACTTTTTTGTGGGTGCAAGCTTTTTTTCCTGTGCAGATTGACTCGTACCGAGTGTATGTTTTTGTTGAACATATGTACTGAGCTTAAGGATCAGATTTGCATCCGTTATCAATTCTTTGGATCTGTCAATGCCAAACGGAAAATATTAGTTAAGTTCATCCGTTGAAACTGCCTTTGTTATCCCTAAGGTTAGTTTGGATTGTAGTTAAGTTCCTCTCCTTTTTTCAAATGTCCATTTCCACCAGTCAAAAAATAAAAAATTTCCATTTCCGGAAATCCATTTGAACCCCAAAAGAAAAAGCACGTTTCAAAAAATTTGCGTTGCGAATGAAAAATCTTTTGGCTTGTCATTTGCTTATCAAAGGCCCGGATGAAACATAAGTACAACCCAAATTGGTCCATCATGTGTGAACTAATTACTTTTGCATGCACTCTTGCAGGAACTATTTAGAACTGTAAATAAATGGGATATTTTAGCAAATGCTCCCATTACAATAGCATATATTCCCACTTATTTTTAAAAATAGCAAATGTCCACATTATGTGTAAAATAATCAAAATTTAGGTTAAAATAGTGGGGGCATATCTTAAATTTTTAAATGTTGTATACAAAAGAATGAGAGCATTTGCTAGTTTTTTTTTAAATAAGGGTATATTCTAGTTTTCATATTTGTAATTGGGACATTTGCTAAAATATTCCTAAATAAATTTAGGAATATTTTAGTAAACGCCCACGTTTTAAATGTAGAAACAAGAATATACCTTCATTTTTTTTTAAACTAACAAATACCTCAATTTCTTTGTGTAGAACAATAAAAAATTTAAGATATACTCCCACTATTTTAACTAAAATCTTTACTGCTAAAGAATAGGGACATTTAGTAGTTTTTGGGAAAAGTGTGGGTACATGCTAGTATCTACCTTTAAAACAGGTGCATTTGCTAAAGTATCCCATAAATTTATGGAGTTCCTAAGAATAAATTTGTAGAGTTGTGGTGTAACAAATTGTCCATTGGTATGCTATTTCTTGCCCTACATACTACTACGAAGCTTTAATCAACTCATTTCAAATTACCTCCGGCAGAATAGTTCTAAAATGTTTTGGGAACGAAGCGCAGAAACCATTCCTCCTAATAAAAAAATGCAAGAGAATCGAAGTTGCGGGAAAAACTACGGTCAAACTCTGGAAAGCCTTCACTAATGAATTAAGGAATTACGCCGTATACAAACTTCTCCATCAATCCAACCATATTACCACAACTACTTAGACGATAAAAATAGATTACAGACCTCCGAAGAATAAAAGACAACGAGAAGATTACCCAACAAAGTCTCTCATTCAAAGTAGCTGTCAATCTCTCTTTCACTCTCCAAAAGTTACAGAGTCTCAATTAGGTTATGGATTAGGGTTAGAACAAACTTATATATATCCCCCTCAACCTGCAGTAGATTTGGACCGTTCAAATGATCCAACTGTGTAGAAAAAAACTACCAAATTCGGGTTTAACCCGACAGACAGGGATACCGACGGTGTACTAACAATATACTTTATTGGCAAATGCGAATCGACAAATTGCGAATCGACAAATTGCAAATTTTGAATTTTCTACAGCGAATACTAAATCGATGAATATCGGGAATGCGAATCTGGAAACAAACAGAAGCTAATTAGCTACAGCGGCGCTATACCTTTGTTGCTTTGTTTTCCAAAATAACCGCACACGGATGCCGCTCATTGCACTTCGGAATTTTTTCCACATAGGTTGGGAACCCCACCCAACTCTAACAAATATTTTCCTTTCCAACTAGATGGATGAGCTCATAATACCGACGACCTTTTTGCAGTACTTAAACTTTTCTCTAGGTAGAACCTTCATGAGCATATCTGCTCCATTGTGCTCCATGTGAACATTTTCAAGCATCGCGCCCTTAGCCTCAAGCACATCTAGCATCCAATGATATCGAGTTACGATAAGTTTTGATCGATTATGAAATGTCGGATTCTTTTTCAGATGGATTGCACTCAGGCTATCATAAAGCAAAACATACTGCTCTTGCTTAAGCCCCACTTCCTGCAGAAACTTCTTCATCCACAACTCCTTACAAGCCTCTATCGTCGCAATGAACTCTGACTCTGTTATAGACAAGACAACACACTTCTGCAACCATGACTACCACGAAACTGCTCCACCAGCAAACATTATAACGTAGCCCGAGGTCGATCTCCTCGTGTGCACATCTCCAGCAAGATCAGCGTCAGTATATCCAACCAGCTTCGGTCTGTCACTACCAAATGAAATCTTTCAATCAGTAATGCCCTGAAGATATCAGCGTATCCACTTGACTGCATTCTAATGTACCCTTCCTGGATAGGAAAGCTACCTATTAACCATGCCAATTGTGTGTATATGAGTCTCCCAACTGCTTAAGCATACAAAATTCGCTCCATATCTTCCTTTATGTCCTCCGTAGATGGATATTGTTCCGTAGTAAACTTAAACTGAGCTGGAATGGGGTTGTTCACTTTTTTTGACCCGTATATTCCGAAATGTTGAAGTAACCGATGAATGTACTTTTTTGGACAAGTAAGGCAAGTTGGACTCTCTCTCACGGCTGATTAGTCTTCGTTGCACCCAAATCCTTTATAGAGAATCTCGCGTCCAGTTGGCTCTTTAACTCCGGTATCCTGGTGGCATTTTGATCCACCAATAACATATCATCCACATAGAGTAATAAAATGATGAAATCATCCTCGATAAAATACTTCACAAATACACAATGATCCGAAGTCGTCCGTGCATAATCATGATCCACCATAAACGACTCGAACTTTTTGTACTATTGTTTCGGAGCCTACTTCAGACCATATAAACTCTTCTTCAACCGACAGACTAAATGTGACTTGCCCTACTCACAGAATCCCTTTGTCTACTCCATGATAGTTTCTCCTCTAAATTACCTTAGAGAAATGTCGTCTTCATATCCATATTCTCAACCTTTAAGTCGAAATTGTCTGCAAACATTTGCACCACCCAAATAGATGACAACTTGATGACCGGCGAAAAGATCTTATCAAAATCCACGTCCTTCTGTTGCTGTAGCTTTTAACTACCAGTATCGCTTTGTATTGAGGGCGAGTAGCATCTTCTGTCTGGTTCATTCTGAATACTCATTGATTTTTCAAGGCCTTCTTGTCCTTTGGCAACCACACTAGCTTACAAATAGAGTTTGCCTATAAGGAACTTATCTTCTTCTGCATGACATCCATCCACTCTTTTCTATATTCATTTTCCATCACCTCTGCGAAGCTTTCAGGATCTTTCCAGTCAGCCAGTAGCACATACATCTGGTGAGCACCTTGTGGATGATTGAGGCTCTCTTGTGCTCCTCCTTAATGAAACCTTTGGTGATGGCTGTATACCAACAGCCTCATTCCCTTCAGGGACTATCTTCTCGGCATGCTTATCCTCATGAGGGTCACCCTGACCACCATCACCAGGTTGATGATCAAGGTTGGATTCTCTACAATGTCCTTTGAAAACAGCTCGATGAATGATGACTCTAACTCAGGCAACCTCAACCTCAAAAGGCATTTCGAAATCGTGAGTGTTGGTCATGGTATGATCCTCGATGAATATCACGTCCCAGCTTCTATAGAGCGTTCTTTTCACCGGGTCGTAAAGTCTATAGCCAAACTCATTCAGACCATAGCCGACAAAAATGTACTATATCATTTTCGGTTCATGTTTGGATCTTTCTTCCTTCGTTACATACACGAAGGCCATACAACCTAATACTCGAAAGTGACTGTATGACGGCTCCATTTCGTACCATACTCTATCAGGCACATCATCCTGCAAAGGTATAATAGGAGATAAATTGATAACACGAGCAGCAGTGTTGAGAGTCTCACCACAATAAATGCCTGGTAAGTCTACATTTGACAGCAAATACCGTACACTCTCCATCAGTGTCATATTCATACGCTCCACTACACCATTTAGCTAAAATGACTTTGGCGGAGTCTTCTGGTGTCGAATTCCTTGCTCTTTGCAGTAATTACCAAAAGGACCAATGTATTCACCGCATTATCGGGCTGAATATATTTCAACCAACCAAGAATTATTATCGCAAATGAGGTTCATGACTACCTCACCACCCACAATAATCACATCGTCTCCATGCGCTAAGGCGGTCGTTGTTGTGTTCTCATTATGCTTCCCTTTATTGCCATTATTCTCTATCTTCCAAGGAAAACAGTTTCGCTTGATGTGGCCTTTCTTGTCACAATGGTAGCACTCAAAGTACTCGTACCGGTCCTTGGACATGCCTCTGCTCTTGTCTATGCCACCATTCAGACTCTTGCTTTTACTCCTGCTACGGCTCTTGAAACAAGTGTCTCTGAATGAGTTGTAGATAAAATACCCTGAGATTTTCTCTACATCTGATCTTCATTTAACACCCCGCACTTGGTGAACTCCAGACTAACCTTGCCTTCTGGAGCAAAAGCGATCATGAAAACTCGAATGGTCTCCCACAAGTCTGACAACATACAAAGTAGCCACATCCCCTGAACTTCATCATCGAACTTCACTCTCATAGAGGATAACTGGTCAACCACGCCCTAGAACTCACTCAGGAGATCTGTAATGGACATACCATCCTTTTATCTCAGACCCATCATTTGTCGGATCCGGAACAGCTTGTTTATCCATGTTTTCTTCGTATACAAAGATTTCAGCTTCTCCCAAAGTGTTCTTGCGTACTCAATATTGGCGATGTGATTATACAATACATTCTCGTCAACGAACTATCTAATATACTCGCACACATGTATATGCTCGAACTTCCAGTCCTTGTTAGATTTTTCACTAGGTTTCTCGAAAGCAAATACCGGAAGATGCAGCTTGTTGACGAATAATATATCCTTCATCTTGCTCTGCCAATAGTGATAATTGGAACAGTTTAGGTTTATCATGCACATCGGCTTCACGTTCATCTCTTCTCCTTCGCTTAACTATCAACTCTAACATCTGATACTTTGAATCCAAAGCTCAGATACCACTACATTGGGAATGAAGCACGAAAATAGTCCCCCCAAACCAAATAAACTACGAGAGAACCAAAGATGTAGGAAATCAAATTACCAAAATTACACAAGAGCTAGAATGCAAATACATCAATTTTTGACGTAAAAAATCATTGCGAGAAAAAATCCACAGGATAATCGGAATCCAATCCTTAAAAAGCCTTCTACACTGTTCCAATCAGATCATCACGACTATTTGGACGATAAGAATAGATTACAGACATCCGAAGAACAAAAGACAACGAGAAGATTACCTGAACAATGTCTCTCCTTCAAAGCAGCCGTCATCTCTCTTTCTCTTTCCAAAAGTTGCAGAGCCTCAATTAGGTTATGGATTAGGGTTAGAAAAAACTATATATATTTCCCTCAATTCCACAATAAATTTGGACCATTCAATGATCCAACGATGTGGGAACACTATCAAATTCGGTTCAGCCCGACAAACCAGTATACCAAAGGTATACTTTATCGGTGAATGCAAATAGATGAATTGGGAATCTGGAATTTTCTACAATGACAGTATATGAAATTGAGGAATATCGACGAATGCGAACCTGGAATCTCATAATCATTGTTGTTCTGTTTTCAAAATAATCGCAGTTTTGAACTCATTTCCGACACGAATGACATCACCTCACTACTACGGAATTTTTTCCACGTAGGTTGGAAACTCACCCACCCAACTCCAACAAAATGTAATTGCTAAAAATTTGGCCCACATTTTCTTCTTCGACCGTCGGACTTTGCCCAATATTAAGATGACAAGACAGTAAAATTTCTTCATGTTCTCATCTAGTCCACAAGACAACAATCCAGCAGACCAAAATTAGTTGCGTAAGCTAACTAATTTATTTTTTTTAGATATTTTCGTAACACGTTCGTTACTGTTTTTCTTTAACATTTTCCTTCTTTTTTTTTGTTAATCGGAAAATTGAAAAAAGAAAAAAGAGGTTAACAAAACAAAAACCTTACACCACACTTGTCGTTTACCCAAATATTTTATGCTAATTTTAGGGGGTTTTTTTTTGGGTGTTCGGTAATTGCGAATTCTAAGAATCTCAATTCCAGAATATGCTTAAATTGTATTGTTTTGTTATTACAAAATTAATAATTCTCTTTATTCATACCGGATATCCTATTCTCTTAAAATTCTCAATTCCAGAATATATAACCGAGGCATTTATGCACAGAAACATGAATTACAATACCATGAACAGAGATATCCTAACCCAAACCGGATTGGTTTCACTTTCAACCCTTCAGTTTGAGCAAGCCCAACCCAGTCCAGGAGCTTCCTGAGAAGAACACTAATCTAGGGCTACAAGCCAGGATTGGTTGCTGACGCAGGCAAAGTCGGTCGGATGACAACCGAGCAACCACCACCAGTCCCAACAATATCTGCCACCGCCACTTCTCAGCTCCGACGCAGCTGGAGGACCAGGTGGAGCTGCCGAGTCGAGATAAACCAACAAATTAACTTCATGCTAAGAAAGTGCAGAACAATCGACAATATCTTGAGGAGAGAAGATTCGTCCTTCTTCAAGGTGAGGAAAACATCCATTCTGATGGATCAAAACTAAGGACACTATCAAATACACAGTTGAGATACCAATGTTTGGCGCAGCAGCAGCAGCAACAACAACAACAACAACAACAACAACAACAAAAAACTGAGTTATTAATTAACCTTTACTACTTCCAGTCACTACCGATGTCAAGAAAATTTCTACCTCTAAAAAGAATGCTATTTGTGAATCTATCACTAGATAACAAAATAAGCAAATGACCTGCTTCAGAAAGCACACCTGGTGAAGCATGCGCAAGAAATTTGTGAATCGCCCAGCAAACAGGAAAAGGGGCGACCAAAGACACCAATTATATACATTCTTGTTGTCCCTGAAGTTCAATACCACTTGAGAAGGCTACGCCCATAGCCGTTATCCACTGCAGTTTCTTCCGAGGATCCGTAAGAGCTCTCCGTACTATCATCAGAGCTGTTGCCCACATCAAGCCGCATGCGATGAGCGTTGTCAGCAACCCACTTGGCAACCTCAGGGGAGGCGGCCCATTCTGCCAGGGAATCCCTGGTTGATTCTCGTGTGAAGTCCTCCCATTGTGTCTTTGAGAACTTGCGAGTAGGAGTTTTATGGAACGTTGAATAGTAGTCCTCATCCTCTCGTGCCATTTTTGCAGGTGATGTGTAGGAGCGAACTGCAAGAAAACAAGACCAAATTCAATCATAACAGATCTAAAGATGCTTGAAAAAAGTTTAATATAGATGCCTGCAAACATCTATATCGAATAATTAATAATATCTTTAAGTTAATGGGACTGGTGGATTTCAAATTCAGAAAAAAAATGAAAATGGTTTGGCCCAAGTCACACCAAGTCAAGGAGCCCCAAGGCGAACCTGAGGGGTTGCCTCCTGTGCCATTCGGCCGCCTACGGATCTCGCAACCTAGAGGCCGGAGCATATGAAACACCGAAGCAGCCACCTAAGGTGATGGGTTGCTAAGAGACGGTAGCCTCTAACAACCTTGGTGCTGGGAAAACCATATAAGCTTCAATGCCCTAATAGCAAACATGGACAATACATCAATAAGACGTCCATTGCGGCATTGCAGTTATTATGTGTAATATTTCGGAAGCATAACCAAAATTCCATCATAGCTATGTAAGCAAGAACAAGAAGCGACTTTAAAGGAGTCTATTGAAGCTAACTTCCCATAAACACCTGCCAAACTAAAGAATAAGACTGGCTGAAACAAATAGAACTTCTGAATGGGAAAATAAAAAACATAACATACTTCCAGAAAAGGATTCACAACTGTCCAAGCCTTCCAAGGTTTAAAAATCCAATTTAGTATCAATCTCGACCTTCTATGGGAATTTCTATATTTCAACAGTCTCGATGGTCTAGGATCTATGTTGTCTGGGACTCTGGGGTGGGGTGCTAGGTGGGGCAGTGGGGTCTAAAATTGGAGGGGCGGGGCGGGATCAAGGTGCTCTAAGAGTACCTTCCCTAGTATACATTATGTACATTCTCTCTCATGCCAAAACTCAAATTAATTAATAAAACTAAACCTTAGCATTTCATAGTCTCAGTATTCATTTATATGTTACTAAATGTCTCAATATTCATTTATATGTTACTAAATGCTAGAAGTAAAACTAAATTAATAAGCAGTCTAACATATCAAGAAAATGGAAAAGGAACAAAAAGAAGAAAAAGATTGTCATACCTTTGAGTCTTTGACTTGGTGTTCAACTTGATGGCTTGTTATCTTGAAGTCGAAGAGATAAGTGATAAACTTGGTGAGGCATGAGATGATGGAGAAGTAGAGAGTATTCTCATGATTGAGGAGTGGTTGAGGAAACGATGACGAAGGAAGCCTAACATTTGGTTGTTTGGGTAACTAAATATTCTTTGGTCAAATCTTTTTTTGTTACTTGTATTTAAGTTTTAGTTTTCAAACACAACTTCTTTTACTTAAGTCCATGGCCATTGGATTATTAAAATTTTGAGTCTCTAGCATATTAAATAATTATACTTAAAGAGTCCATGCCCCATCCATTTGTAATTCCTTATAAACAAGTAATAAGACCAACTGATTTAACAAAAAAAACACCCATCAACCATCGAGGAGCCGCTAGGGTGCCAAAAAGGCGGCGCCTTGCACAACATAGTTTGGGATTGGAGTATACTCTCAGGTATCATTTTCAAGTTTCAGCACTTAAGAATTGTTTAAAAGTGTTAACAATTTAATTAAGATATAAGAAAAGAAAGGTTGAAGCTCAAAAGATAAATACAAGCTATATTTAAGTGTCGAAACTTAAATAACAGTGAAATTTACATGGGTTAAACATTGATTGCTCTACCTTTCGTTTGCAAGTTGGATTGAGCATATGGACTACTTGAGCTTCCACGAACAGTTCTCCCAAAATCAGTGCTCGGACGACTCAAGAATTCAGCATTTTTACTAGCAGGTGATTGTTTCACCCTTTGTTTCCACAAATTTTCATTCTTACGAAGCTTGTATTGCCTAAACACAACCCAAAGGAAAACAAATCAGTTTCTGAATAGCACGAATAGTGAAGCATCGTATCAATATCAATGAGAACTTACGATGTTGGTAGACTTCTCCATCTCTTTGGATTAATACTGGAACAGGTACACCAACAAATACCCAATGCAACCAGTGACAAAAGACTGTCAAGAGAACTCTGTGAAGTAGACAAGGCATCTAATTAAGCTCATGTTCAGAAGAAAAAAAACACAAGGTAGGTTCATAAATATGATCTTTAAAATGCAAAAAACACCACCAATTCTTTTGCATTTTTTTTCAAAACGCTACAACAGTAGCAGTATATATAAAAGAGATTTTTTTTGCAATTAATAACTACCAAATGAGATTTACAATAAGTACAAAACACCCATGCGCATCAATTTGATTTGATGAAGATATTTGAGAAGACAAATCAATGTTCATTGATTTCTCAAGCATGCAATTTATTGATTAGATAATCTACTTAGAGATAAGAATGCAAGTCAGATAAAAGCTTATGACAGATGCAAAAAATTTACATCTGTACTTATGCATTAAACACAGGGATCCATTTATTACTACAGTTATGTGATACCATTAATTTAGCACATGCTTGCGTACCAGTGATTATACTAGGCTACATATGTACAAAGCTGCAAGAAAGAACCAACTTCCTTCATATAAAACCTTCAAGTCAGGTGGAAGCAGGTAGACCTTCCTTAGTCACTCGGTTTGATCTCATGCAACCAAGGAGCATGGCATATTATATATTATAGCTCAGAAAGGGAAAAGACTGATGGTTTCAGACTAAAGCAATACAATTAAAGTAATCTGGCTTTTTAGACACAAGTCTTGTACAAATGATGTTACTACATACCAATAGAATGGAAACCCCAGCAATTGTACGCATTGCCCACTTTACAAATTGAGCTGTGCCAGCATCTATGCTGCCATCTTCTGATAGAATATACTTTCTCACAGTCCAGTACCCTAGAGCAGCTCCAGCTAGAACTAAACCAACTACAAAGAAAACTGATACCTGCATTACATACAATAAATGTTTAGAAATATGAGAACCCATCAGCATATAATGTGTAGTACATAGAAAATTGTGAAGATTGCAAAGAGCAAGTATTATACATGAAAATTAAGATATAAAGCACAGTTACCAGAAACCCCCACAAGGTAAGATTTTCCTTTATGAAAGCTTTGATTCCAAAATGTAGATGTGTTTTGTTTTGGTATCATGATCATCATCATCCAAGCCTTCTCCCATCAGAATGGGGTCGGGTATAAGGAAGCAACATATGACAAAGTTTTATGACCGGTTGTCGACACGTCAACCCCCTATATTAGTGCCAAATTTCTAGCCAAGGTAGATATGAGCATGAGAGGGCCATGCCATAAAAAGGGTTGCTAGTTGGCATGTAGGTGGACCTACCTTTTTTGTTGCAGTTTAAGCTTATGCAACCAAGGAGCACCCTCCAAGTTCCCCAAGACTATAAAAAGTCTAGCGAAAAGGTAAGATCAAGATGATACAATTCTAACGATTCAAAAGATAATAGAGAAATTAAAAAAGAAATCCTATAATCCTTGGTGAAACCATAAATGAATTTTTATCACACAAAAATGTGAAAATGCAATTTTTATTTTTTGCTTTCATTATATACACAGACACAATTGGAAAACATGCGTTCTTGAACTATGTTTCTCATTGGAAAACATGCGTTCTTGAACTATGTTTCTCATTCTGCTAAAGCCTTAGGAATAAGCAAGTACCTGATTCCATACCAAGTGGTGTTCCATGTTCCAGTTCTCATTCTATGGGACCAAACATTCCACGTTCCAGGTAACATTGATGTGAAGTAGAATTTCTTTCTTACAATAGAGTAAAGTATAAATACAAGAAAAAGCCTAAAGATTTCAATTATGCTTTACCCATAACTTGCATTTGTTAACGAATTAATAAAGAAATCAAAAAAATTATATAGGTACGATATAAGTCCCGTTACATAATTTTCTCACCATGAGGGACGCAACTGCATTTCCGCTCTCCAACATAAAAAGCAGGATATTCAAGTCTTCTCCCATAAAAACGGTATCAGCTATGGGGCATAAGAAAGCTCCATAATGGTTTGAAAAGGAGGTTTATCACCGACAATCTCATGATCCATAAAGGTCTGAGAAAGAGTTTATGATCGACTGTCTACCTGACATCAACCCTCTGTGTTGTTACCAAATTCCTAGCAAGATAGCTATAAGCATGAGAGTTTCATACCATAAACCTATGTGGCTACTTGGCGGGTAGGTAGACTTGCCTTTTGGATATGCATTTTAAGCTCATACAACCAAGGGAGCACCCTCCATGTTCCTCTAGACTATAAACATTCTAGACAAAAAGGTATGATACGATGTGCTACAGGAAATTGCATTCATCTCTATAACACATTAAGCCAAACAGTGAAAAGGAATGACCATCCCCTTGTCAAAAAGGGGGATTGACTATAAAGAGTCTAGACAAAGAGGTACAATGATATGATGTTATAGGGAATTGCATCATCTCTACGACACATTAAGCCAAATAGTGAAAAGGAATTGCCTAGTTAAAAAATAAGCAGGCTTGATATACAAAAACAGAAACAGGAGATTAGACATGATAGGATATAGTATGAAGGTATTGAAACATGCCATAATATGATTTAAGTTACTCAACATGATTGGGTGGATGCAACTGTTCAAGGAGCACAAGTAATGTTCCTAAGCCGACTAAATACAAACCAAACCAAAAACATCTTTTGTGTTTGTGTGTGTGTGTATATATATACCACCAAATGAAACCATAAAAAATCTTATAAGCATGAGCCAAAGGATGGACACTCGTGTCCAAAAATGACATAGCTGAAAATAAAATGTTGAAATGGATGCATGGCTATGAAAGAAAATATATGAGAAGTAATAAGAGTATTTGTGGAAAGTCGGGTAAAACTCCAAAAGCTGAATATACATCTATAATAATGATGAAAAGGTTGGCATATATATATATATATATATATATATATATATTGGAACCAGGTAAATTGTTTCTGGAATCGCTCCCACTGGAATTCGAACTCCTGACCACTCGGGCCGCGTGCATCTCTCTTAACCACTAGGCTAGAGGTCATTTGCCATATATATATATGCGCGTTAGTGTAACGGTAAGACCGTTGGCACCGGGGTGTGAGATCGCGAGATCGATCCACCACGGGAGCGGTGTTGGCCCATTGGTCATGGTCAAACCTGATTTTAATAATTGATCAAACTCTGTCTCGATATACGAATCAATTCAGATGTTTACTAACGACGTTTTGGACACTGATCAAAGATGGATATCTACTCAGTTCAAGACCGAAGCTGTTTGCCACTCAAGAATGTATTTTCTTCAAAGCAATGTAATTTTCATTTTTATTGAGTCTAGGAATACATTGTACACCAAGTCGTACTGGCAAATAGGCTATCCTAAAATTATTTTTCAAATCTGACATATCTTTTTAAAATGACCTATGTTTTTGAAAAACATCTATTTTACAAAAAGCTTCTGAAGGACTTTTCAAAAAGCCAAAATTATTTTTCACAAAATCAACTGACCAAACCCTGACAGAACTCGGCCAGAGTTCGGCGAAGTTGAACGTTATGTGAACGTTTGATTTTGAACTTGGTCTCCCTTCAGTTGCGGTTGGTTACAAAGAGTTCTGTCCGAATTCTATCCGAATTCTGTTAGAGTTCTGCCTTTGAAAAAACTATAAATAGAGAAGGATTTCGATCATTTCAAAATACCAATTCACTTTAATCTCCTCTTCTAAAGCTTACATTTCTTCCAAAGAGTTCTAAAAAGCTTCCATTTTCAAATCCCAAGCTAGTTACAATCCTCTAGTCGATTTGCCAGTGCGGTGCGGTCTAGAAGTTTCAGAGCGATTGTAATCAGAGGCTTGATTGAAGATTGACTCTTCACAATTGAAGTTTGTCGAGTTCTTCGTATCAAAGCTCACGTCTGTAGAAGTTGCAAGGACTTCGTACGAAAATTTGCAGAATTTTCCAATAGTGGATTCAACTGGAAGCTAGAGTTCTTCCGACTGGACTAGTCCTCACAAGAGGGAAACCAGTATAAATCTATGTGTTTGCGTTTGCCTTCTGATCACTCTTTTTCATTACAGTTATTTATTTTTGTGATTATTATTATATCTGTGATCTAACTGCTAACGAGTTTTTAATTAGCAAATTCCGCTGCCTACTCTATTCACCCCCCCCCCCCCTCTAGAGTATTCTGTTTTACGATTTCGTTCCTACAATTAGTATCAGAGCGGGTTATACAGGTAAAGCAAGGTAAAATTGCAGTTATATTCAGTTATTTTTCAATTGTTATATAGATCACAGAATTACACATTGCAACTATAAAATTCACAAGTGAAGGCCAAGCCACAAACAGACCTCCACTGTTTGACGGCACAAACTACACTTATTGAAAAACATGTATGAGTTTCTTCCTAAAATCTCTTGATTTTGACTTATGGTCTGTAGTTATTGATGGATACAAAAAACCTCCTCGTATTAATGTTGATGGATTTTTAGTTGAAAAATCCCATGACAAATATACAGAGGATGAAAAGAAAAAGGCCAGTCTTGACGCACGTGCTATTAAAGCTTTATTTTGTGCTTTAGATAGAACTGAATTCAACAGGGTGTCTACCTGCACAACATAAATGAAGTGTGAAAACTTCTCGAAGTAACCCACAAAGAAACAACACAAGTCAAGGAGTCAAAGATCAGCAGACTTATGAAAAAAAAAAGGCCAGTCTTGACGCACGTGCTATTAAAGCTTTATTTTGTGCTTTAGATAGAACTGAATTCAACAGGGTGTCTACCTGCACAACATAAATAAAGTGTGAAAACTTCTCGAAGTAACCCACGAAGGAACAACACAAGTCAAGGAGTCAAAGATCAGCAGACTTACTCAGGAGTACGAGGCGTTCAAGATGAAACCAAGTGAATCAGTCACTCAGATGTTTACAAGATTCTTGGATATTGTAAATCATTTGTCTTCATTAGGCAAGGATTACAGTAACCATGAAAAGATTCGCAAACTTCTACGAGCTCTCACAAAGAACTGGATTCCAAAGGCTACAACAATCATTGAAGGAAACGACCTCTTAACAATGTCTCTGGAAACACTCATGGGTAAGCTACTCACTCACGAGTTAGAACTTCAAGACTTTGAAGACGCTACACCAAAGGAGAAGTCAGAAAAGTCGATCGCCCTCAAGGGTCAACATAGAAGAACTGTCGAAGATGATTCTGACGACAGCGACTCTGACTCTGAAGATCAAGCTCTTCTAGTAAGAAAATTCAAGAAGTTCATGAGATTTAACAGGAGAACAAAAGATAGCAACATCAACAACAACGAGGAAGATCCTATTTGCTACAGATGCAAGAAGAAAGGACACATGAAGAAAGATTGTCCAACGGCATCATCATCAACAAGAAAAAGCAGTAAATATGACAAAGGCTACCTGAAAAGATCTACATCAAGGAAGTACGCCAACACAAGCATATGGCATGAAAGTGAAGTCAGCGACTCAGAAGACGAACAATCAGATGACGCTACAAATGTATGTTTGATGGCTTGCGATCAGGTAATCACTAATCCTCTATTTGATCCTTATGATGATTTCACCTTTGAGCAACTAGGAGAGGCTTTCAGTGACATGTTAAATGATTACAGGAAACTGCGTAGTAAATATGAAACCTCTAAGAAGGTACTCAAATAGTACAAAGGTGAAATAGAAAGACTTACCGACTAACTAGATCATGTTAGAAATAATGACTCTTCAATTGAGTCAGGTGAGCTTTCATCTATTAAGTTGTTGTTACACGAGACTATCAAGTTATCCGAAGAAAAAGACCAAACTATTATCCAGTTAAAGGAAGACCTATCTAAGGAGAGAAAGAGTTTCCAGTGTGCACAAGTCAGAATAGCAACACTTATATCTGACTACACTAGATTATATGACACTTCCAAAAAGTTGGAAATTAGTTTAGGAAAACGGCCTGAAGTTGCTGCTTCCTATTCTAACACGTGTCAATTACCGAATCATCGAAACACGCCCAAACCAAACACTGTCAGACCAAACCATACCAAACCTATGCCTAAGAAGACTAATAGGCATGCATTCTTCTATACTAAAAAACCAAAACCTACCAATCATGCACCTCACACAACTTTCAACACTCAACATGCAAAATGTCATTATTGTGGCCTCATTGGTCATATATCCTCTGCATGTAGAATCAGAAAGTTAGTTGATCTAAATGTTTATGTATGAATACCAAAAACTAACCAGTCAGGACCCTACAAGAAATGGGTACCAAGAGTTTCATCTGCAAATTATTTTGTAGGTGGAACGTCCTTCACATGCTAGGAGCAAATGGATTCGGTTGCTCACGGCACATGACCGGTGATGCTTCATTATTCGCAACACTGCCGAAGAAGAATAAAGAAGAATACGTCTCCTTCGATAATAATTTAAGAGGGTACATAATCGGTATCGGTAACATTGATAAGGCTCCCTATCATGTGATTAAAGATGTCTGTCTAGTTACCGAGTTAAAGCATAATCTGCTCAGCATAAGCCATTTAGCTGATCACGGTTATGACATTAACTTTGTCAAAGACAAATGTACTATAGTTGATAGTTCAACTGGTATTACTATCTTTGAAGGTATCAGGGAAGACAACATATATGTTTTCTATTTGTTGGAAGATGCTAACAAAGCAGGTAGATGTTTGATGGCCAAAAGCATTGAGAGTCAACTATAGCATATGAGACTCGGTCATGCAAACATGGATACAATTTCAAGACTATCTACAAAGAAGTTGGTACGCGGCTTACCGGACATATCTTTCAAGAAGGATACGGTATGAAGTGAATGTGAAAAGAACAAAGCTACCCAATCCGCATTTAAATCCAAGACCGATGTAAGTACCACTAGACCGCTACAACTGTTGCATATGAACTTATTTGGACCAAGTAGAATTGCTAGTCTAGGTGGTAAGTTATATGCATTTGTCATTGTAGATGATTTCTCTAGATATACATGGGTTTATTTTCTTGCACGCAAGAACGATGCATTATCAGAATTCGTCACCTTTTGCAAGAAAGTACAGAATGAAAAATGGTTCATGATTACTCGCATTCGTAGTGATCATGGCAGCGAATTTGAGAATGCAGAATTTAAGCAATTTTGTAAGACACGATTATTTGCATGAATTCTCTTGTCCTAGGACTCCACAACAAAATGGACTTGTGGAACGTCAGAACAGAACTCTATCTGAAATGGCTAGAGTAATGTTAAACCAGTTTAGTCTACCTAGATACTTTTGGACTAAAGTTGTCAATACAGCGTGCTATATTCTCAATAGGGTTCTAATTCGACCTATATCGAAGAAGACTCCCTATGAACTATAGTTTGATAGAACACCCAATGTTTCATATTTTAAGATTTTTGGTTGTAAATGCTTTATTCTTAATACTAAAGACAATCTGAGTAAATTTGATGAAAAGGCCGATGAAGGTATATTTTTAGGTTATGCAGCAAAGAGCAAAGGATACAGAGTCTTCAACAAAAGAACCATGATCATCGAAGAATCAATTAATGTCAAGTTTGATGAGCCAAATCAACACTTAGACGATGACGACAATGAAGACGTAATCACACCAAGTACAGCTACTGCAAAACCTTCACACAAAGATGCAGAACCTTCACACCAAGTACCAGCTGAGTCTTCAAACAAAGAAGCCGGAACTAGCAATCCTGAGGATACGCCAAAAGAGATGAGATTCTTGGCAGATCATCCAAAGGACTTGGTAATTGGTGAGATTACCAATGGTGTAAGTACTCGTTCCTCTAATAAAGATATAGCTTCTTGTGTTGCTTTTGTTTCGCAGTTTGAATCCAAAAATATTGAAGAAGCATGTAGTGATAATTTTTGGTTAGATGCTATGCAAGAGGAATTTAACCAATTTGAACGGAATCAAGTTTGGGAACTTGTTCCCAAGCCCATTGATCATCCGGTCATTGGCACCCGTTGGGTATTCCGAAACAAACTAAACGAGAATGGTTTAGTGACACGTAATAAGGCTCGACTCGTAGCTCAAGGATACAATCAAGAAGAAGGTATCGACTACGATGAGACTTATGTCCCAGTTGCGAGATTAGAATCCATTCGCATGTTATGTGCATTTGCATGTTTTCATAATTTCAAGTTATTTCAAATGGATGTCAAAAGCGCATTTTTGAATGGTTTTATAAAAGAAGAAGTTTATGTAGCTCAACCTCCCAGTTTTACTGATTTCAAATATCCTGATTATGTTTTCAAGTTAAAGAAAGTCTTATACGGTTTGAAACAAGCCCCTCGTACTTGGTACGATTGTCTAAGCTCTTTTCTATTTGATAACGGTTTTTCAAAGGGAAAGGTTGACACTACATTGTTTATAAAATCTTTGAATAACAACATTCTTTTGATTCAAGTCTATGTAGATGATATTATTTTTGGATCTACTGATGAATCTCTTTGTCAAGAATTTTCAAAGTGTATGCAGAATGAGTTTGAGATGAGCATGATGGGAGAGCTGAAATTCTTTCTCGGACTGCAAATCAAACAAACCAACAATGGGACGTTCATAAATCAAGCAAAGTACACAAAGGATCAATTAAAGAAGTTCGATCTGGAAGCAGTCAAGCCACTTAGTACTCCAATGGCAACTTCAACCAAGCTTGATACTGATGAACAAGGCAAACCCGTCGACATACGTAAGTATCGAGATATGATCGGTAGCTTATTGTATTTAACTGCTAGTCGACCAGACATTATGTTTAGTGTTTGCTTGTGTGCACGTTTTCAAGCTAATCCTAAGGAATAACATCTGTGCGCAGTTAAGCGTATCTTCCGATACCTTAAAGGCACTTCTTCTGTCGGCTTATGGTATCTCAAAACCACGTCATTTGACCTAACCGATTATTCTGATGCTGATTTTGCCGGATACAAAGTAGATAGAAAAAGTACCAGCGGCACATGTCATTTCCTAGGAAAAGTTCTAGTCTCTTGGTTTAGCAAAAAGCAAAATTCTGTCGCATTATCAACAACCGAGGCTGAGTATATCGCTGCAGGACGTTATTGTGCACAAATTTTGTGGATGAAGCAAACTTTAGAAGACTATGGATTACATTTTACACACATACCCATTTTCTGTGATAACACTAATTCTATTAATTTGACTAAGAATCCAGTATGTCACTCTCGTACTAAACATATCGAAATTCGACATCATTTTCTTAGAGATCATCAACAAAATGGAGATATAGACCTTGTAGACATAGACACACAGAATCAATTGGCTGACATACTCACAAAACCTCTAGCGGAAGATCGTTTCAATTATTTACGTCGAGAATTAGAAATTTTAGATGTCAATAATATTAATTAATTTTGTTTTATTAATTTATTCAATACTCAATAACTGTTTTCGAGACAAGCCTAAAAAGAGTGTCTGTCACCACGACTACGATCGAAGCGAAGCGGTATTTAAGAGTTCCCCGATGAACCTCCGTTAGCTGGGACAGTACTCCTACAGCTAATCTGAAACAGAAACTGAATAAAGAATATTAGTTTATAAAATAATATTAATTGTATTATTTAAAATTTAAAATTACTAAACTTTGAATTAAATATTTGAAATGTATTGATGAAAAAGATGTGGCCCTCAAAAAAAATTTATATAGCCAGGAGAACCCCTGGCAAATTCGGCCCGAGTTCGGTCCGAATTCGGCCCGAGTTCGGTCCGAATTCGGCCAGAGTTCGGTCCGAATTCGGCCAAAGTTCGGCTGGGTATATATACATATCAGTCAGAACCTGAGGCCCCCATCTTCTTCATTCTTCCAAAACCACATCAACAGCAGCAGCAGCGCCCCGAAAACCCTAGTTCTTCTTCACCTTTCTTCTTCCAATCTACGTGGAGATCTTCAATTCGTGCGGAGAATCGCGTCCTCTACAGCATACTTGATTCTCAGAAGGTATAATTCCTTCTCTCCTCCACTTTCAAATTATTAGGGTTTCTAGTTTTTGGGATAGAATGCCTAAGGGATTCAATCCTTTCAAGAGGAAGAACCATGCCAGTGAAGAGGCATCGTCTTCTGATCCGCATACGAATTCCCTCTTTTCTCCGGTCCAATCGGATGACGGTGCATCGGACGAGTTTTATTTCAAAACTTTCGACCAAACTTTACTTTGGTATGCCGACTTTATTATGCGTACTATATGTACCGGATCTCCGATCAAATGGACTGTATTTCCTGACCACCGTCCTTACTTTGAGGCATTAGGGTTACATCATTTTGCTACTTTACAATTTCCTATAACTACTAATGCCATTAGACTATTTTACTGTAACTTCGTGTTAGACACTTTTACCGCGAGAACTCGTGTCGGCGGGATAGATATCGAGTTCAATGATGGATTGCTAGCGGAAATCCTTGGTCTTCCAAACGAAGGTGCCCCACTCGATGACATCACTGACTTCGATTTTCCCGAGGGTATGACTCTCGTTAGTTTCAAGAATGAGCTTTGTGCGCCCGCATGTGCTCGTCCTGGAAAGTTCAAGGCCAATAACTTGAACTTGTTTAACTACGAATTACATCGCATCATCTATTCCACTCTTCTTCCAAAATCCACTTTAAAAGATGATGTCACTGCACTCGAGCTTTCTGCTTTATATCACATTCTTAAGGGGATTCCTTTTTCTGCCCCTAAGACTATCATTCAGATGATGGGTAGATATCGCGGAAGAGACCGCAACATCTCTTATGCGATGCTTATTCCACGCATCTTTTAGCGTTTTGACATAGACTTATCCACTCGTGCTCTGGACCCTGAGCCCAAGTTCCTCGAGCTTTCTCGTCGCATCTTTGCCACTGTTCCTCCACCTACTGCACCTGCTCCTCCTGCACCTACTCCAATAGCACCTGGTCCTCCTCAGTCTTACCCTATGACCTTTGAGGGTATTCACCAGCATCTATCAGATCTGCAGTCATTCTTCATTGACACTTCCAAGGAACATGAGTTCCGTGACGTGACTCGGTTCCAGGCTATTGCCAACTCCTTCGCCGATCTGAGATTTGCACAGACGGATCACTCTGCTAGCTCTCTTCCTCGAGACCCTTCTGTATCTGGCTACCGCATTGACGATGAGGCGGTTCACTCTCTGTTCCAGCCAGGGAACGCATACGATTGGTATCGTACTTCTGGTGCTACTCCACATACTTCTGGAGCTGGTCCATCTGGACATGCTGGCACTGCAGCCGATGATGATGAGGATGAGGATAATTTTTGAGATGTTACTTTTTGAGACTGTCTATTTTGTCTTATGTTTACTTGGAAATGCTCCGACATTTCAAGATATTATCAGTACTCTTTATTTTGGATATGATTTGTGACTTTGATAGACATGTTTTTATGCCTCAGTTTGGCATATGACTCACTTTAGTTTATTATTCAGCTTAGCACTTTATTTGTTTCAGCTTTTATTATAGCATTATCTTTCTTTATGCTTCCATATAGACTGCTTGTGACAACTACCATGCATGTGTTGTTTATACCATATATGTTTCTCTTATTCTATCTATGATGTTTCATACCATGCCTGTGTTGAAATAACGTTAGAAATAATGTCTTTTATTCTTTTTTTTTTTGTGTTTCTTCACTGATTGTTACTTATCATTTATTGCGGAGGAGCTTTCTCTTTTGCAATTATTTTGCTAAGTGACAACGGGAGAAAAATAAGATCTAACATCTTCATGAATACAGGTTATGAACAATTTTTTTTTCATTTTATCTCTCGGTACTTTCGGTACATTTTTGAATTGATCAAAACCAAGATGTTATATCGGTCAAGGTTTGTCAATTATCAAAATGAAAAAGATTGTTGGCCCATTGGTCATGGTCAAACTTGATTTTAATAATTGATCAAACTATATCTCGATATATGAATCAATTCAGATGTTTACTAAAGACGTTTTGGACACTGATCAAAGATGGATATCTACTCAGTTCAAGACCGAAGCTGTTTGCCACTCAAGAATGTATTTCCTTCAAAGCAATGTAATTTTTATTTTTTTTGAGTCTAGGAATACATTGTACACCAAGTCGTACTGGCAAATAGGCTATCCTAAAATCATTTTTCAAATCTGACCTATCTTTTTAAAATGACCTATGTTTTTGAAAAACATCTATTTTACAAAAAGCTTCTGAAGGACTTTTCAAAAAGCCAAAATTATTTTTCACAAAATCAACTGACTAAACCCTGACAGAACTCGGCCAGAGTTCGGCTAAGTTGAACGTTATGTGAACGTTTGATTTTGAACTTGGTCTCCCTTCAGTTGCGGTCAGTGTTCTAAAAATCGGAAATAGGCGGCGCCTAGGCGCCGCCTAGGCGCTGGGCGGTGTGGCGGCGCCCAATTTTCGGCCAGAATCGGCCCCCAGGCGGACCAGGGAGAAAGGCGAGCCTGGGCGGCCGCCTAGGCGCTCGAGGCGGTGGGGCGACCGCCTAGGCGCTGGTGTTCGTGGCCGGTGGGCGGCCTCCTAGGCGGTGTCCAAATTTTTTTGAAATTTTTTTTTAAGTGACAGGACCCGCCCCGAAACCCGAAACCCGAAGAAGAAACAGCAGCAGTAGATAGCTGCCCAAAAAAAAAAAATCGCAGAAGAAGAAGAAGAAACAGAAGAAGAAGAAGAAGCAGTCAGCAGAAGAAGAAGAAGAAGAAGAAACAGCAGCAGTAGAGGTTAGCTTTCTCACCTTCTCTTCTTCTCCATCTTCTCACCTTCTCTACTTCTCCATCTTCTCTTCTCTTCTCTATGGCTTCATCTGCCGGTTAGGGCTCGAAGAAACAGCAGCTTTTTCTTTTTTTTCTTTTTTTATTGGGGCTCGAAGAAGAAGCACCAGCTTCTTGAGTGACTAGACAACACCATCTTCTCTTCTCTTCTCTATGGCTTCTTGATTGGGGCTCGAAGAGGAACTTGTAGTCTTTTTTTTTTAATAGCTTCTTCTTGAGTGACTAGCAGCAGCAGTAGATAGCTTCTTCTTTTTTTCTTTCTTTGCTAGTCTCCAACCACACTCCACAGTCCACAGTGCTGCACACAACACACACATAGTAAAGAAAGAAAAAAATGTTAAAAGTTATGAAACAAAAAAATGTCTAGACAAATTAAATTGCAAATTATATTCTTGCATTTTATATTATTTGCTTTCATTTTATATAACATATTTTTATTGCGTGTAATAGAAAAATGTCTGGAAGTGGATCTAATACGGCATCCTCTGACAATGTCAACGTTTCAAGTTCATCGGTGCTTCGGCGTTCCTCTACTGATATTGGATGGGAGTACGGTGCATTGGTTGATCCTGCAAATCTAGACAAATTAAAATGCAAATTATGTGGCAAAATTTGTTCTGGAGGGATTTATAGGATCAAACAACATATAGGTCATATTAAGGGAAATGTGGCTTCATGTCCGAGATCTACGAAAGAAGATCAAGATAAATGCAAGGCGGCTATTGAAGCTAGCAAAGTCAAGAAGAAGGAGAAGAGAAAACAAGAGCAAAGCATAAGGGAAGAGGTACAAATTGAAGATCAAGATGAAGAAGAAGAAGAAATTAAAATTGTGGGATCAAGAAAAAGACCACATTTTCTTGGAGCTATGGACAAATGGGCTACATCCATCAATCCCGATAGTGGGGCAAATCCGGCAAAGAGGCTAAGACAACAAAATATGAATGAGACATTATTTAAAGAAAAGACGGAAGCTGTGCATCAATATTTGGCTAAGTGGGTGTATGAGGCCGGCATACCTTTCCATGCTATTACCCTTGATAGTTTTGATCGGTTTATTGAAGCGGTTGGTCAATTCGGTCCAGGTTATCGGAAGCCAAGCCAATATATGTTGAGGGAACCACTTTTGAAGAAAGAGATGGAGAAAACTAAAGAGTCACTCAAGAAGCATGAAGAAGAATGGAATAAAAGTGGTTGTTCAGTTATGACCGACGCTTGGACCGACCGTAAGAGGAGAAGTATCATGAACATGTGCGTCAATTGTATTGAAGGTATGATGTTTTTTTTTGCTTAATGGTAAATTTCATATATTTTTTGCTTAATGGTAAAATTTATATATTTTTTGCTTAATGGTAAATTCATATTTTTTTTGCTTAAGGTACAAGTTTTCATTCTTCACAAGAAGCTTCAATAGATGCACACACTGGAGAATATATATTCCATTACGTTGACAAGTGCATTGAAGAAATTGGACCCAAAAGTGTAGTTCAAGTTGTGACGGATAATGCGTCGAACAACATGGCGGCCGCCAAGTTATTGAAGGAGAAGAGGTCTACTATTTTCTGGACCTCGTGTGCCACTCACACAATAGATCTTATGCTTGAAGGGATTGCTAAAATTCCGAAGTTCAGAGATGTGATCGACAAAGCAAAGGCATTCACAGTGTTCATTTATTCTCATCATAGGACATTGGCTATGATGAGAAAATATACAAAAAGACGTGACATAGTGAGACCGGATGTCACTCGATTTGCAACGGCATTCTTGCCTTTGCAAAGTATGTTTGAGAAGAAGCATCAATTTCATGTAATGGTGGGTTCTTCTGATTGGGAATCAAGCAAATTGTGTCATGGTACCGCAAAAGGAAAGAAAGCCTATGCCATTGTGGTAAGTGCAAGCTTTTGGTCGGGTGTACAACTATGCTTGCGATTGTTTGCTCCATTAGTCAAGTTACTTAGACTGACCGATGGAGATAAGAAGCCATCAATGGGTTTTATTTACGGGGAGCTCAAGCAAGTAAGAGAACAAGTAAAGGTTGTGTTTCAAAACAATGAGATGAGCTATAGGCCTATTATTGAAATCATCGATTCAAAAGCCACCGGCCGTCTTGATAGCCCCTTGCATTTGGCAGGCTACTTACTAAATCCTTATTATGCATATAAGGATACTAGTAGCTTTGATGATCCAACACTTAATGATGGTCTTATACAATGTGTTGAGACTTTCTTCTCCGACGATTTGGACATGCAAGATCGAATCATGAACGAGGAGCTAGGAAGATACAAGATGAGAGAGGGTTCATTTGGAAGAGCCTTAGCACTAAAAGGATGTACAAACAATGATGACAAGTGTAATCCAGGTATAATTATTTAAAAATGTTTGTCTTAAGTTTCATTGAAATTTTATTTGCTACTAATTTACTTTCATCAATAGTACTTTGGTGGTCAAACTATGGAGGTTCTACTCCCAACTTGTTGAAAATTGCAAAAAGAATTCTAGCTTTAACAACTAGTTCTTCCGGATGCGAAAGAAATTGGAGCACCTTTGAAGGGGTAAGTTTAATATAATTACAATTAGTTCTTTAACAACTAGATCTTTCCTTGCAATATGCCAATATCTAACTTTGTAGTTTATATTTTTTTTTATGTAGATACATACAAAGAAGAGAAATAGGCTAGATGTGGAAAGGTTGAACAATCTAGTCTATGTGCAATTTAATGCAAAACTTATAAACAAGAAGAAGAGAGAAGTGACAGATGATGTACTACATTCTAGTGAGCCAATCCATACTCAAGGATGGGTTGTAGAGGGTGGAGATGATGATGAAGATGATAGTGGACCACATGAGGGACTTACTTGGACAATGGTTGGACAAGCATCGGGTGCGGACGACTACTTACAACCTAGAAGAAGTAGTAGAAATGTCGTGCCAGAACAAGTTGAATCAGAAACCGAAGATGAAGGAGATGAGGACATTGAGTGTGAATCTGATGGTCCTTCTATGGCTTTTGTTGATTATGAAAATGAAGAAGTGGGATCCATGCCGACGGACACTTAGAAGAAAGAGAGGAGTTTCTTATTTTGTTGCTATAATATTGTTAGCTACTTGAATTATGTTTGAACTTGTAGTCTTGTCTATGTTGTCTTGAACTATGAATTTGACTTTGTTTACTTATTATGAGAAATTTTAAATTTGGAGTATATTTTCACTTTAGCATATTTTAATTCCTATGTTTTTTTGCGGTGACCGCCTAATATTAGAAGGCCGCCTAGGCCCCGCCTAGGCGGCCTAGGCGCTAGGCGGTAGGTGGCCGCCCGCCTACCGCCTAGCGCCTTTTACAACCTTGGTTGCGGTTGGTTACAAAGAGTTCTGTCCGAATTCTGTCAGAGTTCTGCCTTTGAAAAAATTATAAATAGAGAAGGATTTCGATCATTTCAAAACACCAATTCACTTTCATCTCTTCTCTTCTAAAGCTTATATTTCTTCCAAAGAGTTCTAAAAAGCTTCCATTTTTAAATCCCAAGCCAGTTACAATCCTCTAGTCGATTTGCCAGTGCGGTGCGATCTAGAAGTTTCAGAGCGATTGTAATCAGAGGCTTGATTGGAGATTGACTCTTCACAATTGAAGTTGGTCGAGTTCTTCGTATCAAAACTCGCGTCTGTAGAAGTTACAAGGACTTCGTACGAAAACTTATGGAATTTTTCAATAGTGGATTCAAGTGGAAGCTAGAGTTCTTCCGACTGGACTAGTCCTCACAAGAGGAAAACTAGTATAAATCTTTGTGTTTGCGTTTGCGTTCTGATCACTCTTTTTCATTACAGTTATTTATTTTTGTGATTATTATTATATCTGTGATCTAACTGCTAACGAGTTTTTAATTAGCAATATTCCGCTGCCTACTCTATTCACACCCCCCCCCCTCTAGAGTATTCTGCTTTACGATTTCGTTCCTACAAGCGGTTGGGTGGCAGTGGCCACGGCGCCCGGGCCAAATGCTGGCTGGGTGGCTCTAGCCCCAGGGCTTTAGTCCACGGGCATTTGGTTTATATATATATATATATATATATATATATATATATATATATATATATATATATTTTGGTGTCAATTTTGGGCTCGTGGCAATGCCGCCCAGCCATCCCGGGCAGGGGGAGGGGCTCAAACCCGGGACCTCCCATAGGGGAGCCCCCTCTCTAGCCACTTGAGCTAGAGCCCTTGGACATTATATATATATATATATATATATATATATATATATATATATAATGATGAAAAGGTTGGCATATATATATATATATATATATATATATATATATATATATATATATATATATACACACACTAGTCATAACCCGTGCCCATAGGGCATGGTTCATTTAAGGTATTCCCCCTCAAAATCTTGGACCCCCAATAATAATTATGAGGCCCTCATCAAAATATTAAATCCCAACCACTGCTGGATGTGAATTTTCTTTGGATTCCCCATAAAACCCCACTCTCAATAATGTTCATCCACAATCATTATGAGTACAAACCCCACTCTTTGGATTCCCCATAAAACCCCTCTCTCAATAATGCTCATTCCCCATAAAACTCCACTCTTTGGATTCCCCATAAAATCCCACAACCGTTGATTCACCAAGATTAAATCCCAACCACTCTTTATCTTGGCACAGTCAGCCCTAGGATTCAAAAACCTTTGTGTTTTGTATAAGATATATATATATAATGATGAAAAGGTTGGCATATATATATATATATATATATATATATATATATATATATATATATATATAATTTAGTCAATTTGGTCATACATAAGCAGCAACAAAGCCATTCTTCCATGTTCTGGTCGCGTATTTGGTCATAGATCACCTAGAAATCAGAAGAAATATGAGTAGTTCATGCCAGTTTCCCGTGAATACCAACCAGAGCTTTATGACAGCCTCGATAATCTATTGTGCCTTCATTCCTTCGTTATTTCTTTTCTGCATTTCTTCAGATCAAACATCTGATTATCATGCACTACATAAGAAAATACAAAAAACAGCAATTCACTCCACCCTTCACTAGGGTTGGTCCCCTAGTCCTCTCTTTCACTTCAAATCCTTCACCTTCTACGGTCCTACCACTTCATATAACATCCATAGCAAACTCAGTCGTCAGACTTGGATTTAGAATCCTTCTTCGAAGATTTGGGCCAAGTTCGTATAACTACGATGCATTGCTTCATTATAATGATCTAAATATCTAATCTTTCCTCGATTACAGCCTCTCTGGATTAGATACAATTCCTTGTTACTCTTGATCATTATTTGAGCGTTTTAAGCTTACTTATAAACTCTTATGTGTCTTGAACTTACTGTTTTAACCTGAGTTTAATTTTATTGAATAAACAATTAAATTACCATGATTAGCAACTTCCTCTCTGACATTATCTTGATAATTATTACTGTAAAAACTAAAATATCTGTTTAATCAGATTTTATCCCTTAAAAGTTCTCTCCAAAAATTGTCACTATAATAACACTACAACTAATCCTATGAAACTCGAAAGGCCACTGACCCTCCAGTACATGCATATTCCGTTCTCCAGTAACCATTTAACCAAACCATTCAGCTCTGTCAAATACAAAAAAATGACAGCTGGTATTCCCCTACTTTCTCTTAGCCCTGTAGCCCATCCATAGATGCAACAACTGCAGCTTGAGAGTACAATTCAGCACACTGTTTAAGTCTGCAATTATTTTAAACACTATATAAAGGACATCCTATCATCCTTGATAACATCACACAAACTCATAAATCGCAAACTAAATAAATAGATATGTTGAAAAATGTTACAAGTTGAACTGGCATTGGATGCCCTTCCACATCCTTCAGAAAATGGAGAAGTTTGTATCACGAAGAATAGACTGACAATCTTGGATAGAGCATACTAAATACAATAGGTAACAACTAACAAGTAACCAGAAGATCTTATTAGAAAAACTAATCTAGCAATATTTATAATGCAGAACATGCATATTGCAACAAGACCATGATTTTATCTCAGTATTTGACACTTACACAGATTGTGCAATTCTCAGAATAAAAGCATCATAAAAAGAACATGACTTACAGGGTTATGCATCTCTTCACTCAGCCCAAAACTCTCAAGTATAGAGTTAACTACAGTGGAAAAGTAGTGTGCAATGTACGAACCAATACCAAGCTGCAAAAAACGTCAAGTTAGAGCTCTATAGGGGGGAAGTATAATATGGTATCATTGACGTGACCGTCACATCTAGTATGAAATAAAACTTGGATAGTATAACAGAATATTGAACTTACCATTGATCCATAAAATGTAAGGTAAAGAGCACTCTTCCTTCCCATCGGTAGCAGCTTCATACCCTACATCACAATGCTCACATTAATAATTGACGAATGACACAATATTTCTGCGAGGGAAATGACACTATAGTAACAGAAAGAACTAATTTTCTTAGGAAAGAAAAAGCTCATATTCCACGGACTTCAGTAGGGTACAATGAGCAGATCCATGACCTGTACACTTGAAGATGCTTTCGAAATAAAATCACAGGATGGCATCTAATCCACATGTAACTAAGATTGTATATACAGGATAAACCTAATAAAACAAATAGTAGAGGATAGATTATAATTAACTGATCCGCCAAAAAAATTATTCTCAGACATTATTTGTGTGTACCGTAGATTGAACAAATATAACAAAAGAAGTTATCAGCAAGAACAGTTCGGAAACATAATGCCGATATGGAAATCTTACATTTCAATTAGAGAACTTGTGTTCCTAAGTTTTAACTTCATAATACTTGCAAGATAAATGTCTGTGCACTACGAAACACCAACAATTCTATCATGCAGCCATGTCCAAAGACTCCAAAGTCCAAACACAACACTCCTTGGACAAATATTGAACAATTCTCAAACACAGCCACAAGTTTATAACAGTCTTTGAGTTTCAAAGTGTGACCCCTCAGACATCAAAAGTTTAAACAATCCACTAGTACACACTCCATATCTATAGGTAACATTATTCTACTAGTCAAATTACAGATACAAGTTTCAGAAAAGAAGCATTGCAATAGTGCATGAATAGATTGTATCATAACCATTGTATAAATGCTACTAAATTGATAAGATACATCAAGTTAATGACAGTTTAAAACGGAAAGGCCAAGATCTATTGCTAATATAAAGTCACAACTAATGCAAAGTTGATGGTTATCATAGTTCAAAGGTTATACTTATGGATCAAATTATCAAAACATAATTTTTCTTTTCATCATAATTTAAAAAAGAAAGGAGTGAAACATAATTAACTTTCAGCATGTACTATAGACATAAGTTGCCTCAACATTAAGAAAATACCATGTGCGCACGTCTTTCCTGTCATTTACAAGTCTAAGCTACTAGTCTTTCTGACAACACTTGACCATGTTCATACTTAACACACAAGGTTTCTTGGTCAAAATGTTTGTGTCAATTATCCTTGAGAAATCACAGGACCCCCTGTATATTACTTAGGTTGCTTACACACATGCTCATAGTAAGCTGTTCAAGGGATACTCCAAAAGCAAAGTGTCAATTGAGTTGACTGAGCTGAACTTCCTCTGTATAACATTAGGTATGTGTATGATCTACCAATTTATGATTCATCTCGTAACACACTGACTGACTGCTATCCCTTGCAGCCTCACCACGTTCATATATATAAGTCTTACATCAACTTAATGATGAGGTTGTGTTCGACAATCATCAGCTATTACATCAACTTAATGATGAGATTCATGAGCTTAAACTGCAATCCAAAAGGCAGGTCTACCTGCATGCCAACTAACTACCTAGATTTTATGCCATGCCCCTCTCATGCTCATAAGCTACTTGGGTTATTAATTTGCACTACAAAATCGATCGAAAACGATAAAAACATGCAAAAGCAACCAAAAAGGGCCAAAAATGTGCAAAAACGGCCAAAAATGGGGGAAACGGCCCAAAACGAGCAAAAAGGGTAAAAAAAACGAACAAAACCGGAAAAAAGGGCAAAAATGACCAAAACTATTTTTTTTTCAAAAAATGAACAAAACGACCAAATTAACAACCTTCCTATTAAGTTGTAATGTAATCGGGATTACATAGGTTTTATGAAGTAATTGATTTTAGAAGAAACTAATGTAATGTAATCAAACTTGTAATCGTGATTACATTACATCTAATTTTTTTGTCCAACCAAACACCCGAGTTAGATTAACAACGTAATGTCAATTACATTACGTAATGTCAATTACATTACGTTGTCCAATCCTGCAACCCAACGGGCCCCTAGTCTCAATTCCAACCCAAAGCCAAACCAGAGGACAGGATCTAAACTGAAGTTGGTTAAACATATTAACTGGAAGATACTCCCGAATATATTATCCAATCTACGAAGATAAAAAGTATCTTCCAAGATATCAAAAGATCTCTCAAACATTTTTTTTTCTTTTTTTTCAGCACGTGCAAGCTCAGTTAAATCATGTCTTCCCGCACACGATTTTTAGCCGGTCGTCATGTCGCTTCGGACTCTTCGTGCGGATCATGTCCTCACTGGCTTTTTCATCATCGCCAGGCACGTACGCCTTGCGCACTCCGCACACTCCAGAGCCACACGGAACGGCTAACGTCTTTCGACGCCAGCAACTCAACGCCTCGCTTAGCCCACGAAGCCGAAGGCGCCCCCGACGTCTACGACAGCCGGTTCCGCCCAGCCACCCGTTCTATGCGTCTCTCAAAGATATTTTCTTTGGAAGAAGAGATTGCTTAATTGGCCGAATTCGAAATGGATTATTGATTGAGGTCCATATTGATCGGGAGCGAGCGACCGAGCGGATGACCGAGCGGCTAGGGTTCCTCCCCCGCAGCCACCAGATCCCCTCGCCGACGGGGGGAGGAAGTCCGGGAAGAAGGGGGGCCGGGCAGCCCCCCCCAAGTCGGTGGCGGCGCCCCCCAGATGGAGGGAGGGGGCGAGATCGTCCCCCCCCCGATCTGCGGACGACGACGGCGCCCTCCCAGGCGGTGGGGGGGGAGGGGGGCGGGATCATCTGTGGGGGGGTCAGGTGAACCCCCCAGATCGGCGAACGGCGGCGGCGCCCCCCCCAGGCGGTGGGGGAGGGGGGCGGGATCGTTTGTGGGGGGGTCGGGCGGACCCCACGGATCTACGGCAGGCGGTGGGGCGAAGGTGGGGGGATCAGGCAGACTCCCTCCGGGCGGTGGGTCGGTTCCGGGGGGGTTGGGCTCATCCCACCGAACGGTCACGACGGGATTGTTGACGGTAGATCTGACAAGGGGATCGGATCTTGCAGAGTGTCTCCAACGCCCCGAATTTCGAATTTGGAGCAGGATCTGGATCTCAGGGGGCCAGATGGAGGGAGGAGGATGGACGACGGTTACGCGTCGTCGCGTGGCGAAGATCGGGGAGAAGGTAGGAGGAGGGCAGAGCCATATTAGGGATCGCTATCCTGCTGACAGACGACATGACGGGTCAGGAGCGCGGCCATCGGCCCGTGGCCCTGTGGCGCCTACTGGGAGATCTGTAGGCTGGCGGCCCAAGCCGACCGTTGTGGATAAGGGGAAGAGTAAGGTGGTGGATCTCGGCGGTCAGGGGTCTGGGTCTCCCTCCCCCCCCCCCCCGAGGTTGTCCCCAGCCCACAGGGGGCGACTACACGGCCGGCTGGAAGGTCCTGGGCAGATATCTGCAAACCTGTGGGACCGAAGAGTCCCACATCGATGGAGTAATTCCCGCCGATTAAGGCAGGGAGGGGTTTCCGGACCTCGTTCCCTGCGGAGGAGATAGAGAAGGTGACTGCCTACTGGGAGAATACTCTGGTCCCGTACGTCCTGGGCAACAAGCCTTTCTACGGACAGATCCGGGATTATGCAGCACGAGTCTGGCAGCCTAAGGGCAGTATGGAGTTCTTTGCTCGCGATAACGGCTTCTACTATATGAAGTTTGGGCTTGCGGAGGATGTCGCAAGGGTCCTGCAAGGCGGCCCCTGGACGTTCGACGGCAGGCTCATCATTCTGAAGGAATGGACTCCATAACTTAGATGTGAGAGGGAAGTCCTGAATCCCTGTATGGATTCGCTTCCCTGAGTTCCCTGTCCGGTTCTGGAGTATCCCATTGTTGATGCATCTGGCGAGCTTGGTGGACACCCCGATCAAGGCAGATAAAGCTACTGCCTTCCGTTCGAGGTTGATGTATGCCAGAATTTTTGTGGAGATTCGGACTGGGAGAGAGTTACCGAAGGTGGTGGAATATGAAATTCCTTCTGAAGAGGTGCTAACCCAGAAGGTGGAATACGAATGGATCCCACCTACTTGTTCACGATGTACTTGTTTCAGACATCTGGCCAGTGCTTGTTCGTCAGTAGGCCCCCCGGTGGAGCCTCATATTCCCATTAGTGAGGCTCCAGATTCACCCTGTGACATGGATTCCAGAGATGACAGTGGAGAGGAGGTCCTGGCGGGAGGGACTACTCCTCCAGTGAGTGATGGCGGGAATGGCGGAATGAGTCTCATTGTTTCTACCCAGCTAGCTCCCACGAGTGGAGCTTTGATCTCCGGCCCGGGATAGAGGGGTATAATTACCAGAGGCACGGTGGCATCGGAGAGAGAGGTGCGAGAGGGTGGCGGATCGGCTGAGGGACATGTTTACTGTAGGAAGCGACGTGCTGTTGGTCCGCTGAGTAACGATCCCTCCAGGGAGGGGGGCATCTTTCTATTAGGGAGGAGACGGTGTGTGTTAACAACCTTGCCTGGACGATGGTGCTCTATCAGGTCATTCCCTAGCAGGCCATTCCGACTGGGATGGAGGAGGATCTATTAGCGTCAGATGCGGTACTATCCCCAGGTGCCAATCCGGGTGTTTCCCATGGGATTCATCCTCTCATTAATTAATGGCTATCATTGCCTGGAATGTGAGGGGGGCGTGTTCGCTAGGGAAGTGGAGAGAGATTTGTGGGGTCCTACACAGAAAGAAGTGCGACATCTCTGTACTGTTAGAATCGAAGATCAAAGGTGAAAAGACCCTTACTCGGAGGACCCCACCACATTGGAACCAATTGCACAACATGGCTCTCTGTGACATGGCCAGGATTTTGGTCAGATGGAACTCGAAGAGCTGGGAAGGGGACTTGATCTTGATGACGGAGCAGTTGATCGCCATCTCCTTCTCGAACAAGGGTGGTTTCCGGTTTTTGCTGGGGACGGTGTACGGCCACAACGACAGAAGGAGGCGGGAGTCCCTGTGGAGTGACATCTTCAGGGTTGCCGCCGCTACTGCTTCGTCGGTTCTTTCGCTTCTTCTGATCGGGGACTTCAACGCCCTTCTGCACCGAGAGGGGAAGGTGGACGACCGTCCAGTTCCAGAATCTATCCTATATGATTTCCAGAGATGTCTCCTCCAGGCGGAGCTCCAGGGATTGTCGCGTTCAGGCTTCATTTGGACTTGGCATAACAAAGCAATCCGGAACATGGTTGCATGCCAGCTTGATAGAGCCCTGGGTAATGGGGAATGGTTCCGGCATTCCTCCAATTCCTCGGCTAAGGGCCTGACCGCTGGGACGAGTGATCACTCCCCCATCAGGGTCGGCTTCACTACTCGGTCTCCTGGGAAGTCCCGTCCTTTCAGGTATAACAACAGTTGGTATCTCTCGGATGGCTACCTGGAGGCCGTCTCTGAGGGGCTTACTAGCTGTCAGGAGGGGACGGTCCAGTTTCGCTTGGTGCGTCGTCTCAAGGCTACGAAGAAGGCTCTACGGAGTTGGGTGAAGGGGTTGCCCAAGTCTACCTTAGAAGATAAGGAGGTGGAGCTGCGGGCTATCCAGCAGGACATGCAGTCTGACATGCTTAATGGTGACCTGGCGGCGAGAGAGAAGAAGCTGATCGGAGAAGTCAACATCTTGTGGCTGTAGAAGGAGATTAGCACGGCTCAGCGTGCTAAATGTTCCTGGCTCAAGGACGGCGACCGTTGTTCCAAGTTCTTCTATGATGTCATCCGGACCAGGCAGCATAGAAATCACATCTCTCAGTTGCTTGATGTGGATGACAACCTGGTGGGGGAGCCTGCTGAGATCCAGGGCGAGGCTGTCAGGTACTATTCTGAGTTATATTTTCAGACTGACTACCTGTCTGTGTTCCCAGATGTTGTTACGAAGAGATTGGTGACTCTGTATGGAAATAGCATTCTCCTTGCCCATGTTACTTTAGAGAAGGTGGAATCAATTGTCAAGTTGGCGGATCCTAACAAGGCCCCCGGACTGGATGGTTTTAGCAGTGGGTTCTACAAACGCCAATGGGACATTCTGAAGTATCATGTCTTGGAGGTGGTGCAGGAATTCTTCACCAAAGGAAAACTACTAAAAGAGCTGAACCACACTTTCCTGACCTTGGTGCCAAAGGAGGGAGCGACATCACTGATGGATTTCAGACCTATTGCGTGCTGTAATTCTCTATAAAATAATTACGCACCTTATGTGCCGGCGGATGGAGGTGATCATGCAGGACTTGGTTTCTTCGAACCAGGCTGTGTTCATCAAGGGGAGGTCGATTGCTGAGCACAACCTCCTGGCTCATGAGATGGTGAGGGACTTTAGCAAACCCAGAGGAAATAAAGCATGTGTGAAACTGGACCTGAGGAAGGCGTATGACATGGTCAATAGGGACTTCCTCTGTCATCTGATGACCGCTATGGATTTCGTGGACCACTGGATTGCATTGATCCGGGAGTGCATCACGTCCCCCACTTTCTGTCCTCATCTAGGACATTCCTTATGGGTACTTCCAGAGCAACTGTGGACTTGGGCAAGGTGACCATGTCCCCTTATTTGTTCACGCTTGTCATGGAATACTTCACATGTTTGATGGACCTGGTAGTGCACCGTGGGAAGCTGGTCCCATTATTCGGGAGGGTGGATCCTCCAGTTACCCACCTTATTTATGCAGATGATCTCTTGGTGTTCATCCAGCCATCGATGGAGGGTATGCAGACGATTGTGAAGATTATGGGAGTTGGATTCCCTCTCGGGCCTTATGATGAACAGAGAAAAGAGCATGGTGTACTTCAGCTCACTATGTCCCCAGAAGGAGGAGCGGACCGATGTGCTGGGAGTTGAGAGAAGTGATCTCCTGGTGAGATATTTAGGAGTCCCTCTCACTGTCAACTATGCGCGGGATCAGGACTGTCATAGTCTGGTAGAGTACATCCAGAGGAGAGTGGAAGGTTGGCAAGCCGTCGGATTGTCCTTTGGAGGCCGCATCGAGCTGGTCAGATCGATTATTTCGGCTGTGGCACATTTCTGGCTGCAATCCATCCTCCTCCCGGTTGCTACTATTTTGAGCGGATTTGCGCAGACTTCATTTGGAGGGGGGTATGCATGTGATCTCCTGGGAGCAGCTCTGTAAACCCAGGAAGGAGGAAGGAGAGGGGCTTAGGCCGTTGCTGGAGATCAGAGAGGCCTCTGCGCTAAAGCTGGCATGGAGATTCATCAACGGGGGGTCCCTCTGGGCTGACTGGATGCACAGCAGATATGTGAAGCAGGGCAACTTCTGGACCTGTGCTACTGACAATAATCAATCAGTCACTTTTAAGAATATCTTGAGACACAGGGGGGTTCTCAAATCTGCAATCCAGAAGGTCATGAAGGATGGGTCTGGCCTTGGCTAGATCGGCTTTCGCTTTTGGACATCAGGGGAGCCCCGACTCATCAGGAGGACAGGCGTGGACTGACGTGTAGTCGTATCATACGCGACGGAGAGTGGAGGCCGGAGTCCTATCGGTTTACCGAGGAGCTGGGTGGGATTATCAGTACTATTGTCATTGATCCGGACTTGCCTATGGATCGGTAGATTTGGGAGCCGACAGATGCAGCTTCGGAAACTGGAGAGTTCCAATTCCAGAGCTGCTACAATCTCATCCGGCGCACCTTCCCTCAAAGCACTGACTACGAGTTCGTTTGGTGCAAGGGTCTCGCCAGGAAGATGCAGCTCTGTGTCTACAAGCTTCTACTGGACCGTCTTTTGACTAGGGATCGTCTGAGATCGTTTGGTGTGTCGGTCCCAGATCTGAAATGTGTGCTATGCAGTACGGAGAATGTCTATAAGGCACATTTTCTTCGAGTGTGCTCTGGCATGGCAGATCTGGTCTGAGCATAGTAGAACGTTGGGTGGATGCGACTCCGGGAAGGGTATTGAGGACATCATCACTGTGCTCCGGGATAGCAGAGGTAGAGGGCTGGACTGGTTCCGGACAGCCAGACTTCGACTGGCGGCCTCAGTTTGGCATATATGGAGAGAACGAAACTGCCGTATTTTTTAGGGACTGGTCACCCCTCCGGTAGGCATCCTCCATAACATAGAGTTTGATGTTAATGTAATGGGGAGCTGAAGAGTGGGAGTCCCACTATGATTGTATGTTGTATGATTATTCATTGCTTTTGGAATAAAATTTACCCTTTTTCCATATATATATATATATATATATATATATATATATATATATATATATATATATTTCAATTGGACTCTATGTTAGCTTCATTCTAACAAGTTTTGACTCGGGAAGATTGATATCAATATGTGTGTGTGTGTGTGTATCTACCTGAGTCAAAACTTGTTAGAATGAAGCTAACATAGAGTCCAATTGAAAGCAAATCCATCTCCTCTTCTCCAACATTTCTTATTATGTCTATAATAACAGCAACATCGATGTGAGAGAAGAATTTGGGTTCATAAGTCATTTCTCAGCTATTTTTGTCTTCGTAGAAGGAAATCAGATTGTGGTCCGTGACCAATCAAATACCCCTTGTTCTCAATAGAAAGGATGACCCAAAAACATACAATGAAGTAATGGATTCCCGAGATGAAACATTTTGGAATGAAGCAATACAAGATGAAATAATGCTCTCCCTTCATCAAGATCATCATATAAAGATATCGTATTTACATCCATTTCATGTACATAAAAATTATCTATAGATGCTAACGATAACAACACTCCAATGGATGTTATCCTTGCAACTTAAATTGTTGGGAGATTATAACAGGTGTCATGGGATCTAGATATACCACCAGGATAAAAATCAATAAGTTGTAAATGGGTATTGAAGAAACTATAGTACAGATAGATCTGTTCAAGCATTTAAAGCCATATTAGTAGAAAGAGATTCAGGCAAAAGGAGGATATAGACACACACACACACACACACACACACACATATATACATATAAAGAGAGGGAGAGTACCTGAAACAGAATGAGCAAAACAACAAGGATAACTCCTAAAGCCATCGAACTGCTATAATAAAATGGCACCCAATGACTGACTATTGGTGCCAAGAACCAAAGGAAAATGCCAAAACCAAGGGAGAATAAACGCCAGCGGTGAAATTCTGCACGCATAGAAGAAATCAGTTTGCATCTCGATACTGCAAGCATCTCGATACTGCAAAAGAATCTAAAACACGGTGAAATAAACATATATGTCTTACTTCACTAAATAATAAGATGTATCAACAAAAAAGTATTCACCTTCCTCAACAGAAACCAAGACGGAACCAATTGCTTTGTCTTTGAATTTAAGATCAATGTATCTTTTCTCATAGGGTGATATCACTGTCTTCCACTGACCCTTTTGAAGATTTTTCCATTCACAACTATCCAATTGGCATAGTCCAAAAGAAGCATTTCTGCGAAAAGTACCAAAAAGAGTTACAGATACTAAAACCTACGATACTAGTCCTGTAAAATTAGTTATGCCAAACCTACAATACTAGCAAAGTAAAACTTATTGCTTTACAAATTAGCAACTAATATACATTTGGACAACATAGAAGTTTGCTCACCTGTGAAAGCAGACCTCCAATTTATCATGCAACTTTTCAGGCATGGCATCTGAAGCTTTTAATGTTACATGCAGCGAATTAGCATAACTCTTGAGGTTTACCCTCGAAGTGCCCATGACTTGAACTCGCTCGCATGAATATCCAGCGTGGGATGAAGGAACAAGGTTGATTGTTGGATTTTCCAAACTAACACCTGCCATGACATAAGAGTAACAAGTGGGGCTAAAACTTTTAAAAATGAAGTTCTAGAGAGAGAAAAAGGCAACATATGCAGCAAATTCCAGATCAAAAGATATGCTTATGTGTGTTTGACGTGTGCAAGCGTACTACCCTGTGTGTAACTATGTTAGATAGCTGCACCAAGTAGACATAACTGTTGGATCATATATGATATGTTATGGTCAATAAAATATTAGGTATAAATAACATGGAGAGGTATTGAACGATAACTGTTATTTACCGAGATGGATGTGTGTGTGCGCTTTCGTAACTTCGTTTATAGAGGTTAATCCAGTGACCTAAAATCTAAAACAGATATAATAGAGGAAAGTGGCAAAGAAAGAGATGTCTCCCTTGACAGAAACCATGGCACGTAAGATTCAATAAAGCAGTTGCAAATAGAAGAAAAGCAATAGAAGAAGGGCAAGGCATATCAAGTGCAGTTAAAAATATAGTAGCATAACAAGAAACATAAATGATTACAGTTTTTTGCACTAAAATAACAGCCAGAGAATCAATTTTCCATTGGAGGTTTCAAGTGTATGAGAAAACCCTTGAGTTGGAAATAATTTCTCGATTTCTTGAGGAAAAAAACCTTGAAAAAAACATTGGAAACGGTTTTTATTTTCCAGCAGGAAATACAGGAAAACCAAGAGGAAAATCTGCCAGGATTTTGACAAATAAAGTTAATTCTAAAAGTATTTCATAAAAAAGTACTTTTAATATGATACTTTTAAACTTGTTACCAAACTACTGTTCTCTTTGAAACACACGATCTTATTTAGTAGAAACGTGCTTTTATTAGCCATTACCAATGACGATTAAATCTCCAAATCTTTCATCTACATAAATATTCATAAAATAAAGATGATAACCAGCCTTTTTTCATTCTCCTTCATTATTAAGACAGCATAAAAAGCAATGATTTTTTTTTCTATCCTATTTAACCAAACCTAGACAATTTCCTTTTGCTTCTTCATCTTTCTTCCATTATAACTGCTCCAAGTTGGAAAAAAGTTTCAAAGACC
Organism: Iris pallida; assembly: GCA_029216955.1. Classification (NCBI taxonomy): domain Eukaryota; kingdom Viridiplantae; phylum Streptophyta; class Magnoliopsida; order Asparagales; family Iridaceae; genus Iris; species Iris pallida. The sequence continues at coordinate 2,780,111 of JANAVB010022398.1, forward strand.
TTATTTTCTTGGGTCTTATAGTTTTTCCACGAATTCACTTTCTATTACAAACAAATCAAGGGACACCAACTTATTTTATCAATTTTCTTTCCTTATTTCCCTGAAAAAGAACAAACTAAGAGCTAAGCCTTCCTCACGCTCGCTCGCCTTTATTTGTTGCATTTCCACAAGGTGGGGAGACCGGCGGGCAATAAAGAAAATTCTCTAAAACCATGTAGGAAATAACGAAAGACGAGAACCAACCGTAAACCCAAGAAATTTCTAGGGCAAATTTCTTGTGATCTACATGATTTCAAATAAATAGAATATCCCAGTTGAAGCAAAGCAATTTCCATTCACTTTCTCATCTTTCTTCCATTACAACTACTCCAAATTGGAAAAAGAAAAGTTGAAACCAACTTCTTTTTCTTATTTCCTTTGCCTATTTTTCCCTAAAAAATAACAAAGAACGCAATTTCTATTCCAGCATAAACACTAGAAATCTTCAGCATATAGAGATAACCGTAACGAAATCGTCCTAAACCCTAGAAATTGCTATAGTAAAGTTCTTGTGCTTCCAAATGAATAGTGTATTGCGGTAGAAGGAATGGACTTGCAAACCCTATAATAACAAAAATGGCGGGAAAAGGACTAACCCTAACAAAGTTCTCTAAATAGGTGATCGTCACAAAAGACGAAAAACAGCCTGAACCCTAGAAATTTATAGAGAAAATTTCTTGTCACCTACATGGTTTCTAGTAAATACAATATCACACTTAAGTTAATGCCTTCCTCTTGATCATCTTTCTTCAATTATAACTAATCCAAGTTGGAAAAAAGTTAAAATAACACTAAGGGTTGGCTTGGTAACGATGTTTTCACCGGTTTTGGGGTATTTTTGAACCGACCGTTTATGAAAATTTATGTTTGTTAATTTTTTGAGGAACTCGTTTTGCTCGGCTCAAAAATTCCCAAAAACTGGTGTAATATAATTTTATATGGCTTTATAAACACCCCAAATCGGTACATTTTGAGAGATTTTATTATTTTATTCTATTTATATCCTCACCAAAAATATATAATTATAACTACTAATACCCTTCCCTATTTAATTTTATTCGTGTAAAAAAAATTTCAGAACCGCTCATTAGAGAATTACCAAGCATGAATTGGACTGGTTTAAACGCCGCTACTTAAAACCCACCCACTCATAACCACTCGTACTCTAAAAACATCTCATAACCGCTATCCCTATAATTGCCAAGCAGACCCTAACTTTCTCTCCATGAATTCCCTCTCTATTACAAAACAATCAAGGGAGACCAACTTTTTTTTTCTCAATTTCCCTCTCCTTGTTTCCCTAAAAAAATAAAACACAACTTTTTTTTTCCATTATATACACTTGAAATCTTCAGCATGTAGATATACTAACCGCAACAAAATCCTCCAGACCCTAGAAATTGCTACAGCAAATTTCCGTGCTTCCGAATTAATAATGTGTCACGATCAAAGGAACAAATAAATATCGTCCATTATAACAACTCCAAGTTGGGGGAAAAAACAAAAAAACAAAGCAAAAACAAAACAAAAAACAAAAAAATCGACTACAGAAACTCAAATAAGAACTTGCAATATGGATGTGACACGTGGATTTCACTGTCATTGAAAGTGTAATTATTTTTTCCCCTTAGCCCCTTGAAAAAATCAAGACATCAGCTTTTCATGGCCAGAGTTTTAAAAATTAAGAACTCATGAGTTCCTCTAGGATTTTTGTTTAAAAAAAACCTTTTTGCTACTGGGTTTATAGCTTGTCCACGAACTCACTTTCTACTACAAACAATCAATAGACACCAACCTTGTTTTGTCTCAATTTACCTTCCCAATTTCCCTAAAAAACACACACAAAAATCCATCACTTCAACGCGTAGGGATAAACGCAACAAATTTTGCCTAAACCCTAGAAATCGTTGCAGAAAATTTCTCGTGCTTCCGAATAAAAAAATTCAAAAAAAACACTAGTTTTCTCATGGCTTTCATAGCTTGTCCACGAATTCGCTTTCTACTACACAATCAAAAGACGCCAACTTTATTTTTCCAAATTTTCCTTAAAAAGAACAAAAAAACACATTTTTTTCAACACAGATGACCGCAACAAATTTCTCCAGAACCCTAGAAATCGCTGCAAATTTCTCGTGCTTCCGAATCAACAGTGTGTCGCGAACGAAGCAACGAACTCCCAAACCCTAGAAAAATATATATATAATAACGAAAATGGCGGGAAAAGTAAAGGAAGACGAAGAACCTCTGTAAGCAGCGGTGGTTTGTTCGCTGGTGGAGAGGAAGAAGAGCGGCGCGAGAGAGAGAAGGAAGTGGACGAGAGAAGCAGCCGACATCCCCATTATTCTCTCTCTCGCTCTTCAATATCGCCTGAAGAAATTAGTCGGTGTCCGGCACGATCTAGGCTTAAATAGTGGGGAGGGTTTCTCTCTCTCGCTCTTCAATATCGCCTGAAGAAATTAGTCGGTGTCCGGCACGATCTAGGCTTAAATAGTGGGGAGGGGTTACTGTAAGGAGAAAGAAACACAACCAACCCATGGTTGACCCGATAACCCGACCCGATTAATTTTTGAATTCTAGGGTTTTTGGATAGGAAAATGCTAAGTTTACTACCAAATTTTTACAACATTCTTACAACCACTCTCTCCCACCCCTTACACATGGGTCCCAACCGGTCCCATCACCACTCTCACCCCCCTTGCTACATGGGCTCCACCCGGTCCCACCACTTCTCCCCCTCCTCTAATCGAAGTCCGACACGTGGCAAAGTTGTAAGGGGTTGTAACATTGGTTGTAGGCATAGCAAAGCTCTTTTGGATATGCCACAATTCTCTTCTTTGATTTTTTTTCCTGAATTTAAGACCTTTTTTTTTTGTGGTCCTTCCTTGAACGCCAACTCATCAATTACACAATTTCATCAGGTTGTAAAAATTCACATAATAGTTGATATTGGGATAAATTTAAGAACAAAACACTAACGTCGGATATCTTGGAGGCTCAAATTCTAATTTTAACTATTATATGAGACCCTTTTACTCGATATATACGTGTAATATTCAGACAAGTTTAATATTATTTAGATTGAACTTTTAAATTTTACACTTTTCTTTGGTATATTCTCTTGCACAACTTTAATTCTATTTTTTTTAAATAGCTTTTACAATATTAAGCTTATCAAAATCTTAAATTTAAATTTTGCAATACAATTTTGCATAACTTAAATTTATCCAAATTTACAAGGTCAAAACTTTAATTTTAACCTTAAAGTTAAAATACATACATTTAAACTAGAGTATATTATATTCTTAATCTAAGTAACATAAGATAATAGTAAATAAAATTAGTAACTACATGGAAGAATAAATTTTAAATAGCTATCGTTCGTCGTTCACAAGTACTTTTGCTAGTATAAAAGAGAATAGTATGCAAAACTTTCATAACCTTTTTAGATTTTTCTTGAATTTATAGTAAATTTACCGGCTCTTTCTTGCACAACAATTCTATCACATATATCATAATAATAGTTGTTGAAGAAAGGAAAAATCAAAGAAAATAATAGTTTAGATATTTTGTGTAAATTCGACCAAATCTAATTTGAAGGGGAAAAACTGCCTTACTCCAATTCTAAGCCACAAGGTTCATATTGTATTCTTGCATAAACTTGAAACAATCCTCACTGATATTCCTATATGTTTGTTTATTAATATTTCGTACGATGTTTAATTTTGGTTCATCTAAAACAAAAACAAAAAATTATGAGTAAGAAAAAGTAGTTGTAATTTCTAAATGTGTCGTTAGAGATGATGGACTGCAACAGAGCACGTTAACCAAGCGGACGATGGATATGAGACAGATTAGGACGGTCGTCTCCCTATTCATCACCTATAAGAAGAGAAATTATTAACTGAACTGGGTCCACCACTCATTATATAAACTCGATCGGTAAAATCATATATGTGGATCCTATAAACCAATGGTGGACCCGAAAAATATTTGCCAAGGAGCAAAAAGTACATTAACAGTTTTCATGAGAGTAAAAATACTAGTAGTAAAAAAATTAAGAGGAGGATGGTATATAATTCAAATAAAAAAAATAAAAAATGATATGGTTAGTAAGGTTTTGAATCCATAACTTCTCAAGTAAAACTCATATTACCTTTAACCAAATGAGCTAAAAAATAATATAAAATACATAGAAACAAAATTAAATATATAGCTACATCATATATGGACCTATATATAGAGGAAGTAAAAATCCACGAGCAACAGTCATTCCCCTTCGGCCTAGAGTTGATACGCCCCTCGAACTATCTCAAAAAATTTAATTATTTTGAGATAGAATCCACATATAAACTTGAATGAACAAATCCATAAAATAAATGAAGGATCACCTTGAAATAAAAATTATCTAAAGAATGTTATTGCCATGCTCAAATTAGTCTAACATGTAATTAATTAAGAAAATGGACACTTGATAAAGTAAAAAAAAGGTGTTGTCATCATTAATTGGGCCGACCATTGTAGGGTCTAAACATCGAGTTGCGTCATATATTTACTACTCAGCAATTAAGTTGCGCCCCAAAAATCAAGCTGCGCGACTGTTATGAAGCTCAGAGATCAAACTGCACCACTGACCAGGTTGCGCAAAATATCAGACTGCGCCCAGTCATATTGCGCCAAAGTCTACGTGGCGTCTGACATTTAATTGCCATCATTGCCTGACAACACTGACAATTGACAGCACAATAAACGAAGAAAATCTCTTCGAATCCCTCAAAACGTGCCGCTCGAGGAGATTAAATAGACAGCTGTCATGCATATCTTGTGAGTTGCGCCTAGGCGCAATCTAAACAAATCCCTTAGTTGCGCCTAGGCGCAATCTGAACGACTTCTTCTCAAAAGTTGTCACGTGTCTAGGCGCAATTCAGTCAGGCGCAGTTTAACTTGTTGACTGAAGCTCGCACAACCTGATGAAGTTGAGACAACTTTTATTTTTTAAAACTGGATGACATTGCGCACATGCCACTAATCTCTCAAAACGTGTCCACTATTCTGTACACGACCACGCGTATCTTAATCATATGATGTCACGCGTCTAAATACAGTTAGTACACGATTGATTAATTGAATGGAAGTTGGCGCAACCCAATGTGGCGCAATCCAACCTCGCACACATCAGAATAACTGCTAAAACAGTTATTTTCAGAACTCTATAAGTAGAGTTTTCGATCATTGTTGAAGCATCACAGAGATCATGTACTCCTGTAAAATTATTGTTGTATTCTCCAGAGGCTCTAGTCTTCAAGTTCACATAGTCCAAAGGATAAAGTGGTCGTCTTCTGATCAGATTCCTACAGTTGTACTTCCCTAGAAATCATTGTACTTTTGTACCCTTTTCTAAGTTTGTTATAAAAAATTTTGTTTTTGCAAACAAAATGGCGACTCTGGTGGGGACGACTTTCTCCTTCGATGAGAAGGTGACAACTCAATGTGATATTGCGTCGATCGGCAAGACGCAGAAGACTTTGGTTGTTCAAATCAACCAGACAGCCTATGAAGATATGATCAACAAGAAGAGCAACAAGTGTACTGTGGCTATCACTAAGAACAAAACTGTGTGGACTCCTAAGTCTTCTATAGTTGTTGTTGTCCTGGCATAATTTGCTTATGTTGTCAAAGCGCAATACTACCTGCGCACAGCCTGCTCTTCCTGTTCCTGTTGCCCGCACGTAATTACTCTCACTACTGCCCGTGCGCAGTCCACTCTCACTACTGCTCATATGCAGTCCACTCTTACTCTTGCTCGTGCGCAGTCCACTTTTCCTGTTGTCTGTGCGCAATCCACTACTTCCTTTGCTGTCGAAGCACAATCTGTTCAAACTATTACTAAGGTGCAGTCTACCCATGTTGCTGCCAAGGCGCAACCAGTAGCCTATATTACTAGGGTGCAACCAGTAGCCTATAGCACTGTGGCGCAACCCAAGCAATCAGTTGTTCAGGCAGTCTGCTGCTCTGGCACAACCTAAGAAAACTAGTCTTTTGGCTATTCCCTCTTCCAATTCTCCAGTTCTGAACTTGGAGAAATAATGTTCTAGTGCCAAAACTAGACAGAACAAAAGGAAGGCTCCTTTGACATTTCCTGAACTGGCGTAACCTATGCCTAAAGTGGTCCCACAACAAAACAGAGAAAAACGTTTCTTAGCTAACCCTCTACAAAATAAAGGAAAGCACCCTTTGGTCTTTTCTCAAACTTTCCTGGTCTATGACTCAGAGGAAGATATATCAGATTCCTTTCCTTTAAATAGAGGTCTTCAGATCTCTGTTATGGGAAAGAACACTGATCAAAGAGGCATCTTGTCTACCCCTATGGGGTCTGGTCAAGATCTTCTAACCTTGCAAATTTCAAGATCTAAGCAAGGGAAATTGAAAGTATCTCAAACAGAGGTACCCAGAGCAGAATTTTCTGATTTACGCGCTTATCTCAATAGGCGTCAATCAGTATCAACTTCGGTGAAACGTAAGAACCCTATGCCAAAGGCCAATCTATACCAAAAACTAAAGTTTAAAAAGAAAGACCCAACAACTTATGCTAATGAGTTAAGTACATCTTTGTACATTCAGGGAACTAAACATCTAAAGAACATGAGGCATGTTCCTAACATCATTAATAAATATGTTCCTCCGACTTCTTCTCGTCCTATAGTGGTAACAGATCTCCAGGAACGTCTTACACAAATACGGAAGATCGCAGGGATGTCTCCTTTACCTCTAAATCACTCATCAGAACGCCACTGCCTTCATGAAGTAGTCATCAAGTGTTGTTGCCAGTCAGCTAAACGATCTGTCTTCGATCTTCTAAACTATACTTCAACTCCTGAACCTATGACAGGAGATAAAGACGAGCTGTTATATGCTTCTGTCAACATGACTTCTCAAGGCACTGGGGTGGAAAACGTCCAAGACATAATATGTCCCGTAATCCCAGTCAGCAATACTTAGATCGGATTCATACATCCAGTGAAGGGGTCTTTCAATACACCAGATCAAGAAATCCAAATTTGAACCAAGGTGTCTTTAATCAATAAGATCTCCCCATCGCTCACATGGAAAAAGACTCTTTATCTGAGTTTGATGCAGATAGTGAAAGTTCTGAACAAACTATCTCGTCAATAGCAGCAAGAGAAGTGACGACATATACCGTTACAGAAGATCAAGATGCTTCTGGTTCAGCCAATCAAGAACAACGAATTGCTGCACTAGAGGACAAACTGAAGACCATGGCTGAGATGGTCGCAAGTATGCACACTATAATCGTGGCTCAACATACAGTGCCACCGATTATAAATCCTGCTATAAATCCAGAGCTTATAGCATCTTCTGTACCTGTTAATGTTAGTCTAGGGGTACCATCTCTTCAGGTTGCTTCTGTACCAATTCAAGCTGATCCCAGTCAGTCTGGTGCTGGGGGTGGTAATTATCACGATGTTCCTCCTTCCAACAATTCTAACCAGCCTATCAATTCTCAAATATCAGGGGATGCTAATGAGGCTGTGAAACTCCTGTGCACTCAGTTTGAGGCCTTCAAGCAGAAGGATGGCCTACAAAGACTTGGCATAAAATAACCGTATCCTACAGAATGGAAGGAGGTTTCATTCCCTCCTAAATACAAGCTTCCAACCATTATGCTGTTTGATGGCAGCACTTCTCTAAGTCAGTACATCAATCACTTTGAAGTGATGACTGACCAGTTACAGCCAAATGATGCTCTCCTTACCAGAGTGTTTGTCGGTTGTTTAGCCGACACAGCATACGACTGGTATCGTAGTTTGCCGGATGGTTGCATAACTTTTTTTGTTGGTTTCAAACAAATATTCTTGGAACTATTTTATGAGGGAGTCAACGATATGATAATGTCTGCCCTTATTAAGATCAAACAAAGGCACAATGAATCCACAGAGAATTTTATTGAAAGATTCCGCCGAGAGGCACTTAAAATGCCTTTAGGAACTCCATCTGTTGTAACAATAGACACCTGCAAATCAAACTTGTTGCCTATTATCAGTATGTGGACGTGATCTACACAATTCCAGGATTGACCTTCTTTCATTGTGAATGCCAAGGCGGCAGAGGTTAGTGCCGAAAAATTCAAACAGTTAGGAGTTCAAATAACTCATCCTAACCAAGATGAACATTCTACACCCGGAGATAGTAATCGCCAGAATAACCGCAAGAGTAAAGAAACATTGGCCATCAATCTCAAAGGCAAGGAGTTATTGGCTGTGAATATTGCTCAGACGGCACCTACTCCATCAGCACCACCACAGAAAATACCTAGTCCAAAAGAAGAGTATTCTTTCGATGAAGATGATACTTTAAGCATCTTCGATTGCTTGATCAAAAGCAATAAGCTTCAACTGCCAGAGGCAAAATGGCCAGAAGAAGTAGGTAAAACTGATCACCCTAAATATTTTGTTTATCACAGATTTATAGGGCATCCAACCAGAGCATGCTACGTGCTCAAAGGCAAAACCCAAGAGATGGTCAACTCTGGAGCAATTACTCTTCAGCAGGATGAGAAGACGGTGACTGCTAATGTGGTTTCTCTACAATTTGGTGACTTTCCACCATAACTTGTGCAAGATGGTGTTGTCCCCATTCCAAGGACTACTCTCGAGATCGTAAATCTTCTACCTCCTCAAAATGAAGGTCTTATTCCACTATCGACTGACGGTAGAGAGATTATATGGATTCATCCAGATCTGGTAGTAAATTTTGAAATGCCTTCCTCTTCTAAGCAAAAGAAGCACTCCAAATCCAAATCTAAGAACTGCAACATGGTATCCATTGAACCAGTAACAGAAAAAAAAAATTAATTGGCACTAGATCTGGGAAACCCTATCTTCGGGAATATCCCAAAAATCAAGAGAATCCTATCTCATCTCCTGATGTTTCTTCTACACCATCTTCTCATGCTGAGAATATACCATCTACATCCCTGCCGGTGGTTGAACCAACTCCTCCTAAACCGACATCAGCAGACAAAGGAAAACAACATGTTCGCTTTGATAAAGCATTAAAGAAGTCCTCATCTTTTGGACTTGAAAAGCCATATAATTTTGATATACTGGCTCAATTAGCCAATACTCCAACAAGATTGTCAATCTTTGAACTCTTACGTCTCTCAAAAGAAACTCGAGAGACGTTAAGTGAAGCTTTGATGCAGGCTGATGCTTGTCTTACTCTTCTCAAAAAGCCTGAAAAGGAGCCAGTCAGCTGCGCACATTGTCATAGTGTATTTGAATTAATGCCCAATATTTCTTTTACACAAGATGACATGTTGTTAGAAGACAATCGTCATGATCGTCCTCTCTATTTCATGGGGTATGTGGATACCATGAAAGTTGATCGTATTCTGATTGATCTAGGGTCTGCTCTAAGTATCTTCTGAAGTCTTTACTGGATGCTTTGAAGATTCCAGTACATAATCTTTCTACAACTATCACTACCATCTTGTGGTTCAATCAAGGAAGAAGTGAACCTTTGGGGAAGATTCGCCTGAAACTTCAAATTGGTAATCTTTGTACAAAGGTAACTTTTTATGTAATTGACAATCTAGCTCATACAATGCTTTGTTAGGAAGACCATTCCTCTATGAACACAATATTGTACCTTCTACTCTCCACCAATATTTCAAATATGTGGATGGTAATGGAGAAGTCCAGAAAGAGGTTGCAGATCTGAATCCTTTCAAAGGAGTTGAAGCATACTGCAACGATTCTCGTATGTACAAAGAGGAATTCATGAAGGTGGTACTGGCAATGAACACAGATGAAGAACAAAAAAGTATACCAAATAATACTCTGGTGATCCCTGTAAAAGGGGGTACTTCATGTCCTCAGTCTTCCAAACCACTGACCATCTATCTTCCTTCCCACGAGAAGCAGCCTATTGGTGATAGTCAGGAACAAAAGGAGCTCACCTCTTCTGAGTCGCTTGTAATCGACCTTCGTCGTAAAAAGCCCCCTCATTCTTTTCGTTCTTCTTCTCTCCCTCTTGTCATCAATCTGACTAAGCCTGCTAAGGCTAAAGGTCCTGTTGTAAATGATGGTGTAAAAATCAATAAAGCATCTCCTTTGTAGTATATTGATGTCTCTTACTATACTCAATGTTATTTGGATATGCTAGATGGCTTTAAACCACTTACAATAGGAGTCGTATTATCTCTACGAAATGTAGTATCATTGGATTCAATACAAGAATCATACTTCTTAGTTCCGTCTCGAAAGAAAGATGAAAGGCCCATACTTTTTAATAAAAGAGTGGAACAAAAAGTCATGCTCTATAATGATAATAGAGATGATACGGGAAGACTACAATTACGTCGCTATAGTCCACATTCCAAAGCAATCATCCGTAAAATGGGCTACGATTTCAGAACATGCCTTAATAGCACAAAGGAAGGCAGACTCTCCTTCATATCTCTATTCCAAAAGGAAAATCATAACAATATTACAGTAAATCGAAGCAGAGTTTAGGTTACACGTTACCACTTCCGACTCCAGAACCTTCCGAATCTGACGAAGAAGAACGATCTAACTCTTCTGATTCCATCTCATGGGATTCTGATACCAGCATTGGTCATGTTCATCGAATAACAGTATCTTCTAATATGGTATCTGTCGAATTCTCGAAAGATGATGGAGATGACATTGAAGAAGCTCCTGAAGTGGACCATTGGGCACAAAGGATGAACAATCAGTAGAAACTTTGTTTTGAACAACGAGAACCACCTACTGAGGATCAGCTAGTCCAAATCGGGAGAGGAGGACGTATCACGACCAATCTTTATTAGCAAGAATCTCCCTGAGAATGATAAACAAGAATTAATTCACCTTATTCGTGAATATATAGATGTCTTCGCCTGGAGTTATGAAGATATGCCAGGATTAGATCCTCAAGTCGTAACTCATAAGCTTAACATCCTGCCAAATGCTAAGCCAGTCAAACAACAACAACGACGATTCATGCCTGAAATGATGGATGCAATTGATGATGAAGTCAAAAAGCTCATATCTGGCGGTTTTATCAGAGAAAAATAGCATCCTGACTGGATAGCCAACGTTGTACCAGTTTTGAAGAAGACTGGAAAGGTTCGAGTTTGCATAGACTTTCGGGATCTCAATGATACTTATCCTAAAGATGAATTTCCTCTCCCAATTACTGATGTCATGATCGATAATACATGTGGATTCGAACGAATCTCTTTCATGGATGGATTTTCTAGATATAATCAAATCTGGATGAATCCTGAAGACGAAAAACATACTTCATTATGTACTCCTCGTGGAGTATACTGTTATACAGTCATGTCGTTCGGTCTTAAAAATGCAGGTGCAACCTACCAGCGGGCTATGAGTACTATCTTTCGAGATCATTTGCGAAAGACCGTTGAATGCTATATTGACGATATTGCTGTCAAAAGTCGTCTAAAGGAAGATCACATTCAAGATTTAAGAGCTATTTTCAATCTAATGTACCGGCATCAACTCAAAATGAACCCCACCAAGTCTTTCTTGGGTGTCTCTAGTGGCAAATTTCTCGGCTTCGTCATTACCTCTAAGGGTATACATGTTGATCCCGAGAAGATCAAAGTCATTCAAGAGATGCGTCCTCCATACAACCTAAAAGAGCTACGAGGATTCCAAGATTGACTTACGTACATCAGGCAGTTCATTTCAAATTTATCTGGACGTTGTAGACCATTTATTTAGTTAATGAAGAAAGGTATATCTTTCGTCTGGATAGAAGAATGTCAACGAGCATTTGATGACATAAAGCAGTATTTAATGAGTCCACCGGTTCTTGTGCCACAAATCTCAGGAATACCCTTCTTGATGTATGTCCGTACAATGGATCATTCATTAGGAGCTTTGCTAGCTCAAAAGAACAAAGAAGGTCATGAACATGCCATCTACTACCTTAGTCAGACAATGATTGGAGCTGAACATCGTTATAGTCCGGTAGAGAAGGAATGCTTAGCCTTAATGTTTGTTGTTCAAAAGATAAGGTATTATATCATCGGCCAAACCATTCATGTTATTTCCCGAGTTAATCCTTTTTGGGTCTTAATAAAGAAGCCAAGTACACTCAATTCCAGGCTTGCTACTGTTTGCCATTAAAATTCTTTTATTGCAAATTTTAATACAAACAGAACAGTGTTACAATATAGGACTTCGATGTAGTCCTAGGAGTACACTTTTGTTCATCTGGGTCCCTTGTGTCGATGGAGTGAGTGGTAATGTGTTGACTCCGTTGACGATCTGACGATGGTTATCGGTTCTCTGAAGACTTGGATTGCTCTGGGTGCTGGAGCTTGCTGAGAGGAGAAAGACGTTGAGTGTCTGTATCTGCCTCTCTGGTGGTATGTTCATTCGTTGTGTGTTCTGTGTGTGTATGAGAAGAAAATGATCCCTCTATTTATAGTTTTGCAGGCTGGCTGCTCATGCGCGTATGTAGGATACGCCTGTACGCGAGGTCACCACGTGTTGATTGCTGATGGAGGCGCATGGACGATGCGCCCTGATCGAGGGGTTGACTTCTTCATGTTGCTGTTGTGAACCGGCACGTAGCAGAGAAGAGGATCTTTCTGTTGTTGAGATCTTGGATGAGTTGAGTCAAAGGACACATGCCGTCGACCCATGGCTCAAAGATCTCGAATTTGATGGGAGAATGATCTGGTAGGATGCACCTAGAATTGGGCGCATGAGGAGACTTTGGCTCGTAACCTTTAGGAGTCACGAACCATTCTGGGCGTACGGCTTTTGAGGCGCATGTGAGGCTTTAATGGTGACTTTTCTTCTGTCTTTAGGGATCAGTGAAAAGTCTGAAGCGCATGGCTTTTGAGGCACATGCGGATTTGGACGCATGGTTGCGGAGGCGCATGCGAGATGGTCGGGTGGCCACGTGGCAGTAGCCGTCGGAGGAAAGAAATGATGGTGCTAACGTTGCCGACGCTTCGTCTTCTAAAAAAAAGCTGTCAACTGTTCAGACTTCGGGAGGCGTGCTGCCAACTCTGTCAGTTCGGTATTTAATGTTTTCGACATTTGATGGACAACTGAGTGGGCGCGTCGGTTGGCGTTCCACAAGGCGTATGGGGACACATGGGGGGCGCATCCCCTGTGATGCGCTTGATGCTGAAGGGCGTGTCTGTGTGATGCGCTTGATGTTGAAGGGCGCGTCTGTGTGATGCGCGGTCTGGCCGGCGCATCCGCTTCATGACACGTTCTTTAATGATGTGACTATTACGATCTTCGAGTGCTTTAAATAGCTGTTTTGACTTAGCTGAATTCGAAGCGTCCGGTTCATCCATTTAATGCAAATTCATTGCACGGAATTCGGAGAGCCATCCATTTGGCGCATGGGTTTGATTTGCCCGGCCTATAAATAGTAGCATGGAGAGAGTTTGCTTCTCGTTCTCTCACGTTCTTCCAACATGAACTTGTTTACTCGGATGCATTCTGTTGACGAGATGCTCCCGAGGGTGAAGATGCGACGCCATGTCTTCATTGATGCACTTGAAGGTGACTGTTACATCCAAAAGTCGGAGTCGAGGGCTTCCGAGGCAGGCGGAAGGTGCATGTTGCATCCAAAGATAGGGATGCTCGAGCCTCGTCTTCGTTGTGCAGGAAGAGCCGTAGATCGGAATGGCGGTACTGCGGCTTTGGGGGCTCTTTCTTCCTTCAAAGTGGGCGTTGCCCACTCTGGTTGTGTTGAAAGCTGCTCCTTTAGCCGCAGTTTCGATTACGGTCTTCCTTGGCCTTTGGAGGCTCTTTCGAAGCCTCCCCTGGCCACAGGTTGGCTTGCGGTGCTCTTCTCTTCCTCGGCTAGAGGGTTGATTGCCACCCTCGTTCTGCTCAATAAATGCTTCATTAATCGAAGCATTTCGACGGCGGTGAGCCTGGCTGGAAGAGCGGCACATAACTGGGCTGCTGAAGGGATACACATAACTGGGATGCTCAAAACTGAGCTGCTGAAAAGGATGCGCATAACTGAGCTGCTGAAAAGGATACGCATAACTGAGCTGCTGAAAAGGATACGCCCTGCTGAGGGCACGTGGTGGGATACGCCTGACTGAGGGCGCATGGTGATTGCTGCGCCTATTTTAAGGCGCATGATGGCTGCTGGCTGTAGACTTAGGATCTTTTCTTTGTAGAAATTCTCCTTTGTACAATCTTTTCTTAGACATGTAATAGACTTTTATATGTAATAAAAAGTCTTCTTTCAATGCCTATTTTTACTGTTTGTGAAGTACTTTGTCCAAGCTCTGGCGCATGTAGTCTGGCGCATGGGCTTTTTGGTTCTGAAATTCCATGCTTCTACAAGACTCCCTTCAAAGTTTTCAAAACTTTTGGATAAGTTTTGGAATACTTTGAATAAGAAGCATGGCGGTTGGGGTGCATGACTATCAGGGCGCATGCTCCGCTTAGTTAATGCAAATAATAACGCCTCGATAACCGAAAAAATTAATGATGATCTTTTTGGTTTTATTTGCGGTTATCTTCACAGAACCCGAGGCGACGGCTGAGGTCACTCTTCATCGGTTCACGCGTGTACCCAAGCCCTATAAATAGGCGAGAGATGGAGAGAGAGAGAGAGTTCTTCTTCTCCTTGCTTTTGCTTTTTATAGTTCTTCCTCAAAACCCTAACTTTTCTTATCTCAAATAATGGCTCCCAAGACTCCTCGTGGTGGACGAGGCAAAGGAAAAGGACCCGTAGAGGCTGTTGTGGCTGATGTTCCCTGTTCACCTGTTGAAGTTCGGCCATCGATGGTTGGTGAGTTTTATCATCCCGTTCTTGTATCATACATACGCCGATGCGCATGGACCTTGAGTCTTGATGATGTGCTGAGGTTCGCCGACGCACATGGGTTTAAACCCAAAGATGCGCCGAGGCTTTATTGCTGACGTGCATAGGTTTAAGCCCTGAAGATGCGTCGAGGCTCTACCGCTGACGCGCATGGGTTTAAGCCCTAAAGATGCGCCGAGGCTCTACCGCTGACGTGCATGGGCTTGATGTACACTTTGGTGAGAAACGTGGCTTAGATTCTTTTGTTGTGTAACATCGCTGAATCTTTGCCTTCTTTGTTTAAACACCAGTGTCGATGACTGTCCCACTCCTGAACGAGGTGCTTCTAGATGCTGCCCTCTGCCAGATGGGAGTAGATTACGATGAGGAGGTGATAAATCATGCTCGAACTGCTATCATGCTAGATCAACCTCCCGAGAGAATGACTCAAATCCGGGAACAACCGTATAGGTTCCTCAAACGGATGATGGAGCATGGTGTTTTGAAGTCTGCCACATCTGATAAAGTGACCTTCTTGAAGCCTGAGTTCCTGTTTGGGGACCGCCTTACCTCTACTGAAGCAAAGGTGTTGAAGGTCAAGGAAGACTGGTTCTTTACAGCAAGGGGAGTGCATATGACCGTTAAGCAGCTCGAACGCCAATGGCCTCTGACAGCTTTCTGTCGTCTTGCTTCCAAGAGGAGGATGTCTTGGGATCTAACCCCATCTCAGGGGGGAGCGGTGGCAGGCATCCTAAAGATCGACTCTACCTCAGATCAAAGGGATACTTTGACCGCCGTGCGGGTTGGACCTTCTTTCACCTGGCAGACTCTACGCCCATTGAGCATTTATAGTGACGTTCCCGTCAATACATTTGCCTTTGGCGCTTCGACTTTTGCCAATCACATGCTGTTGATGGAGCGATCATACCCGAAAGGTAAATTTTGGGTAGAGGGTTGGTGTCATTATGTTGCCAAATGGGACAAGCTGACACTCTGGATGCTGTCACGGTTTCAAACCGAACTCCAAGAGATGGGGCTGACTACCGCGATCCTTGCTACTCAGGCAGGTGTTGACATCAACCAGCATATGTTCCTCGTGCTCCTGGAGATGTTTGATACCCATATCGGGACCTTTTTCACTCTGGTGGGGGAGCTAGGCCTTGCACTTCATGAAATGCATGAGGTATCAAAGCTCCCTTGGGGATCAGAACCCTATAAGGAGTACTTCCCGACGAACGAGGAGTTCCAAGTCCTTGGGAACAAAGCTGAAGAAATGATGGCCGTCTTCAAGGAAGTGGCAAGTCATCATTACTATATGCAGAAGAGGGATAAGAGCGGATTGCAGCCTCATGTGACCGCCTGGAGGGATTACGTCTTCAAGCAAGACAAGGAGGATCCCTCTCAATTTACCACTCCGCCAGCGCTTTTCCGTAGCGAAGTGCTTTCCGAAATGAGAAGGTTAGGTGAGAAGAATCCCCGGGAGAACGAGGACCAGCAATCGGATGAACGCTCCTACAGCTGTTTTTGGTACCTAACTCATCGGATGTCGTCGAAAGCAGTATTAGCTGCATATATGATGGTTTGGCTTCGAGATTACGTTTTCTCGGGCGGGTCAGGCTCCGTAGAGAGGGTAACCCGAAACTTAATCCTGCCAGCAGTGAAGTTGGTTTTCGGCCGACGTTTGGCTCTTCTCCCCATGATGGTGTGTAACCTGCTACGAGGTTTACGGGAGTTTGCGGGAAACGTGGTCCATGATCGCGGTAGGAATGACAACTTTCCACGTGCCGAACTGCCATTTCACTATCTAATGGGGTGGTTGATTTTACACCATCCAAATGTAATGAGTCCGGGTTCAGAAGAAGACCATAGGGCCGGAGATGCATTCCTTCGTCGTTTCCACCAGAGGAGCTGGTTGCATTCTGGCGTCCCTGTTTGCATGAAGGTTTTATCCCGCCTTCAGGGGTGGGAGATCACTAAAGTAGGACATGTCTTCTCGGGTTTTGAGGCCGATGAGGACTTGACGGATTCGGATGAAGACGCCACCACTCTGCCTCCATGGGAATTCTGCTGGTTGTAAAGTATTCGGCCATCCCATCTGGTATACCGGAACAAGAATCAGTGCTATCTGGAGCCATATTTACCGAGTCGCTTTGCACGACAATTTGGTTATGCGCAGCTGATGTTGGATAATCCCAGTATCACCCTGGGGTATGCTGGAAGTTTGTTGGATGGTGCACGAGCTTGGTATTACTACAATGCTGGATGTACCGGAGCTCGCTTTACGCTGCCCGTCCAGAATCCGCGGCCGTCCATTCTTTACTCGGCCGCCAAGTTTTACTGTGTTATGGCTGCCGTGCCTCCCGGGTATGATAGGGAGACAAGTCTTGTTGCAGGTACCCCGTTAGCGGTGACCGGGCATGTATCGGCTAGGGCTCGATTGCCCCGTCCACCAGAGGTGGGTCATCAAGGTGTCCCTAACGCATCCCCAGAGGGTCAGGCCGAACCTTCGATTGATCAATCGAAATGACATACGGGTACAGAGGTTGGCTCTTCTGCGTCAAAGAGGCAGAAGAAGACATCGTCATCGACTGTGTCGTCGGACTCGGCATTCCAAAATCTGGTGGGAGCAGGTCAAATAAGAAGGCGGGCTCGTCTGAAGTGCGTATCCCGCCGATTATGATGTCTCCTATGGAGGAGAACCCGGATGATATTATTGTCGTGGAGATCCCAGCATCCCCGAATTATGTCAGAAGGGAAGCTGAGGATGCAGCAGCTTCCGAGATGATGAAGGCCGCAGCGGGGGCCTTGTATACCGAGGGCCCAGCAGACACGGGGCTTCCTGGTGATGAAGTAGGGTGGAGTTTGTCGTCTTCGAACGACGTTGCTCCAGAGTTGCAAGAGTCTATTACGGGGGCAACAAATATGGTTGGAATAGAGGAGAGGGTTAGTTCCCCTCCTTGTCATGATGAGGGGAGGTCGGCTGTATTATTGTCGAGCCCTACCCCAGACTCAGCAGCGGAAGTTGAGGTGGCTACCGATCATGAGGTAGCGACAGATCCTGTCCCTGTAGAGGGATTTGATGAAAAGACTCGTCTGGCGGTCCTGACTTCAGGGGCGAGTCAGAAGACAAGTGTTGATCTCCCCGTTCTACCAGGGGAGGTATTGGCTGCTGATAGGACGTTTGGGGCTGAAGAGGTGGCCGCTGACGTCGGTGGTTCTTCCGAGTTTGGGAAGGATAAGGGTGTGATGGAACCCTCTGTTGCTCCTTCTACTTGGGGTACTATTTCGACGCTTGTTTCGGCTTCTTCTGTTCCCTTGGCTCCTCGGGCTAGTAGTCAAGCCCCTGTTGATGAAGAGCTTGTTGATGTCGAGGTTCCAGCCTCGCAGGTTGAGGTCGGCAGGTCTTCTTCCGGTCCGCTAACTAGAGCAGCTCCTTCGACTCCTGCCATGACGCCGCAGGTGCTAGCGGATGCAGATGAATACGTAAAATTCATCGTCGATGCAGTGTATAAAATGCTACAGAGGGGGGTATCGGCAGTGATGGACGCCAACGGGAGCTTTGCGACGGCAAGAACTCTGGCACTGCCTCATATCAACCTGATCCATCTTCACCAGGGCCACGATCATATGGCCGTCATTCTGGAAGCCTCGGTGGCTGAGTTGGACCAGCGGCTTTCCGAATTACAGTGCATCCAGCAAAATGACCTCTCCGTCCTGATAGATGCGGAGAAGGAGAAGCTGATCGCCAAGATTGAGTCTTCTTACCAGGCCACTGTGAGTGTCTGGGAATATGAAGTGGCTGAGACTGAAGCTGCAGTGGAGCGGTTGTCTCAGTCTACGCGGGAGACAGTGGAGGCACGAGCTACGTTGGACGCTAATATCACGGAGATTGACGCCCAAATCCGCCGCCTTGAGGACCAGCGGGCCCGACTCCTATTAGACGCCGAACGTGTCCAGGCTGAACACGTAGCATTCAAGAAGGAGGAAGCAACTTTCACTCACCAGGGTCTTACCCTGGCTCAGCAGCGGCAGCAGCTGGTTGAGAAGCATGAGAACGATACTTCTCCTGAGGCTATTGAAGCGATGCGTCAAGAAGCTGAACGTCGAGTCCTGGCGACTGTGGAGACTCGAGCGACGGACTTGAGGCATCGGATTGAAGAGCTTTCAGCCAACCCTGGGGATGTTTAGGGATTGTAGTCTCTTCTTTTTTGTATTTTTGCAACTCTTGCTGGGGATGTAAACTTTTACTCTCTATTTAAAAATAAAGAATATAAAGTTTTTTGTGGTGTGTTCATTTTTGCTGTCATGAACTTGATGATTTGTGTGGACCTATTATCTTTTGCGTACCTTAGTTTTTAGGTACAGATAATAAGTTTGAGAGAACCCTCATGTTTGCTCAGAGGTGATGTGGACATGGCAAATATGGGATTCAAGTGGTGGAATCTCCCTACTCAGAGGTGTTATGGACATGGTAGGAATGATCCTGGAGGATACGCGGAACTACTCAGAGGTAATGTGGATGTGGAAGTTCTGTGATCAATGTACGACAATGCAAGGGTTGTCTGTACGGGATGTTTACTCAGAGGTAATGTGGACGTGGTAAACATGGTGGGTAGCATAGTCTTATGGGATGTAAGATTTCGCTTTGTAGGATGTAGGGGGACAACTCAGAGGTGATGTGGACGTGGTTGTCCTTCTACTGGAGGATGCTACGGAACAACTGGGTTCCGGAAGCGTATGATTTTATGAAAGGGAATTATCTGTGAGTCCTGATGATTGGGTCCACAGATCTCCGGGTGGAAGCACATGTCTGAAAGATGTCAAGAGTAGTACTTCTTTAGGAACTTGCCATTGATGGGCATCATGAACAAGTCCCCATTGGATTTGGCGAGGCGGTAAGCACCGTTTGAGTATACCGTCTCTATGATGAAAGGTCCTTCCCATTTGGGCTCGAACTTTCCTGGTGTCTTGTGAGTCAACACCATCGGCCTCCTGACTGCCAGAACTAGGTCGCCAACTTGGAAAGTCCTCTGCTTGACCTTCTTGTTGAAAGCCTGTGATATACGGGCTTGGTAGAGTTTGATGCGTTGTTGAGCTAGGAGACGCTTTTCGTCAAGTGCCTCCAGTTCCCGCAGACGACGACGTTGATTGTCCTCTTCTGTGAGTTGGTTTGTGATTGCTACGCGGAGTGAGGGTATCTGGATCTCGAGAGGCAGTACCGCTTCGCTTTCGTAGACCAAGGAGAATGGTGTGTTGCCTGTCGGGGTCCGTACCGTTGTGAGGTAGGCCCAAAGGTATTCGTCGAGCTTTTTGTCCCAGTTGCGTTTGTTAGATGACACGAACTTTTTGAGTAGCCTGACGATAGTTTTGTTGAACGCCTCGGCCAATCCGTTTGCTGTCGGATTGTAGGTGGTTGATGCCACATTTTGAATGTAATTCTTGTCACAGAATCTGCTGAAAACATGGCTAATGAACTGAGGACCATTGTCGTGGATGATCCTCCGGGGGACTCCGAAACGGTAGATGACGTGGTGCTTGATGAAGCTGATCACCCTGGAGCTTTTTACTTCTGCCAGCGGAACTGCTTCTGCCCATTTGGAGAAGTAGTCAGTGATTGCTAGGATGAAGCGGTGTCCTCTCGATGAAGGAGGGGTGATCGGTCCCACAATGTCCATGTCCCAAGCTTCGAAGGGCCAGGAGGCGACTGTAGGATGTAGTGGTTCTGACGGTGTATGAATGAAGTCTGCGTGAAGCTGGCACGCATGGCACTTCTTAGCATATTCGACAGCGTCAGCGGCCATAGTTGGCCAGTAGTAGCCCATGCGTCGCAGTCGGTCCTGCAACTTAGGACCAGGTTGATGGGCCCCGTAGGTTCCATCGTGAGCTTCTCGAAGGGCTTCGGTGTTTGCCATTAAAATTCTTTGATTGTAAATTTCAATACAAACAGAACAGTATTACAATATAGGACTTAGACGTAGTCCTAGGAGTACACTTTTGTTTAATCTGGGTTCCTTGTGCCAATGGAGTGAGTGGTAATGCGTTGACTTCGTTGACGATCTGACGACGGTTATCGGTTCTCTGAAGGTCTGGATTGCTCTGGGTGCTGGAGCTTGCTGAGAGGAGGAAGACGTTGAGTGTCTGTATCTGTCTCTCTCGTGGTGCAAAGTCTCTGTCTGTTCGCTGTAGAGGTTGATATGTATGTACGTAGATTGGTCCGTGTGTGTGTGTAAAAGAAGAAAATGATCCTTCTATTTATAGTTTTATAGGCTGGCTGCTCATGCGCGCATGTAGGATGCGCCTGTACGTAGGGACGCCATGTGTTGATTGCTGATGGAGGTGCATAGACGATGCGCCATGTTCGAGGGGGTTGACTTCTTCATGTTGCTGTTGTGAACCGGCACGTAGCGGAGAAGAAGATCTTTCTGTTGCTGAGATCTTGGATGAGTTGAGTCAAAGGACACGTGTCGTCGACCCATGGCTCGGAGATCTCGGATTTGGTGGGGGAATGACCTGGTAAGATGCGCCTAGGATTGGGCGCATGAGGAGACTTTGGCTCGTAACCTTTAGGAGTCACGAACCATTCTGGGCGCATGGCTTTTGAGGCGCATGCAGAGCTTCAGTAGTGACTTTACTCCTCTCTTTTAGTATCAGGGAGAAGTCTGGGGTGCATGGCTTTTGAGGCGCATGCAGAGTTGTAACAGTGACTTTCCTTCTGTCTTTATGGATCAGTGAAAAGTCTGAGGCGCATAGCTTTTGAGGCGTATGCAGATTTGGGCACATGGCCGCGAAGGTGCATGCGAGATGGTTGGGTGGCCACGTGGCAGTAGCCGTCGGAGGGGAGTAATGATGATGCTGATGTTGGCGATGCTTCGTCTTCTAAAAAAGCAGCCGTCTGCTCAGACTTTGGGAGGCATGCTGCCAACTCTGTCAGTTCAGCATTTAATGTTTGTGACATTCGATGGACAGCTGAGTGGGCGCGTCGGTTGGCGTTCCACTAGGCGCATGGGGGCACATCCCCTGTGATGCTCTTGGTACTGAAGGGCGCGTCTATGTGATGCATGTGATGTTAAAGGACGCGTCTGTGTGATGCACGGTCTGGCCGGCGCATCCGCTTCGTGAGACATCTTTGATGGTGCAACTGTTATGTTCTTCGAGTGCTTTAAATAGTCGTTTTGACTTGGCTGAATTCGAAGCGTCCGGTTCATCCATTTAATGCAAATTTATTGCACAGAATTCGGAGAGCCATCCACTTGGCGCATGGGTTTGATTTGCCCGGCCTATAAATAGTGGTATGGAGAGAGGGTTGGCCTCTCGTTCTCTCACGTCTTTCCGACATGAACTTGTGTACTCGAATGCATTCTGTTGACGAAATGCTCCCGAGGGTGAAGATGCGACGCAGTGTCTTCGTTGATGCACTTGAAGGTGACTGTTACATCCAAAAGTCGGAGTCGAGGGCTTCCGAGATAGGCGGAAGGTGCCTGTTGCATCCAAAGATAAGGATGCTCAGGCCTCGTCTTCGTTATTCCGGAAGAGCCGTAGATCGGAATGGCGGTGCTAGGCTCTTTCTTCCTTCAAAGTGGGCGTTGCCCACTCTGGTTGTGTTGAAAGCTGCTCCTTTAACCGCAGTTTTGATCACGGTCTTCCTTCGCCTTTGGAGGCTCTTTCGAAGCCTCCCCTGGCCACAGATTTGTGGTGCTATTCTCTTCCTTGGTTCCAGCCAGAGGGTTAAATGCTTCATTAGTCGAAGCATTTATCAGGTGAGCCTGGCTGGAAGAGCGGCACATAACTGGGCTGCTGAAGGGATGCACATAACTGGGGATGCACATAACTGAGCTGCTGAAAAGGATGCGCCTTGCTGAGGGCGCATGGTGGGATGTGCCTGGCTGAGGGCGCATGTTGATTGCTGTGCCTACTTGAGGGCGCATGATGGCTGCTGGCTGTAGACTTAGGATCCTTTCTTTGTAGAAATTCTCCTTTGTACAATCTCTCTTTAGACATATAATAGACTTTTATATGTTAAATAAAAAGTCCTCTTTCAATGTCTATATTTGTTGCTTTTTGCTGTGAAGCACTTTGTCCAAGCTCTGGCACATGTAGTCTGGCGCATAGACTTTCTGTTCTAAAATTCCATGCTTCTACAAGACCCCCTTCAAAGTTTTCAAAACTTTTGGATAAGTTTTGGAATACTTTGAATAAGAAGCATGGTAGTGGAGGCGCATGATCGTCAGGGCGCATAGATACTCCGCGCGTCAGTGCTGGGTGCATGCTCCGCTCAGTTAGTACAAATGTGACGCCTCGGTAACCTAAAAAGATTAATGATGATCTTTTTTGGTTTTATTTGTGGTTATCTCTTCACAGAACCCGAGGTGACGGCTGAGATCACACATCATCGGTTCACGCGTGCGACCAAGCCCTATAAATAGGTGAAAGATGGAGAGAGGGAGTTCTTCTTCTCCTTGCTTTTGCTTTCTTTAGAGTTCTTCTTCAAAAACCCTAACTTTCCTTTCAAAGAAATGGCTCCCAAGACTCCTCGCGGAGGCGCTGGCAAGGGAAAGGAGCCTGTGAAAGCTGCAGCGGCCGATGTTCCCCGTCGGCCTGTCGAAGTTCGGCCGGAGGTGGTTGGTAAGTTTCGTTTTACGTACACCAACGCACATAGACCTTGAGTCTTTTGATGATATGTCGAGGTTTTTGCCGCCGACGCGCATGGGTTTAAGCCCTGAAGATGCGCCGAGGCTCTACTACTGATGCGCATGGGTTTAGACCCTGATGATGCGCCGAAGCACTGCTGACGCGCATGGGCACATACCCTGATGACGCGCTGAAGCTCCGTTGCTGATGCGCATGGGTTTACACCCTGATGATGCGCCGAAGCTTTCGTACGCGCTATGCGCTTTGATGAGGCTCAGATTTTTTTGTTATTTCTAACATTTTTCGAATATTTTCTAGTGTCGATGCCTATCCCACTCTTGAATGAAGTGCTCCTGAACGCTGCCCTCTGCCAGACGGGAGTAGATTATAACGAGGAAGTGATAAACCCTGCTCAAGCCGCTATTATGCTGGACCAGCATCCCGAGAGAATGACTCAAATCCAGGAATTCCAAATGGGATAAACTGACACTCTGGGTTTTGTCGCGGTTCCAGACTGAGCTCCGAGAAATTGGGCTGACTGCCGTGATTCGTGCCACCCAGGCAGGTGTTGACATTAACAGGCATATGTTTCTCGCACTCTTGGAGATGTTTGATATCCATATCGGGACCTTTTTTACTCCGGTGGCGGAGTTAGGGCTCGCACTTCATGAGATATATGAGGTATCAAAGCTCCCTTGGGGATCGAAACCCTATGAAGAGTATTTTCTGACCAAAGAAGAGTTTCAAGTCCTGGGGGACAAGGCTGAGGAGATGACGGCCGTCTTTAAGGAAGTGGCTAGTCATCATTACTATATACAGAAGAGGGACAAGAGCGGATTACAGCCTCATGTGACCGCTTGGAGATGTTATGTCTTTAGGCAAGACAAGGGGGATCCCTCGTAATTCTCTACTCCGTCAGCGCTCTCTCGTAGCGAAGTGCTCTCTGAGATGAGCAGGTTAGATAAGAAGAATCCTCGAGAAAACGAGGACCAGCAGTCTGATGAACGCTCCTACAGCTGTATCTGGCATCTTGCTCATCGAATGTCGTCAAAAGCAGTATTGGTCGCGTATCTCATGGTTTGGCTTCAGGATTATGTCTTCCCGGGCGGATCCGGCTCTGTAGTTCGGCCATCCCACCTGGTGTACCGGAACAGGAATCAGTGCTTCATGGAACCGTATTTACCGAGCCGCTTTGCACGTCAATTCGGTTATGCGCAGCTGATGTTGGACAATCCCAGTATCACCCTGGGGTATGCTGGAAGTTTGCTGGATGGCGCACGAGCTTGGCATTACTATAATGCTGGATGTACCGGAGCTCGCTTTACGCTGCCTGTCCAGGATCCGCGACCATCCATTATTTACTCAGCCACCAAGTTTTACTGTGTTATGGCTGCCGCGCCCTCCGGGTATGATAGGGAGACGAGTCTCGTTGCAGGTACCCCGTTAGCGGTAACTGGGCATGTATCGGCTAGGGCTCGACCACACCGTCCACAAGGGGTGGGTCATCACGGTGCCCCCATCGCACCCCCAGGGGGTCAGGCTGAACCTTTGGTCGATCAACCGAAACGACGTGCAGATGCAGGGGCTAGATCTCCTGCGTCAAAGAAGCCAAGGAAGACATCGTCACCGACGGTGTCATCGGATTCAGCATCTGCAGAGGTAAGGATGCCCCACACAGTCTGGTTTGGGCTCAATATTTTATGTAATCAATGCTTCCCTTTTGTACAGGAGCCGCTAAAAAGAAAGCCTCGTACTCCAAAATCTGGTGGGAGCAGGCCAAAGGAGATGGCGGGTTCATCTGAAGTACGCATCCCGCCGACTATGATGTCTCCTATGAAGGAGAATCCGGAGGATGTTGTTGTCGTGGTGACTCCAGCGTCCCCGGATTATGTCAGAAGGGAAACTGAGGATGCAGCAGCTTCCGAGATGATAAAGGCCGCGGCTGGGGCCTTGGATGCCGAGGGTGCCAGCAGACACGAGGCTTCCTGGTGATGATGTGGGGTGGAGTTCGTCGTCTTCGGATGACGTTGCTCCAGAGTTGCAAGAGCCTGTTGCGGGGGCAACAGATGTGATTGAAACAGAGGAGAGGGTTGATTCCCCTTATTGTTATGATGAAAGAAGGTCGGCTGCATCATTGCCAAGCCCTACCCCAGACTCAGCGGCGGAAGCTGAGGTGGCTACCCATCAGGAGGTAGTGACAGATCCTGTCCCTGTAGAGGGATTTGATAAAGAGACTCGTCTGACGGTCCCGACTCCTGGGGCGGGTCAGGGGACAAGTATTGATCTCTCCGTTCTACCAGGGGAGGTATTGGCTGTTGATAGCGCGTTGGGCACTGGAGAGGTGGTCGCTGACATCGGTGGTACTTCCAAGTTCGAAAAGGGTAAGGGTGTGATGGAACCCTCTGTTGCTCCTTCCACTTGGGGTACTATCTCGACACCTGTGCTGGCTCCTTCTGCTCCCTTGGCTCCTCGGGCCAGTAGTCCAGCCCCTGTTGATGAAAAGCCTATCGATGCCGAGGTTCAAGCCTCGCAGGTTGAGGTTGGCGGGTCTTCTTGCGGTCCGCCAACTGGGGTAGCTCCTCCAACTCCTGTCATGACACCACAGGTGCTGGCGGACGCAGATGAATATGTGAGATTCATCGTTGAGGCAGTGTACAAAATGCTGCAGAGGGGGGTGTCGGCAGTAACGGACGCCAAGGGGAGCTTTACGACGGAAAGAACTCTGGCATTGCCTCATATCCACTTGATCCGTGTTTACCCGGGTCACGAGCATATGGCTGACATTCTAGAAGCCACGGTGGCTGAGTTGGACCAGCGGCTTTCTAAATTAGGGCGCATCTAGCGGAATGACCTCTCCGTCCTGATAGATACGGAGAAGGGGAAGTTGCTCGCCGAGATTGTGTCTTCCTACCAGGCTACTGTGAGTGTCTGGGAACGCGAAGTGTCTGAGACTGAAGCTGCAATGGAGCAGTTATCTCAGTCTACACGGGAGACAGTGAAGACGCGAGCTGCGTTGGACGCAAATATCGCGGAGATTGACGTGCAGATGCGCCACCTTGAGGATCAGCGGGCCCGACTCCTATTGGACGCTGAACGTGTCCAGGCTGAACATGTAGCATTCAAGAAGGAGGAAGCAGCTTTCACTCTCCGAGCTCTTACCCTGGCTCAGCAGAGACAACAGCTTGATGAGAAGCACGAGAATGAAACTTCTGCTGAGGCTGTCGAAGCGATGCGTCAAGAAGCTGAACGTCGAGTCTTGGCGACTGTGGAGACTCGGGCGGCAGACTTGAAACGCCGGATTGCAGCCAACCCTAGAGATATTTAGGGCTTGTAGTCTCTGCTTTTTGTATTTTTGTAACTCTTGCTGGGGATAGTGTAATCCTTTACTCTCCTTTTTTTTATAGAAATAAAGAAGTACACCATTTTCTGCGATGTATTCATTTTTGCTTGTCATGAACTTTGATGATTTGTGTGGACCTATTATCTTTTGCGTACCTTGGTTTCAGATACAGATAATAAGTTTGAAGGACCCAATGTATTTGCTCAGAGGTAATGTGGACGTGGCAAATATGGGGTTCAAATGATAGAATCTTCCTACTCAGAGGTGTTATGAATGTGGTAGGAATGACTCTGGAAGATGCACGGAACTACTCAGAGGTAATGTGGATGTGGAAGTTCTGCGATCAATGTACGGCAACACGGGGGTTGTCTGTACGGGATGTTTACTCAGAGGTAATGTGGACGTGGTAAACATAAAGGATAGCGTAGTCTTACGGGGTGTAAGATTTCGCCTTGTAGGGTGTAGGGAGACAACTCAGAGGTGATGTGGACGTGGTTGTCCTTCTACTGGAGGATGCTACGGAACAACTGGGTTCTGGAAGCGTATGATTTTGTGGAATGGAAGTACATGTCTGAAAAGATGTCAAGAGTAGTACTTCTTTAGGAACTTGCCGTTGATGGGCATCATGAACAAGTCCCCATTGGGTTTGGCGAGACGGTAAGCACCGTTTGAGTATACCGTCTCGATGATGAAAGGTCCTTCCCATTTGGGCTCGAACTTTCCTGTGTTTTATGAGTCAACACCATCGGCCTCCTGACTGCCAAAACCAGGTCGCCAACTTGGAAAGTCCTCTGCTTGACCTTCTTGTTGAAAGCCTGTGATATACGGGCTTGGTAGAGTTCGATGCGCTGTTGAGCCAGGAGACGCTTTTCGTCAAGTGCCTCCAGTTCCCGCAGACGACGACGTTGATTTTTTTCTTCTGTGAGTTGGTTTGTGATTGCTACGCAGAGTGAGGGTATCTGAATCTTGAGAGGCAGTACCGCTTCGCTCCCGTAGACCAAGGAGAATGGTGTGTTGCCTATCGGGGTCCGTACCGTTGTGCGATAGGCCCAAAGGCATTCGCCAAGCTTTTCATCCCAGTCGTGTTTATTAGATGACAAGACCTTTTTGAGTAGCCTGACAATAGTTTTGTTAAACGCCTCTGCCAATCCGTTTGCTGCCGGATTGTTGGCGGTTGATGCCACATTTTGAATGCGATTCTTGTCACAGAATCTGCTGAAGATATGGCTGATGAACTGAGGACCATTATCGTGGATGATCCTCTGGGGTACCCCGAAATGGTAGATGACGTGGTGCTTGATGAAGCTGATCACCCTGGAGCTTTTCACTTCTGCCAAAGGAACTGCTTCTGCCCATTTGGAGAAGTAGTCAGTGATCGCTAGGATGAAGCGGTGTCCTCTCGATGAAGGAGGGGTGATTGGTCCCACAATGTCCATTCTCCAAGCTTCGAAGGGCCAGGAGGCGACTGTAGGATGTAGTGGTTCAGACGGTATATGAATGAAGTCTGCGTGCAGCTGGCACGCATGGCACTTCTTAGCATATTCAACAGCGTCAGCGGCCATGGTTGGCCAATAATAGCCCATGCGTCGCAGTCGATCCTGCAACTTAGGACCGGGCTGATGGGCCCCGCAGGTTCCATCATGAGCTTCTTGAAGGGCTTCAGCTGCTTCTTCGTTAGACAAACATCGAAAGATAAGTCCATCGTAGGAGCGTCGGTACAGCATTTTAGTAGCCATATCGTAGTAGAATCGAAGAGAGCGTCTCCTGACCGAGACAGCTTCTTTCGGGTCCTCTGGGAGAATTCCGTAGACAATAAAGTCGATGAACGGGAATCTCCAATCCCGGACGTTAACACCGGCACCCGCTGACATGGCGTGGGCCACTTGTAAGCGCAGGTTGTTTTTAGGACAGACCAAGTCTCGATCCACTACCGTGACGTAGTGTTGAGTTCTGAGGGGTGCCGCCAAAGAGGCTGCGAGGCCAGCCAGAGCATCGGCCTCTAGATTTTGTAGACGAGGTACGTGTTCGATGAAGAACCCGGTGAAGGTTGAAATGATGTTCAATGCAACTTCATGGTAGGGGATCAAATCTTCATGGCGAACCTCGTATTGCCCTCTGATCTGATTTACGACAAGCTTTGAGTCACCGTAGGCTTCCAGATGCTTTACCCCCAGCTGTTGTGCTAGCTGGAGTCCCATAATGAGCGCGTTGTACTCGGCCACGTTGTTGGAGCACGGCTTCGAAAGGGAGTAAGCACGCTGGATGACTAGCTGATCGGGGGAGACTAGTACCACCCCCACTCCTGCGATGATTTGGCCTTTGGGGCCTGTTCTTGAAGCGCCATCGAAAAACATCCGCCGGACGGAGCCTTCTTCGGTGACGTTTGATTCTTGGACCTCATCCGGGATGTCTTCATAGAGTTTTGAGGACTCCGGGATGGGGTGTGCAGCTAAGAAGTCGGCCAGAGCTTGACCCTTAACAGCCTTCTGTGGAACGAACACCATGTTGTATGGCGTTAGCAAGATCGCCCATGTGGCTAGCCGGGGTTCAGTGATCCTGGCTTCGTCATGAGGACCCTGAGTGAATTGACTCGAGAAATGATGTGAATTGTCTGGCCCGAGACATAATGACGAGTCTTTTGGATGGCAAATACCAGGGCCAAGCACTCCTTTTCAACGGGGTTGTACCGGTGTTCGGCCCCGATCAGAGTTCGGCTGAGGTAGTAGATTACTTGCTCATAGCCTGTGTCACTGTTCTGAGCTAGCAGGGCGCCGAGGGAATGATCCATGGCACGGATGTAGAGGAGGAATGGTTTGCCGACGACGGGTGCCACCAGAACTGGAGGGCTCGTCAGGTAGGCTTTGATGTCGTCGAAAGCCGTTTGGCATTCCTCTGTCCAGACGTAAGAGACTCCCTTCTTCATGAGCTGGGTGAAGGGTTGACATTTGCCGAAAAGGTTTGTTATGAACCTCCGGATGTACGCCAGACACCCCTGTAGGCCTCGAAGTTCTCGAAGATTCTTCGGAGGGTCCATATCAAGAATTGCTTTGGTCTTCTCGGGATCGACATGAATGCCTTTTGCCGTGATGATAAAGCCCAAGAACTTTCTGTTCGAAACCCCAAGGAAGGATTTAACGGGGTTCATCTTGAGTTGATACGCCCGCATGAGCTCGAAGACTGTTTTGAGGTCTTGCAGGTGATCTTCTTTGATACGGCTCTTGACTGCGATGTCGTTGACATAGCATTCGACTGTCTTACGAAGGTGTTGACAAAAAATAGTGCTCATAGCGCGTTGGTATGTCGCACCAGCATTCTTCAAGCCGAAGGGCATCACTGTGTAGCAAAAAATGCCCTTTGGAGTCCTGAATGATGTATGTTTTGCGTCATCAGGGAACATCTTGATCTGGTTGTAGCCCGAATATCCATCCATGAAAGACATGCGCTCGAAGCCACATGTGTTGTCGATCATCACGTCGGTGATTGGAAGCGAGAATTCATCCTTCGGGCAAGCAGAGTTGAGGTCTCTGAAGTCGATACAGACTCGTATCTTCCCATTCTTTTTGGTGATGGGGACGACGTTGGCTACCCAATCTGGGTGTTGCTCTTCACGGATGAAGCCGCTAGTCAAGAGTTTGTCTACCTCCTGATCGATGGTGTTCATGATGTCCGGACGGAAGCGTCGCTGTTGTTGCTTGATAGGCTTGGCATCAGGCAAGATGTTCAACCTATGCATCACGATTTGGGGATCAAGTCCCGGTATATCTTCGTAGCTCCAGGCAAAGACGTCGATATACTCTTTAGCCAGCTGGATTAAAGATTCTCGGTCTTCTGCTTTTAGGCTTTTGCTGACGAAGATGGGTTTGGAAGAAGATCAATCCCCAAGGTCGATCTGCTCGACTTCATCCTCGGTGGGAGGTTCACATAATTCGAAATGAGACTCCCATTGTTGTCCCAGGCATTGAGCCCAGGGTTCTTCTTCGAAGAATTCCGACGCTTGGTCTTCGCCTTCTTCTTCTTGAGATTGTGCAGATGTCATATTGGCTGACAGCACTCTCTTGAAGACAGATCCGATACTGGTATCGGAATCCCACATTGACGCTTCAGATGAGTGAGAATGTTCAACTTCCTCTGCGTCTGAACTCTCTGGAGTTGACGGCGGCGTGACATAGCCTACCCCCCGTCGAGTTTTGTTGTAGTAGTCCTGCGGCTTTCCTTTAGGTGTTGGAAGCCGGAGAGGGAGACGTCGACCTTTGCCGTAGTTCAGGCCTTTGTCGCTTTTTAGGTCGTAACCCATCTTTTGGATGAGGTACTTTGCCTTGTCCGTGTACCGATAGAGTTGCATTCTGCCGGCATCTGGTTCTGGCTCGAGTGGCGGGAGATCTTGATGACGCTCAACCTTGCCGAAGATGATGGATTCTTCGTCTCGACTCCGTGGTGGGACTATGTAACAGACCCCTTGGGATAGGAGTACTCGATTTACATGATGGACGGTCGTTATTTGTGTTTGCAACGACCGTAGAGCATTATCTAATGTATACATGGCATTCCAATGTGGAAGGCTAGAATAATTAAAAGACACTCTATTATTGATGAAATGCGAGATTTTATCCCGTGGGATTATATTGTCGAGAGATGGGGCATCTATATCGGCCGAGATATATTCCCTCAGCTCTTCATCTGTAAGCACTGTAGTAGGATCGGGAGGGTCCACCACAGCGTTGATCTGGGAGTCTGAAAGGACTACATGAGCCTTCTCCGGCGGCTGGGATGGCGACGGCAGCTTGCCCTTAAGACGTACCTTCAGAGGTGCCTCTGCTGCGCCTCCGGTGACTGGCGCCTTCCCCTGTAGTTTTGCCACAAGGGGAGCCGATGTTTGAGAGGGCTTTTCCTTGAGCCGTATCTTCAGGGGAGCTTCAGGAGCAGCTGGTGCTTTCTCGGCTAGCTTAATGCTCATGGGGGGCAACTTCTGAGGCGGTTTGCCTTTGAGTCGAATCTTCAAAGGAGCATCGGGAGTGACCTCAGGCTCCATGTCCGGCTCTGCTGCCGTTTCTGCTTCGTCATCAGCATCATTGGCCTCCTCCTCGTTAGGTGACTTGTATAAGTTGGCATCGGTGAAATAGGCTTCAATCCCTTTGAAAGGGTCGATGTCCGCGAACTCCGTACGGATGACGTTGTTGGTGGACACGTACTTCATACATTGGTGGAGCGTGGATGGCACCACCATGTACTCGTGCAGCCACGGGCGACCCAACAGAATATTGTAGTTGACGTCAGCGTCCACGACATAACAAGTGACCTCGGTTCTGAGGTTACCGATGTGGCACTTTAGTCGTATTTTGCCTAGTGGTGGTTCGCTTTTGCTAGCGTTGAAACCACCGATTGTCGTGTTGGAGGGCGCCAGTCGGTACATTGGGATCCCCAGTGTTGAGAGCAGCGTCTTCGGGATGATGCTGAGAGAAGACCCCAGATCGATATGAGTTCGCTTTACCTTGACTGAACCGATGTACCCTGTGTAATACAGCGGCCCGTTGTGTCGATTGTGTTTGAGCAACATGTCCTGTTGGGTGAAGGTTATATTGGAGATAACCTCCTCCGTACAGTGACAGTGCTGGCACACAATCGGGAGATCTTTCGGCTGCTTGACCTGACTGAGAAAGGATTCAGCATCCTTCAGAGCTTCGCAGAGAGCTTGTCGGGAGTCTTTGGAAAGACGGAGGAGCTCGAACAGAGATAGGCGGGCAGGAGTACTGGCGAGTTGCGCCAGTATGTCAAAGTTGTGGGGCTTGGCTATCCCCGAAGCATTCTCTTTTCGCAGAGGCCTATCGAAGCGGGCCTCTATCTACTTCTGTTTATTGGCTGCTGAGGGCTTAGACGGGCCCTCGTCCTGGACAGCAGGGACGGTGCCCGGAGGCACCACCTCGACGGCAGCTTCGTCGGGTTGGACGTTCTGTTGTGAACGCGTCTGCACAGGAAGTGCCTCTTCCGCTGAAGAAGAGACCGTGCGGTAAGACTTGATCTTCCTGCCTTTGGACTTGGAGGTAGGGCGTACCTCCAATTTAGTCACCTCGGAGACGAGATCGAGGTGAACCCACATGATCTCTCCCCGAGATGTGGTGAGTGGGATGAGTCCACTCACATTGTCACGGGTTGGTGGTAAGTTAACCACCTCCATTATCGCCTTAGGGATGGGGATAACGCCATCCTGTGTTGTAGTCGACGGCAGGGTGCCAAACTGAAGTGACACCACGTTGGCCGACACCGTCTTCTCTTCGTAGTCAACGGAGATTACATCCGCATTGATCATGCGCTGGATGTAATTCTTGAGGACATAGCAGTCCTTGGTTGGGTATCCGACAAACCGATGGTAGTGACAGTACCTCGGGTTGTCCACTTTCCCAACCTCATCAGGACGCTTAGGGTCCGGAAGCTTGATCTTGTCGCCCTGCTTCAGTATCTCAAAGAGCTGCAGGGTGTCTTCGTCGTTGAACGAGTAAACCTCCTTCGGCCTTGGTGCAAGTGGAGGCTTCTGAGTAGGTGCTGATGCACCTTTTGAGGCATTGACAGTCAATATCTGCTTCCCCTTTGCCTCTCGTATGGGGTTGTTGGTTGCAGGCCATTTTTCCTTGTCCTCGAAGGCAGGGAAACTGACCCCCAGAAGACGAGCGTTGGCTGCCTTCTTCTCCGCGGCTTCTGCTCCAATGATTAAGGAGCTCCAGTCGGGAGGAAGAGTAGAGTTGAGCCAGAGCTTGACTGCAGGCAGCATGTTCATGCTGCAGGAGGAGAGAAGCGCATGTTCTGGCATGCCCGGGGGCAGTCTGAAGCAGGTCTGTCGGAAGCGTTCGATGAACACTCGAACTATTTTCTTTTCCTTCTGGCGTATCTCTATAAGGGACGCCATTGTCATGTCCTTCCCGCCGTCATAGAAACGATCGAGAAAGAGGCGCGTCAGGTCGTCGAAGGAAGATATTGAATTGTCGGGGAGGCTGCAGTACCAGTCGTACGCCACTCGTTTCAGTGCCCCAACAAATATGCTGGTAAGAAGCGCGTCCTCCTTCGGAAGATGTCCCGTCTGAGACTAGAAATACGTCAGGTAGCGATGAGGAGAGTCCTTCCCGTCGTACGGCATCAATGTTTGTGGTTTATACTTTGGAGGATAAACCACCTTGTTCCACTCGAGGGGATAAGGCTGGGGGATGCCCATTTTCTGGCGCTCCTCTTGTCTCTTCTTGGACTCAAAGCGCTCGCGCAGGTCCCTGATCATCTCGACCACGTCTTCCGTGGAGCTGGAAGTTGGGGAAGGTGGTATCACCGGATGTTGAGCATTCGAGGGCTCTGACGTCTGAGGTACTTCTTGGCGACCTGCGTCCGAGGATACCCGTTGAAGGGGTACACTCGACTCTCCATTGGCCCCTGGATCGGGACCGGTAGAAGGTGTCCTGGTCAAAGCTGATCGTATCTTGAACACTGCCTGAGTCAGTGTTTGCATGGAGGCAGAGAGGGTTTTGAGTCCTCCCTCCAGAGTATCTATGCGCCGGACGAGATCTGTTGGTGGCGCATCAGACTCGACATCAGCCTCAGTCACGTTTACTGTCATGACACGGCCGGGAGTGGATGGATGGGTTGAGGCCTCACTCTCGGCCTCACTCCCTTGTAGGGGAGTTGCCTCCTCAGGAGCTTCGTCTGGGCTACCCCCGGCTATGTTCGGGAGAACATTCACCACTGGCGTATCTGCAAGGGCCTGATTACCCTCAGCTCCATCTTGAAGGGCCTCTTCATCTCTGGAACTCGGGTCCGCAGATGCCAGACTACCCCCAGCTATGTTCTGCGGGACATCCTCGTCTTCAGAGGCTTCTGGGAGGCTGACTTCGCCTCGAGGATCTACCCCAAGTGTGCTTTGGACACACTCGTCTTCGAAAGGAGGCTCGACAAGGGTCTGACTACCCCCAGCTTCCTCCAAGAACTTCTTCCTCGCTCGAGTGCCTTCGAACACTCCGGAGGATGAGACAGTTGTCTTGGTTTTCCTCGACTGGCTTTTGGACAAGGAAGAGAGACCGCCAGTCGTCTTTCGGACTGACGAGGAGTTGGAGATCACGTTGCATGAAGCAACCGTTGGTTTCTCTTCTGTTGACAACTTCTTCCCGAGGCGACGTCGGAGAGGCATTGATGATTGCAGCCGCTGGAACACCGACTGCCTTGATGGGACTGTCGCTTTGCAACAGCAGTTGATGGTGACCACAGCACAAGTATGCCCCGTGAGAGGTGCATCGTGCTTGTCAGTCAACTCTCCTGATCGGCGCTTGTGAGTAATCACGTTATGTAGATCATTGGAGGAGAGTGCCACCTTCGTACCCCCTTCAGGCGCATGGTAGGGCCAAGCGCCGGGGTGGTCAAGTGAGTGCTGTGCCCCCTGATCTAATACCAAACAGGCATCCCGATCAGTAGTGGGGGAACCACAGTATTTGGAGTGACTTGAACGGACCTCAAACGCACAACCGGAGGAGGCACGGGAGTTCAAGACCACTGGATTTGCCTTACTCAACTTGGTTGTGCACGCAGTAGATGCGCCAAAGTGAGACGAGGACTTTGAAGGTCGGCTCGTTCTCGGCGCCGCAACACTCGAGTCGACCTTGTACAACTTACCATCAGCAGCGCGCATGATTGTGAGCGCATGCTTCTGGCTTATTACTGGCATAGCACGTTTGGGACGCATGGCCCATGCTGCCTTGGACTTCTTCGTACCAGGCCGTTGGGGGGCGTAGTACTCAGAATCCAAATTATCCTTGCCACTACAGCGAGTGAGTCTGTCGAAGACAGAGACCTTCTGTGGCGCATCAGAGGTGATACGCGGGGCATTTGCTGCGCCCCTGCTCCGTCGTCGTATCTTCTTCGCCTGAGAGGGAGATGGCTGGGGAATGTGGTTAGCCGCACGTTTCCCCGAGAGATGTGCTGCACCAGCGGGCGCATCTTGGTTGCTGAGGACGTCAGCAGGAAGGGAAGGCTGGATTGGCGCATCCCCTTCGGTGGTGGTGTCCGAGGCGTCGACCTTGCGCACCCAGACTCGACGGGTCTTCTTCGGCTTCGGCAGCCGCTTCGAAGGACTCGCACTTCCTTCAGAGATGAACTCTTCATACGCCTGTTGATTGAGGCATACGACCAGCGTCTTGTGGGAGGAGCCCACCTTCACGTCGTCGGATTGTGACACAGCTTTCTCGGTGGAGGAGAAAGAGGTCCCCAGCAGAGTCGCCAGCTTGTTTGCCATTAAAATTTTTTGATTGTAAATTTTAATACAAACAGAACAGTGTTACAATATAGGACTTAGACGTAGTCCTAGGAGTATACTTTTATTTAATCTGGGTTCCTTGTGCCAATGGAGTGAGTGGTAATGCGTTGACTCCGTTGACGATCTAACGACGGTTATCGGTTCTCTGAAGGTCTGGATTGCTCTGGGTGCTGGAGCTTGCTGAGAGGAGGAAGACATTGAGTGTCTGTATCTGTCTCTCTGGTGGTGCGAAGTCTCTGTCTATTCGCTGTAGAGGTTGATATGTATGCACGTAGATTGGTCCATGTGTGTGTGTAAAAGAAGAAAATGATCCCTCTATTTATAGTTTTGCAGGCTGGCTGCTCATGCGCGCATGTAGGATGCGCCTGTACGTAGGGATGCCACGTGTTGATTGCTAATGGAGGCGCATGGACGATGCGCCCTGATCGAGGGGGTTGACTTCTTCATGTTGCTGTTGTGAACCGGCACGTAGCAGAGAAGAAGATCTTTCTGTTGCTGAGATCTTGGATGAGTTGAGTCAAAGGACACGTGTCGTCGACCCATGGCTCGGAGATCTCAGATTTGGTGGGGGGAATAACCTGGTAAGATGCGCCTAGGATTTGGCGCATGAGGAGACTTTGGCTCGTAACCTTTAGGAGTCACAAACCATTCTGGGCGCATGGCTTTTGAGGTGCATGTAGAGCTTCAATAGTGACTTTACTCCTGTCTTTTGGGATCAGGGAGAAGTCTGGGGCGCATGGCTTTTGAGGCGCATGAAGAGTTGTAACAGTGACTTTCCTTCTGTCTTTAGGGATCAGTGAAAAGTCTGAGGCGCACAGCTTTTGAGGCGTATGCAGATTTGGGCGCATGGCCGCGGAGGCGCTTACGAGATGGTTGGGTGGCCACGTGGCAGTAGCCGTCGGAGGAGAGTAATGATGATGCCGACGTTGGCGATGCTTCGTCTTCTGAAAAAGCTGCCGACTGCTCAGACTTTGGGAGGCGTGCTGCCAACTCTATCAGTTCAACATTTAATGTTTGTGACATTCGATGGACAGCTGAGTGGGCGCGTCGGTTGGCGTTCCACTAGGCGCATGGGGGCACATCCCCTGTGATGCTCTTGGTACTGAAGGGCACGTATATGTGATGCGCTTGATGTTAAAGGGCGCGTCTGTGTGATGCGCGGTCTGGCCGGCACATCCGCTTCGTGAGACATCTTTGATGGTGCAACTGTTACGTTCTTCGAGTGCTTTAAATAGTCGTTTTGACTTGGCTGAATTCGAAGCGTCCGGTTCATCCATTTAATGCAAATTCATTGCACAGAATTCGGAGAGCCATCCACTTGGCGCATGGGTTTGATCTGCTCGGCCTATAAATAGTGGTATAGAGAGAGGGTTGGCCTCTCGTTCTCTTACGTCTTTCCGACATGAACTTGTGTACTCGAATGCATTCTGTTGACGAGATGCTCCCGAGGGTGAAGATGTGATGCAATGTCTTCGTTGATGCACTTGAAGGTGACTGTTACATCCAAAAGTCGGAGTCGAGGGCTTCCGAGGCAGGCGGAAGGTGCCTGTTGCATCCAAAGATAAGGCTGCTCGGGCCTCGCCTTCGTTATTCCGGAAGAGCCGTAGATCGGAATGGCAGTGCTAGGCTCTTTCTTCCTTCAAAGTGGGCGTTGCCCACTCTGGTTATGTTGAAAGCTGCTTCTTTAACCGCGATTTCGATCACGGTCTTCCTTCGCCTTTGGAGGCTCTTTCGAAGCCTCCCCTGGCTACAGATTTGCGGTGCTCTTCTCTTCCTTGGTTCCAGCCAGAGGGTTAAATGCTTCATTAGTCGAAGCATTTATCAGGTGAGCCTGGCTGAAAGAACGGCACATAACTGGACTGCTGAAGGGATGCACATAACTGGGGATGCACATAACTGAGCTGCTGAAAAGGATGCGCCTTGCTGAGGGCGCATGGTGGGATGCGCTTGGCTGAGGGCGCATGTTGATTGCTGCGCCTACTTGAGGGCGCATGGTGGCTGCTGGCTGTAGACTTAGGATCCTTTCTTTGTAGAAATTCTCCTTTGTACAATCTCTCTTTAGACATGTAATAGACTTTTATGTGTTAAATAAAAAGTCCTCTTTCAATGTCTATATTTGTTGCTTTTTGCTGTGAAGCACTTTGTCCAAGCTCTGGCACATGTAGTCTGGCACATAGACTTTCTGGTTCTGAAATTCCATGCTTCTACATTCGACTGCTTCTTCGTTGGACAAACATCGAAGGAGAAGTCCATCGTAGGAGCGTCGGTACAACATTTTAGTAACCGTATCGTAGTAGAATCGAAGAGAGCGTCTCCTGACTGAGACGGCTTCTTTCGGGTCCTCTGGAAGAATTCCGTAGACAGCGAAGTCGATGAATAGGAATCTCCAGTCTCGAACATTAACACCAGCACTCGTTGACATGGCATGGGCCACTTGTGAGCACAGGTTATTTTTAGGGCAGACCAGGTCTCGACCCACTACCGTGACGTAGTGTTGAGTTCCGAGGGGTACCGCTAATGAGGCTGCGAGGCCGGCCAGAGCATCAGCCTCTAAATTTTATAGACGAGGTACGTGTTCGACGAAGAACCCGGTGAAGGTTGAAATGATGTTCAATGCAACTTCATGGTAAGGGATCAGATCTTCATGGCGAACCTCGTATTGCCCTCTGATCTGGTTTACGACGAGTTTTGAGTCGCCGTAGGCTTCCAGATGATTCACCTCCAGCTGTTGCGCCAGCTGGAGTCCCATAATGAGCGCGTTGTACTCAGCAACATTGTTGGAGCACGGCTTTGAAAGGGAGTAAGCACGCTGGATGACCAGCTGATCGGGGGAGACTAATACCACCCCCATTCCAGCGATGATTTGGCCTTTGGGGCCTGTTCTTGAAGCGCCATCGAAAAACATCCGCCAGACGGAGCCTTCTTCGGTGACGCTTGATTCTTGGACCTCATCCGGGATGTCTTCATAGAGTCTTGAGGACTCTGGGATGGGGTGTGCAGCTAAAAAGTCGGCCAGAGCTTGACCCTTAACAGCTTTTTGCGAAACGAACACCATATTGTATGGTGTTAGAAGGATCGTCCATGTGGCTAGCCGGGAGTTCAATGATCCTGGCTTCGTCATGAGGACCCTGAGCGGATTGACTCGGGAAACGACATAAATTGTCTGCCCCGAGACATAATGTCGAGTCTTTTGGATGACAAATACCAAAGCTAAGCACTCCTTTTCAACGGGGTTGTACCGGTGTTCGGCCCCGATCAGAGTTCGACTGAGGTAGTAGATTGCTTGCTCATAACCTGTGTCGCTGTTCTGAGCTAGCAGGGCGCCGAGGGAATGATCCATGGCACGGACGTAGAGGAGGAATGGTTTGTCGGCGACTGGTGCCACCATGACTGGCGGGCTCGTCAAGTAAGCTTTGATGTCATCGAAAGCTTTTTGCATTCCTCTGTCCAGACGTAAGAGACTCCTGTAGGCCTCAAAAAATGAAAGTCACGCTGAGTTGATCAAGATAGAGTCAAAAGTCACGCTCAGTTAATCCAGACAATATAAACAAATCACGCTGGGAGACAGCTCATCATTTGTCAAAGAGTAATTATGACTGACAACACGACAGTCGAAGAATACCTCTTTGTATGCCACGTATACACAGAATTCGAGAGATCATCGTCGTCTATCGCGTGATTTTCGAAATCTTCTTCAGCAAGACTCAGCCTTCGTCGAGTTGGCGTACCAAAAGGGTTTCTTGTCATTTAATGCGACTGACAAAGCAATCACTGTCAGAGATTTTGTGTCAGTCGAGACACGCCGAATCAAGACAGCTGGCAGTTCTATCTCAAGTCTGCGTGTATTTGTGATCTTCATCTCAAGTTTGCGTGGATTCTGAAGTTTTCTTCCTCGAGTTTGCGTGGATTTTGAAGTTCTTTGCCTCGAAGTCTGCGTGGATCCTGAAGCTTCCTGCCCCAAGTTTGCGTGGATTTTGAAGCTTTCTACACCGAGTTTGCGTGGATTTCGTCTTCAACAAGTCTGCGTGGATTTCATCAAATTGGAGTACGTGGCAGCCATGCCACTGATCTCTCGCCTGCGTGTCCTGTAACTTGCACATGACTCATGCATGATTGCCATGTGTCCAACAGTTACAGGCCACGTCCAGTAACTGCTCACGACCTTGCGTATGTTAAATCCTGCGTGATTTTTAACTAAGCACAGGCTTTGAAGACAGCTATCTTTTCAGTTATTATTTTTGACTCTATAAATAGAGTTCTTTTTCTCATTCATTGTACAGATACATTGATATCTACTGTCAAAATTTTGAAAGCTTTTTTTCTTCGCATAGTCCAAGGGATAAAGCGATCGTCTTCTAGATCGGATTCCTACAGTTGTAATTTTCCCAGAAACATAACAAATAAAGAGAATTTCTTTATGGAAAACAAATTGGCGACTCTGCTGGGGAAAACCATCTCCTCTTCTGAGATGGTAACAACTCAATGCGACACTTCGTCAATCGGCTCGACGAAGAAGGTGATGACAATCAAATTCGATCAACTCGTCTATGAAGAAATGCAGCGGGCTAAGGGTGGCAAGCCCACTCCAGCCTCCATCATCACTGCCAAGTCGAAGGGACACTCTGTCTATGTCCCTAAGAAACAGTTGGCAGTCAATGGTGAAGTCTCTGCCACAGTGTCTGCTCCTAACACTGGCAAGAGCT
The DNA here is from genome assembly GCA_029216955.1 of Iris pallida. Lineage (NCBI taxonomy): Eukaryota > Viridiplantae > Streptophyta > Magnoliopsida > Asparagales > Iridaceae > Iris > Iris pallida. Next base: position 2,820,942 of record JANAVB010022398.1, read on the forward strand.
CTACTGCAAGCACGCACACTCTTGTGCGCTCGAAGATGACAGCAATCAAAGATCACGCTAACAGTACTGGCTCCTTAGCCAAATCTGTTCCAGTGTGTATCTCTAAAGTTGAAAGTCACGCTGACAGTACTGGCTCCTTAGCCAAATCTGTTCTAGCGTGCAAATTTAACTCTAAAAGTCACGCTGACAGTACTGGCTCCTTAGCCAAATCTGTTCTAGCGTACAAATTCAACTCTAAAAGTCACGCTGACAGTACTGGCTCCTTACCCAAATCTGTTCTAGCGTGCAAATTCAACTCTAAAAGTCACGCTGACAGTACTGGCTCCTTAGCCAAATCTGTTCCAGCGTGCAAATTCAACTCTAAAAGTCACGCTGATAGTACTGGCTCCTTAGCCAAATCTAGTCCAGTGTGCAATCCCACATTCAACAGTCACGCTGACAGTACTGGTTCCTTAGCCAAATCTGTTCCAGCGTGTAATTCTAAAATCATAAGTTACGCTAACAGCTATGGTTCTTTAACCAAGTCTGTTTCAGCGTGTATTTCATCAGAGAAGAATAACTCCTTAGTTATCTCTTCTTCTTTACCGAGTTCTACTAGAACTGGGGGTGGTCTTCCACACAAAGTCCCTTCGAAAAGGAATAACTCTTTAGTTGTTTCTTCTGCTCCTGTAGTTTTTACTTCAGGAACAGCTTTGACTGATACTTTTGTTAGTCAAAGAAAAGGAGATGGTCTTTTGACTACTCTTCCTTCTGAACATTCTATGTCTCAAAACTTGAATGAGTCTAAGAAGAAATATTCCTTAATATCTTCTTCTTTGACTTCGTCAAATTGGGCACATAATTTGTCCATTAAAGAGGGTCTGTTACCAACTCCTAATCAAATGAGTGGTTCAACTCTTCCTTCTCTGCAAATATCCAGATCAATGGAAGGAAAACTCCATGTTTCCAAAACCAATGTGTTACCTCCAACTGATCTAAGAACAAAAATTAACACTTTTGGTGTTAAGAAACCATACCAATTGGATATGAAGATAAAAGATCCAGATGCAGAGTATGCAAGAAATTATGTGGCTCACATTAATCACTCTTTGTATAATCAAGAGCCATCAAGACCCAAGAACAGGAAATATACTCCTCAATCTTCACAAACAGATTTACGAGAATATCTTCAACAGAAGAGAAGAAGTAATTCTATGTCAAAAGAACATGCTGAATGTGACTTCTATCCAAGAGTCATAATTCAGTGCAGATGTCAATCAACGGTTCAAGACCATGGTGATCATGAATGTGACTTCCAGCCAAGAGCCACAATGCAATGCAGATGTCAAATTAAACGACAGTCTGTCTTCAATAGGATTCAGTATGAACCTATGCCTGATGAAGATGAGCCTTTGTTTGCCTCTGTCAATATGACTTCTCGGGACACCGAGGGCAGAGTTGATAGTCCAGATGGAGTATATAGAAACACCAGAGCAAGAGTCTTGGCTTCTAGTCAAAGAAATTTGATCCCTGAAATTGATTCTGAATTCCTTGGAGAATCTAACTTCCCACCTCTTCCTATTGGGGGTAATTCTCCTATAGTTGACTTTGATGCACGAAGCAATGATTTAGAGCATACAACATCCACTAGTTCATCAATAATCCCTCATACAGTCACGACTTACATGGTTGATGGGAATACTGATGAACCTTCTTCTTCCTTGACTTCTCAAGATCAAAGAATTGCTTCTTTGGAACAACAAATGAAGTCTATGACTGACACAATAAAGTCGATGTATGAACTCATGACAGCTCAGTTATAAAATCGACAGACTGTACCAGATGCCATACCAGTTGATACTGATATAAGTCTAGTACAAGTTCCTCCAGCAGTACAATCCAATACTCCTGGACCAGCTCAACCAAATCCTAGTCTCTCTGGAGCTGGGGGTAGTGCTTACAATGCTGTTCCTCCTCCCAACTATTCTCTACAAGCCACAACTCCACAATCTTCGGGAGTTGTCTCTGAAGAATTGAAGAATCTCAAAACTCAATTCGAGGCATTCAAACAGAAGGATGGTTTACAAAGGTTAGGCATCAAGCAGCCTTATCCGATAGAATGGAAGCAAGTATCATATCCTCCTAAATACAAGCCTCCTACTATCTCATTCTATGATGGAACCACTTCTCCAAGTCAGTTTATTAATCACTTTGAAGTGATGACTGATCAACTGCAACCAAGTGATGCCCTCCTTACTCGGGTATTTATTGGATGTCTCAAGGGAACGGCTTATGAATGGTATAGGAGTCTCCCAGATGGGAGCATTACCTCATTTGCTGGTTTCAAACAGATGTTTCTTGAAAGGTTCTATGAAGGGCTGAATGACATGACTATGTCTGCTCTTATTAGAATCAAGCAGAAAAATAATGAATCTACAGAGGAATACATTGAACGGTTTCGAAGAGAAGCTCTGAAGATGCCTCTTGGAACTCCTGATGCTGTCACCATTGACACGTACAAATCAAACTTGTTGCCAATCATTAGTATGTGGACAGGGTCCACTCAATTTCAAGATTGGCCTTCCTTCATAGTCAGTGCCAGAGCTGCAGAAATCAGTGCTGAAACCTTCAAAGGTTTAGGAGTGCAGATGACTCCTAAAGAAACAGGACAAGGTGCTAACAATAAAAATAATGCTCGTAAAGGAAAAGAAACTCTTGAAGTTAATCTTCAGAGTAAAGATGCATCAAATGTTCAAACTCCTGCCTCTATAACTCAACAATCAAGAACACCTCGCCCCAAAGAAGAATATTCTTTTGATGACGACGATGTCCTTGGTATCTTTGAATGTCTGCTGAAAGGTAATAAAATACAATTACCTGAGATCAAGAAACCTGATGAAGCTGGTAAGACAGATCATCCTAAATACTGTCCATACCACAGAATGCTGGGTCACACAATTCGTACATGTTATGTACTGAAAGGAAAGATCCAAGAAATGATTAAGTCTGGAGCTATCTCTCTTACTCCAAAAGAGAAGACTGTCACTTCCAACGTCGTCTCTATGCAATTCGGAGATTTCCCTCCTCAACTCCTTGAAAGTGGGATTGTTCCTATTCCCAAGGCAATTCTTGAAATAGTAAATATTCCTCCTCCACAGTCTGAAGGATTAGCACCAATCACTTTGGAGACTGGAGAAATCATGTGGATTCATCCTGATCTAATAACAGACTTTGAATCTCCTTCTCCTCAAAAGATTTCTTCTCGAAAGTCCAAGAAGGCTGGAAAGATCAAGTCATGTCATATGACTTCTCTTGGGTCTACCTCTGACACAGAGCCAAAAGACAAAGAAGAAGCACTTGTTAGTGCTACTCGAACGGGGAAACCTTACCTAAAGGATTATTCTAAAAATCCTGAAGATCCTACTGATATCCCTTCAGCTGCTAAAGATGCTCCTAATGTTCCTCCTGAAAAAGAATCATCTGCTGCACCTGTTCCTTCAACTACACCAGTTGAACATGTTCCTCCCAAACCCACAACTCTTGAGAAAGGCAAGCAACAAGCTCCGTTTGATAAACCAATCAAGAAGTCCTCTCCTCTTGGACTTCAGAAGCCTTACAACTTCGATATTTTAGCTCAACTTGCTAATACTCCAGCTAGAATGTCCCTCTTTGAACTTCTACGTCTTTCTAAAGAAACTCGGGAGATGTTAAGTGAAGCACTTCTACAAGCTGACTCTTGTCTTGCACAATTGAAGAAGCCAGATGCGGAACCTGCCACTTGCTTACATTGCAACAGTGTACTGGAGATTATCCCAAATATCACCTTTACACAAGACGACATGCTACTGGAGGATAATCGACATGACCGACCTCTCTACTACACTGGTTATATTGATACGATGAAGATAGATCGTATCCTCATTGACCCAGGGTCTGCTATAAGCATAATGCCAAAGAGTTTGTTGGATGAACTAAAAATCCCTCTTCACAAGCTCTCCAAGACAGTTACTACTATCTTGGGATTCAATCAAAGCCGAAGTGAGCCTTTGGGAAAGATTCATCTGAAGCTTCAGATAGGCGATTTCAGATCTAAAGTCACTTTCTATGTGATCGAGATCGCGGGATCCTATAATCTTCTTCTGGGGAGGCCCTTTCTTCATGAAAATAATGTGGTGCCTTCTACTCTTCATCAATGTTTTAAATACATTGATAGCAATGGAAGAGTACAAAAAGAGGTTGCTGATGTAAATCCCTTCCATGGGGTTGAAGCTTATTTCAATGATTCCCGAATGTACAAAGAAGAGTATACAAGGATCATACAAGCTATGAAGAAAGAAGATGCACAAAGTGAGACTTTAATAATCCCTGTTAAAGGTCGAACTACTCAGCAACAATCTCCTAAACCCTCTGGAGAAGATTCTTTCATCATTCCAGTGAGTGGACGGATCTCTCCGTTACCTCAGTCATCTACTCAAAATACACTGATCATTCCTGTCAGTGGGCGTACTACAGTTCCTGTATCTTCACAAGTTACTCTGCTAATTCCAGTTGGAGGGCGGACTACTCTTCCTACTCAAACTTCAAGGGAGCTCACCTCTTCTGAGCCATTTGTTATCGATCTTAATCGAAACAAAGCTTCTTCTTCTTCTCCCCCTTTAGTCATTGACTTGGCTAAAATCTCTAAGGCTCAGCCTTCTCCCAATGTAAATATTGCTGCTTTTACATTTAATGAAAAGTCTCCACCCTTGCAGTACGTTGATATGTGTAATTATGTTCATAGTTATTTACATCTGTTAGATGACTTGAACACAATAACCATAGGAGTTGTACAAACTGTTCATACAGATGTATCTCTAGAACCTGTACAATCTTCATACTTTCTAGTTCCCAGCAGAAAGCCAGGAGACATTCCAATATTCTTCTACAAAGGGCCTCAAAATCCTTCTGATCTTGAAGATGATGACAAAAATGATGATACTGGAAGATTACAACTACGTCGTTATAGTCAACAATCTAGAGACATCATCAAAAATATGGGCTATGACTTCAGGACTGGCCTCAATGATGGAAAAGGAAGAAAAATACCTGTCCGGATTCCTCTTTTGAAATATGGAAGGACGAAATGCGGATTGGGTTATACTACTCCTACTCCTTTCATCAATATTATCCATGAAGATCCCGAGTCTGACGAAGATAAGAGATCTGATTCTTCTAGTACCACTTCTTGGGATTCCGATACGAGTATCGGTGACTTCTATTGCAACCTTTTGTCTTCCAATATGGTTTCCATTGACCATTTTGAAGAAAGTGATGAAGACGAAGAAGAGTTTGAAATCTCACCTGAATCAGAACAGTGGGCCCAAAGATTAGATAATCAATGGGAGTTCCGTTTCGAGGCAAAAGAACCTCCGACTGAAGAAAAACTTGTTCAAATAGATGTTGGTGAAGAGGGATCTCCCAAACCAATATTCATCAGTGAAAGTCTTTCAGAAACTGATAAGAAAGACATGATCAAACTCATTCGTGATTACATCGATGTCTTTGCTTGGAGTTATGAAGATATGCCAGGGCTTGATCCTCAAATTGCAACTCACAAGCTCAATATCTTGCCGAATGCTAAACCGGTCAAACAACAACAGCGACGATTTCGTCTAGACATCATGGATGCAATTGAAGCTGAAGTCAATAAACTCATTACCTCTGGGTTTATTAGAGAAGAACAACATCCCGATTGGGTGACTAATATTATTCTTGTTCTTAAAAAGACTGGCAAGATCAGAGTATGCATAGACTTCCGCGATCTTAATGCGGCATGTCCTAAAGACGAATTCCCTCTACCAATCACTGATGTCATGGTTGATAATACCTGTGGATTTGAACGAATGTCATTCATGGACGGGTATTCTGGGTATAATCAGATCAAAATGTTTCCAGAGGACGAGAAGCACACTTCTTTCAGAACGCCGATTGGTACATACTGTTATACAGTTATGCCATTCGGTCTCAAGAATGCAGGAGCAACTTATCAACGAGCTATGAGCACTATATTCCGTGAACATTTGCGGAAAACAGTCGAATGCTATGTTGATGATATTGCAGTCAAAAGTCGACAAAAGGAGGATCATATCCAAGATTTGAAGACTATATTTGATCTAATGCATAAGCATCAATTAAAGATGAACCCTACTAAGTCCTTCTTAGGCGTCTCTAGTGGTAAATTTCTCGGCTTCGTCATTACCTCTAAAGGTATACACGTGGATCCCGAGAAGATTAAAGCCATCCAAGAGATGCGTCCTCCACGCACCTTAAAAGAGCTACGAGGATTTCAAGGAAGAATCGCTTATATCAGGAGATTCATCTCTAATTTATCAGGACGCTGCAGACCATTCAACAAACTTATGAAGAAAGGTGTCTCTTTTGTCTGGAATGATGAATGTCAGAAAGCATTCGATGATATAAAACAATATCTAATGAGCCCTCCAGTATTGGTACCTCCCGTCTCAGGAATACCGTTCCTCCTCTATACTCGAGCAATGAGTCATTCATTGGGTGCATTACTCGCTCAAAAGAATCAAAATGGCCATGAACAAGCTATTTATTATCTCAGCCGCACTATGACCGGAGCTGAACCTCGATATTCACCGGTTGAAAAAGAATGTCTAGCCTTGATGTTTACTGTCCAAAAGACACGTCATTATATCATTGGCCAGACTATTCATGTCATCTCCAGGATCAATCCTATACGGATCATGATGAAGAAACCCAGTGTTTTGAATTCTCGATTGGCTAACTGGAGAATCCTACTTGCTCAGTATGACATGCACTATATTCTTCAGAAATCAGTCAAAGGACAAGCTTTAGCTGATTTTCTGGCTGCTCACTCAATTCCAGAAAATTCAAAACTCTATGATGAAATCCCAGATGAAGTCCTAGATTCAAATCAAGTTGCTGAAGAAGATCCTACTTGGCGTCTATTCTTTGATGGAGCATCAAGAATTGGTCCTAATGGCGATATTGTCGCTGGAGTTGGAATTATTCTTGTATCGCCAGAAGGTCTTGCTATCCAAAGAGCTTATTCTATCGATCAGCCGTATTCAAACAATGTAGCTGAGTACAACGCATTACTTATTGGTCTTCAACTCGCTAAACATCTGAATATTCAACATTTGGAGGCGTATGGAGACTCTAAACTCATTGTCAATCAGATCAGGGGTACTTATGAAGTTCGCCATCAAGATCTGGTTTCTTATCATAAAATAGCTATATCTATGGCTTCTTCGTTTGAAGAATTCTTCATTGAACATGTTAGGCGAGCATGTAACACAGAAGCTGATGCCCTTGCTAATCTTGCAGCGGTACTGGCTATTCCAATCAGACGGCAACAAATGATTGTTGTTCGTAATCGAAAATTATTTCATCTTGAAAATAACTTGACTCTAGGACTTCCAGTTGACATTGAAGAATCAACATCTCATGACGTCAACACAACAAGAGGATTTGGATTCAGTCGTAAATCGATGTCATCTTCATCCGATTCCAGCATGGAATTCATCTTCAGTAACTCGACTGAGAATCAGAATACGGATAAAGATTGGAGACTTCCTTTCTTAGATCTCGTTTTATATGATATTCTTCCGGATGATCCGAGTGAGGCAGCATCTATCAGACGACGATCACTCAGATTCTACTACAATCATACAACAAAGACCTTATATCGTCGAGCCTGATGGTTTACTTCTCCGATGTGTTGCCGGTGACGAGGCTCAACAAATCATTCGCGAAGCACATGATGAAATTTGTGGAGCACATCAGCCAGGACCAAAACTTCAAGACCGTATTCGACGTATGGGTTATTATTGGCCCACCATGGTATCTGATGCCATCGAATATGCAAAGAAGTGTAAAGCTTGTCAAATCTATGCGGATTTTATTCATCAACCCTCGAAATTTCTACATCCGACGGCAGCATCATGGCCCTTCGAAGCTTGGGGCAAGGATATTGTCGGCCCGATCAATCCACCGTCATCTAAAGGTCATCGGTTCATTCTCGCAATAACCGATTACTTCTCCAAATGGGCCGAAGCCATTCCTTTATCTGAAGTTAAGACGTCTAATGTCATCAGCTTTATTAAGCACCACGTCATCTACAGATTTGGTGTTCCTCGACGCATTATTCATGATAACGGACCACAGTTCGTCAGCCAGAAATTTACTCGATTCTGTGACGATCACCGGATCAATAATGTGGCTTCTACCGCATATAATCCAGCAGCTAACGGATTAGCAGAAGCTTTCAACAAGACCATCATCAAACTCCTAAAAAAGTTTGTCTCCACTAACAAACATAATTGGAGTGACAAGCTCGGGGAATGTTTGTGGGCTTATCGCACTACAGTTCGTAATGCTACCAAATGTACACCTTTCTCTCTGGTGTTTGGTTGCGAAGCTGTTCTTCCATTAGAGATTCAAATTCCTTCTTTAAGGATAGCAATCGCTAATGAACTCACTGCTGAAAATAACGATCGTCTTCGACTTCAGGAATTAGAAGCTCTGGATGAAAAGCGATTATCTGCTCAACAGAATATTGAATTCTATCAAGCTAGAATTTTAAGAGCTTTTAATAAAAAAGTCAGAGTTCGATCATATCAAAAAGGAGAACTTGTTCTAACAGTCAGACGTCCTATGACTATGACTCATATGAGTAAGGGCAAATTTGACGCAAAGTGGGAAGGTCCCTATATTGTGAGCAAAGTTTTCTCAAATGGAGCTTATCAACTCTCAGAATTGGATGGTCGAAAAGTTTTGATGCCTATTAATGGCAAATTCCTTAAAAAATACTATGTATAAATGTAAATACTTGTAATCATCAGACAAATTCATGTTTAAAAATAAAATTTTTATTTTATTTTTATGAATGATGATACATGATATTAAGGAAGATCACTATCATCCTTCTCTACTTTTGGACGTGGGCCACTACCGTCCTTCTCGAAGATGTGATCAGCAAAAGAGCCGAGAACCTCCTTGCTAGAACCCACGAGGAATTTGCAAGCGGCCATCCTCATGGCTTCCTCTTCTTCAGTCCTTCCTGGTTCGAGCAGAAAATCCAGAATGTCCCTTGGTGGCTTGGGTGCAGACGAACCTTCGCCTGCTTCCGTCTTCTTCGTTTTGACTGGACCAGCAGGGCGTTCTTCAGTGCCTTTCTGAACCTTTGAGGCTATCTCAGTCTTCTTGGATGCTTCTCCAGATGACATTTTTATGTTGAGGAGTAGAAGTATTCGTTCTCGCCAGATTTCTGCTATATTTATAGGCAGAAGTTCCTCATTCATCCGACGTTTCACATATTCATTAATGCTTAACGGTTCATCCATTCATTTCTCACATTCATCAGACGGTTCGCCTGTTCATTAATACTTGACGGTTCATCCGTTCATTTATTACATTCACTCGACAGTTCATCTGTTCATCATTTTCTAACGGTTCATTCGTTCATAATCTTCTATCGATTTTATTAAGTGGGGATTCGTTATTTATCATATTTTCATAACCTCTGAATCAATTCCGAATCTACTTACTCATTTGTCATGTTTTGACCTCTGTATAGAAATCAATCTATTTTCTTTTGAGTTCCTATATATTATCACGTCCATAATACCTCTGATAATATCATATACTCTAAAACAGAAAAGATGATTTTATTATTTATCATGTCCATAATTCATCCACAAATACAAATCATTGAGCATAGAAGAATTGTCATTTCCATTCTCATTTCACCACAAAAAGTCTATTACATTTTCTTAGACTTTCTTACAAATCATAATGGAAATCTATTACAAAATCTTGGATTTTCATTCTACACCACAACAATAACCTAATAGAGATCTATCTTCTTCTTTGGATCTTCTCCGTCGGACCTTCTCCGTCAGGTTCGTTGTTGGTTACAGTTCCTGACTGTCTGGGTCCCAGTCACGACCAGATCAGCAGGAATCAAACTCTGGTCTTCTCTCTCAGACGAGAGGAGAACCATAGAGTGTGGCAGCCCGAAGTCGTGGTGCTGCCAATACAACTGGTGGATTAGGAGCGACCTTCCAGAGGAGACAGGAATGTATCCAACCTTGGGATACAATTCCTAGTTCTCCCGCGAAAGGAACTCTACTACCCGATTTCTCGGGGTAGAGTTGACTCCACCATCCAACTCTCGTGTATAAAGGCTCTTCCTACCATCTAAGGAAGACCCTTCTATCCCACGAAGAGTTCTGAGTTGTCTGATTTACGCATCAAAAGCGTATGAGCTCCCTGATATAGATGTCAGCAGGATATTCTCCACAGCATCCACATCCCCAATGCCAGTTCTGAAGAAAATTTTCAGCCAAGTTTCTGCAGAAAGATCAACAGAAATCATTCAGCGTGCATTTATCAAACAGAGACAGGCGTGTATTGTTCAAATCAGAAACAAGAAACAGAAAGCCTATCTTCAACAGCAAAAATAGTACACGTATTACACTGACTTACCTTCAAGTTTGGTGCTAAGGATCGGCAAACTCATGTTTGATACAGTGTGCAGAAGTCGAACATTAGAAGACATTGCTTTCCTGTTTGAGAGTGAAATCTCCTAAAAATTTCATTCTCAGAGAAGAAGAAGAGGAATGGGAGATGAGTATCTGCGAAACTCTTCCATCTATTTAAAGGGCAAAGTACAAGTCTATTCTTGGAAAAGATCCGCATAAATAGCGCTCGTAAACTGTGGAATGAGTGTCACGTGTGCTTTGGAAGACAGAGCAACATTGGAAACAATCAAAGACTGTTGATTAATATTTCTCATTAAGGCACGCAGATCAAACACAAAAGTTGTACTTCATTTCTTAAGACAGGCACTGATGGCCTTACAAAAGACAAAACAAAAAGTGCGACAAAAGCATAAAAGTCACGCTCTATTTCCCAGAGCGACTGAGCTTGGTGCCTAGTTCTTCTACGCTCCTAACTCCCAGACAGTGCAACAGAGCTTTAAACATTTCACGCTGCTCTATGAGGCTGCGCCTATCAGAAGAGGACGAGCCATCCAAGCCAAAATAGCTCAAGAAATTCTTGGCTAGTTGCAAGGGATCATCTTTGAGCTCGAAGACAAGGGGCTCTGGCTCTTCACCCCCAAAAGTGGGGTCACCATGAGAAGAAAAGCCCAACTTGCGTGCTTCTTCCTCAGCTTTCTCCTTTGGTGTCATATTGACGTAAGATGAAGATTAAAAATGAAACTTCTTCCTGTTTATATAACTGAGTTTTGCCGGCGGTTCATATTCCACCATAAATTGGATACAATCAGTCTCGGAGAACGAAGAGTCATTATGACATTTAATAAGTTCATTTGGATGTTTTCAAAGAACTTCGAAGTCTTTTCGACTTCCGAAAAATTTTGAAGTCATCTCAGCGTGACTAAATCCATTTTATCATCTCTATTTTCAAAGTATTTCAAAATAATTTATCATTTTTTGAAAAACTTTGAAGGGGGTTTTGTAGGCCTCAAAAAATGAAAGTCACGCTGAGTTGATCAAGACAGAGTCAAAAGTCACGCTCAGTTGATCCAGACAATATAAACAAATCACGCTGGGAGACAGCTCATCATTTGTCAAAGAGTAATTATGACTGACAATACGACAGTCGAAGAATATCTCTTCGTATGCCACGTATACACAGAATTCGAGAGATCATCATCGTCTATCGCGTGATTTTCGAAATCTTCTTCAGCAAGACTCAACCTTCGTCGAGTTGGCGTACCAGAAGGGTTTCTTGTCATTTAATACGACTGACAAAGCAATCACTGTCAGAGATTTTGTGTCAGTCGAGACACGCCGAATCAAGACAGCTGGCAGTTCTATCTCAAGTCTGCGTGTATTTGTGATCTTCATCTCAAGTTTGCGTGGATTCTGAAGTTTTCTTTCTCAAGTTTGCGTGGATTTTGAAGTTCTTTGCCTCGAAGTCTGCGTGGATCCTAAAGCTTCCTGTCCCAAGTTTGCGTGGATTTTGAAGCTTTCTACACCGAGTTCGCGTGGATTTCGTCTTCAATAAGTCTGCGTGGATTTCATCAAATTGGAGTACGTGGCAGCCATGCCACTGATCTTTTGCCTGCGTGTCCTGTAACTTGCACACGACTCATGCATGATTGCCATGTGTCCAACAGTTACAGGCCACGTCCAGTAACTGCTCACAACCTTGCGTATGTTAAATCCTGCGTGATTTTCAACTAAGCACAGGCTGTGAAGACAGTTATCTTTTCAGTTATTATTTTTGACTCTATAAATAGAGTTCTTTTTCTCATTCATTGTATAGATACATTGATATCTACTGTCAAAATTTTGAGAGCTTTTCTTCTTCGCATAGTCCAAGGGATAAAGCGATCGTCTTATAGATCGGATTCCTACAGTTGTAATTTTCCCAGAAACACAACAAATAAAGAGAATTTCTTTATAGAAAACAACTCCCTTCTTCATAAGCTGAGTGAAGGGTCGACATTTGCCGAAAAGGTTTGCTATGAACCTCCGGATGTATGCCAGACGCCCCTGTAGGCCTCGAAGTTCTCAAAGGTTCTTCGGAGGGTCCATATCAAGGATGGCTTTCGTCTTCTCGGGATCGACATGAATGCCTTTCGCCATGATGATGAAGCCCAAGAACTATCACGACCCGCTCCCAATTTTGGGATACGAGTACGTGGCCAAGTCCAGCCTACGCCGCAGCATCGGCGGTAGTACGCTGTCTATGATAACAATGGTCCACAACAAGCACAACACGCATATATATCATCCACAACTAAGCCAACAAAAATTACTAGAATATCCAATGGTCTCAATATTATAAATATGAAAAATCCACTACAACTCAGAAAGTCTCGGAAACAAACCCGGATAACAGAAAATAAAATAGACAACTAACTCCATAACTATAACTGCTAACTAATGCGAATCCATAAGGAAGAAAATATGCTAATTCGCATCAGTGCTGGAACCGGGTATGCCAGTGACGTCAGGGTCGCCAACATACTCACCGTAGACCTCGGGGCAAATCTCTTCGTCTAAAGCTAAAAAATAGTTATCCAGTCAGGATTGGAGCAAGATCACCATAACACTACATTACACAATATAGTATACAAGCATGAAGGAAAGATAAAAGGAATTTAACTGAAGATAAGTATAGGCATGACATTGTATGATAAAAAAGTACCTTTGAGACATGATAACAATATGAAGGTAAACTTTGACATACCACTAAGACATGATGACAATAAGAAGGTAGACTTGACGAAAGAAGAACAATAGACGACAAGGCAATAATTATTAAGTCACGTGTACTGTGTGTTTTAGAATACCAACTTTCAGCATGCGGACGGCTTGGGATATCCGTCAGTCATACGTGTGGTGCATGACTGATATTATGCAATCAATGTATAGGGAGTCTGTATTCAATTCGTTGACCACATGCTTACTTGTTGCATTCCCCCGCCCGACTCACTCACAATACATGTCCACTACGATAAACATTAGCAATACGATAAACTGTAATCAATAGAAAACAATGAGTAAGACATGAACATGTATGCATATCCAACCGATTCTAACTCTCGTGCACAATAGTAATCATGAACAATGACAATCATGAACCATAATGGAGTAATAGTGAAAAAAAATGACACGAAGATACACGCAGTATAAAATAAAGGAAACATAGGTCATAGTGATGCTTGCCTGATAGATGATAAAGTCACAAGTCAAGACGTCGTAGCCCGATCTACCCCGACACAAAAATAATCACAAGTTAGATATACAATTCCCACTCTAAAATCCTAGAAAGTGGCTAATGGGTTAAGTCAATTAATACTATTCTAATTCTAGAATAAATCATCTAAAATCCTATTTTAACCTATTTAATTTTGAAATAACAATCTACACACAAATATTTGGCCAAAGAAATTCACGGTTCCAAATTCGGGACTCGTGGCACGCAAACCGAGACATACTGTTGACTAACTAGTCAAACATTTTGAATTCAAAGTTTGAGTGTGCAACATGATAGATTTTAGCGTCATGAGTGCACTGGAATCGACCGTGCTGCAAAATTATGATTTGGTCAAAAGTTATCGCCATTATGGCTAACTATGACCAAATCGATGAACCGTTGATCAAATCTGACTTCTATGAATAAAATAAAATACTAGATGAAACTTTGAATTTCTGGAAAAATTATATATTGTAGAGCTCGGTGTCAGCTTTCCAAAACTTCAAACGGATTGCAAAACGGAGTTCGAGATCGCTCGGAATCTCGAAAACCGTGCGATGTGTTGATTTTTGGACAACCGACACTCAAATAATTATTCATTTACAGAAATTAAAATATATATTCAGAAACCTAACCTTAATACGCTTCTAACAAAAAAAATGGCGCGCAAAAAGGACGTCTAGATTAACGGCAATCGCTCCGCGAAGTCGAAGAACTCTCCCGAACTCTCCCACAAAAAAACTGCTGATAAAATAGGGTTTCGGAAAATAATAAACTATATATACTATATATAGGGAAGAGAGAGAGTCAGTGGGCTCCATGAGTCGGCTAGCGCCGCCACGTGGCTGAATCCCACGCGTCCTCAGCTGGATCCCACGGTTGTGAGCAACTTGAGCTTAGTTCGGCTCCGAGCTTGGCTCGGACTAAGATTGTGGCTCGGAGACCGCGCTTAACCCACCTTCTCTCACTGCCACGTGGGGCCCGCCTCTCCCGTTTCAGCGGCTGACGGGTGGGCCCCTCTGCGGCTGACTGGGTAAATATAATAGAAAATAGATTTTAAATTACAGAAAATTAAATAAAAATCAAGAAAAATCCTAAAAATTCCAAATAAATCCCAGAAAATTCCTAAAAATTCCTAGAAAATTCTAGAAAATTGTTTGAGGGTTCTAGAGCCCAAATAATATATTTGACCTCAAGAACACTCTCGGATGCCTCTATAAAATTCCTAGAAGCTTAAGAAAATAATAAAACCATATATAAAAATTATCTAAAAATCTCCTAAAATCCAAGAAACTCTAAAATAATAAAATAATACCCTAGAGGCTGTCTGGGGACCCTGGGAACCACATATGTCCTAGTTTTACTATACTTAAGCTATAGGCTTAGGTACACACCCTTGTGATCCCAAATCAAATCTCCATTTACCTACGATTCAAACCATCATATAACTAATAATAATAAACAAAATAAATAAAAAAAATAAAAAAATGCTCTCTAAAATAAATAATTTTAGGGAGACAAGTGCTACAAGAACTTTTCGCTAGAAACCCCTAGGAAGGATTTAGCGGGGTTCATCTTGAGTTGATGCACCCGCATGAGATCGAAGACTGTCTTAAGGTCTTGTAGGAGATCTCCTTTGAGACGGCTCTTGACTGCGATGTCGTCAACATAGCATTCGACTGTCTTACGAAGGTGTTGACGGAAAATGGTGCTCATAGCTCGTTGGTATGTCGCACCAGCGTTCTTCAAGCCGAAGGGCATCACTGTGTAGCAGAAAATGCCCTTTGGAGTCCTGAATGACGTGTGTTTTGCGTCGTCAGGGAACATCTTGATCTGGTTGTAGCTCGAATACCCGTCCATGAAAGACATACGCTCGAAGTCACATGTGTTGTCGATCATCACGTCGGTAATTGGAAGCGGGAATTCGTCCTTTGGGCAAGCAGAGTTGAGGTCCCTGAAGTCGATACAGACTCGTATCTTCCCATTCTTCTTGGTGACGGGGACGACGTTGGCTACCCAATCTGGGTGTTGCTCTTCACAGATGAAGCCGCTGGTCAAGAGTTTGTCTACCTCCTGATCGATCGCGTTCATGATGTCCGGACGGATGCGCCGCTATTGTTGTTTGATAGGCTTGGCGTCAGGTAAGATGTTCAGTCTATGCATCGCGATCTGGAAATCAAGTCCCGATATATCTTCGTAACTTCATGTGAAGACGTCGATGTACTCTTTAACCAGCTGGGTTAAAGATTCTCGGTCTTGTCCTTTTAGGCTTTTGCAGATGAAGATAGATTTGGAAGAAGATCCATCCCCAAGGTCGATCTGCTCGACTTTGTCTTCGGTGGGAGGTTCACGTAATTCAAAACGAGACTTCCATTGTTGTCCTAGGCGTTCAGCCCAGGGTTCTTCTTCGAAAAATTCTGGCACTTGGTCTTCGCCTTCTTCTTCTTGAGATTGTGCAGACGTCATGTTGGCTGACAGCACCCTCTTGAAGACTGAGCCGATACTGGTATCGGAGTCCCACGTTGATGCTTCAGACGAGTGAGAATGTTTTACTTCTTCCGCGTCTGAACTCTCTCGAGTTGACGGCGGCGTGACATAGCCTACCCCCCGTCGAGTTCGATTGTAATAGTCCTGCAGCTTTCCTTTAGGTGTTGGAAGCCGAAGAGGGAAACGTCGACCTTTACCGTAGTTCAGGCCTTTGTTACTTTTTAGGTCGTAACCCATCTTTTGGATGAGGTATTTTGGCTTGTCCGTGTACCGATAGAGTTGTATTTTGCCGGCATCTGGTTCTGGCTCAAGTGGCGGAAGGTCTTAATGACACTCAACCTTGCCGAAGATGATGGATTCTTCGTCTCGACTCCGTGGTGGGACTATGTAACAGACCCCTTGGGACGGGACTACTCGATTTACATGATGGACGGTCGTTATTTGTGTTTGCAACGACCGTAGAGCGTTATCTATTGTATACATGGCATTCCAATGTGGAAGACTAGAATAATTAAAAGATACTCTGTTATTGATGAAATATGAGATTTTATCCCGCGGGATTATATTGTCCAGAGAAGGGGCATCTACATCAGCCGAGATATATTCCTCCAACTCTTCATCTGTAAGCACTGGAGTAGGATCGGGAGAGTCCACCACAGCGTTGGCTTTGGAGTCCGAGAGGACTACGTGGGCCTTCTCTGGCGGCTGGGATGGCGGCGGCTTACCCTTAATACGCACCTTCAGAGGTGCCTCCGCTGTGTCTCCGGTGATTGACGCCTTCCCTTGTAGTTTTGCCATGAGGGGGGTCGATGTTTGAGGTGGCTTTCCCTTGAGCCGTATCTTCAGGGGAGCTTCAGGAGCAGCTGGTGCTTTCCCGGGTAGCTTAATGCTCATGGGAGGCAACTTCTGAGGTGGTTTGTCTTTGAGTCGGATCTTCAAAGGAGCGTCGGGGGTGACCTCAGCTTCCATGTCCGGCTCTGCTGCCATTTCTGCTTTGTCGTCAACATCATTGGCTTCCTCCTCGTCAAGTGATTTGTATAAGTTAGCATCGGTGAAGTAGGCTTCAATCCCTTTGAAAGGGTCGATGTCCGCGAACTCCGTACGGATGACGTTGTTGGTGGACACGTACTTCATACATTGGTGGGGCGTGGATGGCACCACCATGTACTCATGCAGCCATGGGTGACCCAACATAAGGTTGTAGTTGACTTCAGCGTCCACGACATAACAAGTGACCTCGGTTCTGAGGTTACCGATATAGCACTTTAGTCGTATTTTGCCCAGTGGTTCGCTTTTGCTGGCGTTGAAGCTACTGATTGTTGTGTTGGAGGGCTCCAATTGGTACATTGGGATCCCCAGTGTTGAGAACAGCGTCTTCGGGATGATGCTGAGGGAAGACCCCGGATCGATCTGAATCCGCTTCACCTTGACTGAACCGATATACCCTGTATAGTACAGCAGCCTGTTGTGTCGGTTGTGTTTGAGCAGTATGTCTTATTGGGTGAAGGTTATATTGGGGATAACCTCATTCGTACAATGACAGTGCATGCATATAGTCGGAAGATCTTCAGGCTGCTTGACCTGACTGAGAAAGGATTCAGCATCCTTCAGAGCTTCACAGAGAGCTTCTCGGGAGTCTTTGGAAAGACGAAAGAGCTCGAACATAGATAGGTGGGCAGGAGTACTGGCCAGTTGTGCCAGTATGTCAAAGTCGTGGGGTTTGGCTAGCCCCGAAGCATTCTTCTTTCGTAGATGCCTGTCGAAGCGGGCCTCTATCTGCTTCTGCTTATTGGCTGCTGGGGGCTTAGACGGGCCCTCGTCCTGGACAGCAGGGATGGTGCCAGGAGGCACCACCTCGACGACAGCTTCGTCGAGTTGGACGTTCTATTATGAATGCGTCTGCACAGGAAGTGCCTCTTCCGCTAAAGAAGAGACCGTGCGGCAAGACTTGATCTTCCTGCCTTTGGATTTGGAGGTAGGGCGTACCTCCAGTTGAGTCACCTCGGAGACGAGATCGGGGTGAACCCATAGGATCTCTCCCCGAGATGTGGTGAGTAGGATGAGTCCACTCACGTTGTCACGGGTAGGTGGTAAGTTAACCACCTCCATTTCGCCTTAGGGATGGAGACGATGCCATCCTGTGTTGTAGTTGGCGGCAAGGTGCCAAACTGGAGTGACACAATGTTGGCTGACACCGTCTTCTCTTTGTAGTCGACGGAAATTACATCCATATTGATCATGCGCTGGATGTAATTCTTGAGGACATAGCAGTCCTTGGTTGGGTGTCCGACAAACCGATGGTAGTGACAGTACCTCGGGTTGTCCACTTTTCCAACCTCATCGGGACGTTTCGGGTCCGGAAGCTTGATCTTGTCACCCTGCTTCAGTATCTCAAAGAGTTGCTGGGTGTCTTCGTCATTGAACGAATAAACCTCCTTCGGCCTTGGTGCAAGTAGAGGTTTCTGAGCAGGTGCTGACGCACCTTTTGAGGCATTGACAGTCAATGCCTGTTTCCCTTTGTCTCTCGTCCGGGGTTGTTGGCTGCAGGCCGTTTCCCCTTATCCTCAAAGGCAGGGAAACTGCCTCCCAGAAGACGAGCATTGGCCGCCTTCTTCTCTGCGGCTTCTGCTTCAATGATCAAGGAGCTCCAATCGGGAGGAGGAGTAGAGTTAAGCCAGAGTTTGACTGTAGGCAGCATGTTCATGCTGCAGGAGAAGAGAAGCGCATGTTCTGGCATGCCTGGGGGCAGTCTGAAGCAGGCCTGTCGGAAGCGTTCGATGAACACTCGAATTGCTTCCTTCTCCTTCTGGCGTATCTCTATAAGGGACGCCATTGTCATGTCCTTTCCGTCGTCGTAGAAACGGTCGAGAAAAAGATGCGTCAGGTCATCGAAGGAAGATATTGAATTATCGGAGAGACTGCAGTACTAGTCGTACGCCACTCATTTCAGTGCCCCAACAAATATGCTGGTAAGTAGTGCGTCCTCCTTCGGAAGATGTCCCGTCTGAGACTGGAAATACATCAGATAGCGACGCGGAGAGTCCTTCCCGTCGTATGGCGTCAGTGTTTATGGTTTATACTTAGGAGGATAAACCACCTTATTCCATTAGACGGGATAAGGTTGGGGGATGCCCATCTTTTGGCGCTCCTCTTGTCTTGTCTTGGACTCAAAGCGCTCGAGCAAGTCCCTGATCATCTCGACCACGTCTTCTGTGGAGCTGGGAGTCGGAGAAGGTGGTACCACCGGGAGTTGAGCATTTGAGGGCTCCGACGTCCGAGGTGCTTCGCGGCGATCTATGTCCGAGGATACCCGTTGAAGGGGTACACTCGATTCTCCATTGGCCCCTGGGTCGGGACCGGCAGAAGGTGTCCTGGCCAAAGCTGACCGTATCTCAAACACTGCTTGAGTCAGTATTTGCATGGAGGCAGAGAGGGTTTTCAGTCCTCCCTCCAGGGTATCCATGTGCTGGACGAGGTCTGTTGGCGGTGCATCAGACTCGATATCAGCCCCAGTCACGTTTACTGTCATGACGCGGCCGGGAGTGGATGGATGGATTGAGGCTTCACTCTCGGCCTCACTCTCTTGTAGGGGAGCTCGTGGAGCCTCGTCTTAGCTACCCCCGGCTATGTTCGGGAGAACATTCACCACGGGCGCATCTGCAAGGGCCTGATTACCCTCAGCTCCGTCTTGAAGGGCCTCTGCATCTCCGGAACTCGGGTCCGCAGATGTTAGACTACCCCCAGCTATGTTCTGGGGGATATCCTCATCTTCTGGGAGACTGACAGGATCCGTCCCAGATGTGCTTTGGACACCCTCGTCTTCGGATTCGACAAGGGTCTGACTACCCCCAGCTTCTTCCAAGATCTTCTTCCTCCCCCGAGTGCCTTCGAACACTCCGGAGGACGCGACAGCTGTCTTGGTTATCCTCGGCTGGCTTTTGGACGAAGAAGAGGAACTGCCAGTCGCCTTTTGGACTGACGAGGAGTTGGAGATCACATTGCATGAAGCAACCCTTGGCTCTTCTTCTGTTGACACCTTCTTCCCAAGGCGACGTCGGAGGGGTGTCGATGATTGCAGCCGCTGGAACACCGACTGCCTTGATGGGACTGCCGCTTTGCAACAGCAGTTGATGGTGACCACAGCACAAGTATGCCCCATGAGAGGTGTATCGTGCTTGTCAGTCGACTCTCCTGATCGGCGCTTGTGAGTGATCACGTTACGCAGATCATTGGAGGAGAGTGCCACCTTCACACCTCCTTCAGGCGTATGGCAAGGCCAAGCGCCGGGGTGGTCAAGTGAGTGCTGTGCCCCCTGATCTAATACCAAACAGGCATCCCGATCAGTAGTGGGGGAACCACAGCATTTGAAGTGACTTGAACGGACCTCAAACGTACAACCAGAGGAGGCACGGGAGTTCAAGACCACTGGATTTGCCTTACTCGACTTGGTTGTGCACGCAATAGATGCGTCCAAGTGAGACAAGGACTTTGAAGGTCGGCTCATTTCTGGTGCCGCAGCACTCGAGTCGACCTTGTACAGCTTACCATCAACAACGCGGATGATTGTGAGCGCATGCTTCTGGCTTGCAGCTGGCATAGCACGTTTGGGACGCATGGCCCGTACTGTCTTGGATTTCTTTGTACCAGTCTGCTGGGGCGCATAGTACTCAGAATCCAAATTCTCCTCGCCATTACAGCGAGTGAGTCTGTCAAAGACAAAGACCTTCTGTGGCACATCAGAGGTGATGCACGGGGCATTGGCTGCACCCCTACTCCGTCGACGCATCTTCTTCGCCTGAGAGGGAGATGGCTGGGGAATGTAGTTAGCCGTACGTTTCCCCGAATGATGCGATGCACCAGCGGGCGCATTTTGGTTGCTGAGGACGTCAGCAGGAAGGGAAGGCTGGATCGGCACATCCCTTTCGGTGGTGGTGCCCGAGGCGTCGACCTTGCGCACCCAGACTCGGCGGGTCTTCTTCGGCTTTGGCAGCCGCTTCGAAGGACTCGCACTGCTTTCATAGATGAACTCCTCATATGCCTGTTGATTGAGGCATATGACCAACGTCTTGTGGGAGGAGCCCACCTTCACATCGTCGGATTGCGACACAACTTTCTCGGTGGAGGAGAAAGATGTCCCTAGCAGAGTCGCCAGCTTGTTTGCCATTAAAATTCTTTTATTACAAATTTCAATACAAACAGAACAATGTTACAATATAGGACTTCGATGTAGTCCTAAGAGTACACTTTTGTTTATCTGGGTCCCTTGTGCCGATGGAGTGAGTGGTAATGCGTTGACTCCGTTGACGATCTGACGACGGTTATCGGTTCTCTGAAGACTTGGATTGCTCTGGGTGCTGGAGATTGCTGAGAGGAGGAAGACGTTGAGTGTCTGTATCTGCCTCTCTGGTGGTATGTTCGTTCGTTGTGTGTTCTGTGTGTGTATGAGAAGGAAATGATCCCTCTATTTATAGTTTTACAGGCTGGCTGCTCATGCGCGCATGTAGGATGCGCCTGTACGTAGGGACACCACGTGTTGATTGCTGATGGAGGCGCATGGACGATGTGCCCTGATCGAGGGGTTGACTTCTTCATGTTGCTGTTGTGAACCGGCACGTAGCAGAGAAGAGGATCTTTCTATTGCTGAGATCTTGGGTGAGTTGAGTCAAAGGACACGTGCCGTCGACCCATGGCTCGAAGATCTCGGATTTGATGGGAGAATGATCTGGTAGGATGCACCTAGGATTGGGCACATGAGGAGACTTTGGCTCGTAACCTTTAGGAGTCACGAACCATTCTGGGCGCATGGCTTTTGAGGCGCATGCGAGGCTTTAATGGTGACTTTTCTTCTGTCTTTAGGGATCAGTAAAAAGTCTGAAGCACATGGCTTTTGAGGCACATGCGGATTTGGGCGCATGGTTGCGGAGGCACATGTGAGATGGTCGGGCAGCCACGTGGCAGTAGCCGTCGGAGGAAAGTAATGATGATGCTGACGTTGTCGACGCTTCGTCTTCTGAAAAAAAGCTGTCAACTGTTCAGATTTCGGGAGGCATGCTGCCAACTCTGTCAGTTCGACATTTAATATTTTCGACATTCGATGGACAGCTGAGTGGACGCGTCGGTTGGCGTTCCACTAGGCGTATGGGGACGCATGGGGGGCGCATCCCCTGTGATGCGCTTGGTGCTGAAGGGCACGTCTGTGTGATGCACTTGATGTTGAAGGGCACGTCTGTGTGATGCGCGGTCTGGCCGGCGCATCCGCTTCGTGACACGTTCTTTAATGATGCGACTATTACGATCTTCGAGTACTTTAAATAGCTATTTTGACTTAGCTGAATTCGAAACGTCCGGTTCATCCATTTAATGCAAATTTATTGTACGAAATTCGGAGATCCATCCATTTGGCGCATGGGTTTGATTTGCCCGGCCTATAAATAGTGGCATGGAGAGAGTTTGCTTCTCGTTCTCTCACGTTCTTCCAACATGAACTTGTTTACTCGGATACATTCTGTTGACGAGATGCTCCCGAGGGTGAAGATGCGACGCCATGTCTTCATTGATGCACTTGAAGGTGACTGTTACATCCAAAAGTCGGAGTCGAGGGCTTCCAAGGCAGGCGGAATGTGCCTGTTGCATCCAAAGATAGGGATACTTGAGCCTCGTCTTCGTTGTGCAGGAAGCGCCGCAGATCGGAATGGCAGTACTGCGGCTTTGGGGGCTCTTTCTTCCTTAAAAGTGGGCGTTGCTCACTGTGGTTGTGTTGAAAGCTGCTCCTTTAGTCGCAGTTTCGATTACGGTCTTCCTTGGCCTTTGGAGGCTCTTTCGAAGCCTCCCCTGGCTACAGGTTGGCTTGCGATGCTCTTCTCTTCCTCGGCTAGAGGGTTGATTGCCACCCTCGTTCTGCTCAATAAATGCTTCATTAGTCGAAGCATTTCGACGGCGGTGAGCCTGGCTGGAAGAGCGGCACATAACTGGGCTGCTGAAGGGATGCACATAACTGGGATGCTCATAACTGAGCTGCTGAAAAGGATACACCTAACTGAGCTGCTGAAAAGGATGCGCATAACTGAACTGCTGAGACGGATGCGCCCTGCTGAGGGCGCGTGGTGGGATGTGCCTGACTGAGGGGGCATGGTGATTGATGCGCCTATTTGAGGGCGCATGATGGCTGCTGGCTGTAGACTTAGGATCATTTCTTTGTAGAAATTCTCCTTTGTATAATCTTTTCTTAGACATGTAATAGACTTTTATATGTAATAAAAAGTTTTCTTTCAATGCCTATTTTTGCTGTTTGTGAAGTACTTTGTCCAAGCTCTGGCGTATGTAGTCTGGCGCATGGGCTTTCTGGTTCTAAAATTCCATGCTTCTACAGCTACATGGGCCATACTATTAGCACAATATGAAATAATTTATGTTCCTTAAAAGTCTGTGAAAGGTCAAGCACATGCTGACTTCTTAGCAGCTCATCCTGTCCCTGAAACATCTAAACTTTATGATGAAATTCCAGATGAGACATTAGAATCAAATGTAATCTCAGAAGAATTTTCTACTTGGCGGTTGTTCTTTGACAGAGCATCCAGAATTGGACCAGGAGGTACTCTTGTTGCTGGAGTGGAAATTGTTCTCATTTCACCAGATGGATTAGCTATTCAAAGGGCTTATTCTTTAGACGAATCATGCTCTAACAATGTAGCAGAATACAATGCCTTGCTCATTGGACTCCAATTAGCCAATTAATTGGATATTTAATATCTTGAAGTATATGGTGACTCTAAGCTGATTGTTAATTAGGTTAGAGGCATATATGAAGTTCGACATCAAGATTTGGTACCATACCATGAAGCAGCAACCATGATAGCTTCTTCATTCAAAGGATTCTTCATCGAACATGTACGTCGTGCATGCAATACAAAAGCGAATGCCTTAGCTAATCTAGCTGCAGTATTAGCAGTTCTAGTCAAAAGACAACAAATGGTTGTTATCTCTAATAGAGAACTATTTTGTGTTGAAAACAACCACAATATTGAATTAAGCAATCTAACTGAAGTCAATGTCATTAGCGAAGACTGTAGAGCACCTTTCATTGATTTTACAGTACATGACATATTGCCAGAAGATCCTAAGGAGGCTATAAGTATTCGTCGCCGATCACTTCGATTCTATTATAATCACACGACTAAGACTCTCTATCGAAGAACCTTTGATGGATTACTTTTGAGATGTCTCGCTGGTGATGAAGCAAAACAGATATTACGCGAAGCTCATGATGGTGTTTGTGGAGCACATCAGTCTGGTCCTAAACTACAGGATCGTATTCGACGTATGGGCTACTACTGGCCATCTATGGTATCAGTTGCTATTGACTATGCAAGAAAATATCGTGCATGTCAAATTTATGCAGATTTCATTCACCAACCGTCAAAATTTTTTCATCCGACTGCTGTCTCATGGCCCTTCGAAGCTTGGGGCATGGATATAATTGGCCCTATCAATCCTCCTTCGTCTAAAGGATATCGGTTCATCTTGGCTATAACCGATTATTTCTCCAAGTGGGCAGAAGCTATACCTTTGGCTGAAGTAAAGACTGATAGTGTCATCAACTTCATCAAACATCATGTGATATACAGATTTGGTGTCCCTCGTCAAATTATCCATGATAATGGGCCACAATTCATCAGCCAGAAGTTTAATAGGTTCTGTGATGACAACAGAATCAATAATGTTGCCTCTACGGCCTATAATTCTGCAGCTAATGGGTTAGATGAAGCATTCAACAAGGCCATTATCAAACTCCTTAAAAAGTTTGTCTCTATTAACAAACGTAATTGGAGTGATAAACTTGGAGAATGTCTATAGGCATATCGCACTACTGTCTGTAACCCCACAGGTTGCATACCTTTTTCTCTAGTATATGGATGTGAAGCTGTCTTACCTCTGAAAATTCAAATTCCATCATTAAGAATTGCTATTGCTAACGAGCTTACTGCAGAAAACAATGATCGTCTTCGACTTCAAGAACTGGAGTCGCTCGACGAGAAAAGGCTACTGGCTCAACACACATCGAACTTTATCAAGTCCAGATTTCAAAAGCTTTCAATCGCAAAGTTAGAATATGAATATTTCAGGAAGGCGAGTTAGTTCTTACAGTCAGACGTCCTATGACTATGACACATATGAGCAAAGGCAAGTTCGAGACAAAATAGAAAGGGCCGTATGTGGTAAATAAAGTTTTCTCAAATGGAGCCTATCAATTAACATATATGGATGACAGAGTGGCTATGATGCCTATCAATGGCAAATTTCTCAAGAAATATTATGTATAAAAGCAAAATATACTTTATTTCAGAGACATGATGTAAATAAAAGTTCATTTTATTCAAAAGCAGAATGGAGTTACATAATATTAAGGACGGGGAGGAGGCCCCGATCCTTCATGATTAAATACATAGTTTGCCAATAGTTCAAACATCACATTGTCTGAACTCACAAAAAATTTACAAGCAGCCATCCTCAATGCCTCTTCTTCGGCAGTCTTCCCAGGCTCTACTAGCTTGGCAATCAAGTCATGTCCTGGGGCAGGAGCAGTTGAGCCTTCACCCCTTTCTTTCTGAGAAGGCACTGGAGGTTCAGCAGGGGGCATCTCGGTCTTTCCTTCAATCTTCGGAGTGAGCAAATCTTTGGAAGATATTCTGTACAGAAAGGAAAGAAATTAACGATATCTACGAAAGTTTTGTTCTATTTATAGACAAAACAACTAGATAATCATCCTCGAAAACTGATGCGACTTTTTGAAAGAAGCCCAACTTTTCATTCATTTACAATTGTTCGTTCATTCATTTATAAATGATCATTCATTGTCCTTTCTTCGAAAACTGACGTGATTGTTCATTCATTTATTCCTGTGAGACTCGTCTCACAGTATCGATATTTATATACGGATACGTATTTTGTATTGTATTTCGTATTTTCTTGGTTTTCAGAATGCTTTAAGATTTTTCCTAAATTATAGATTTTCTCCTTAACCGGCATACCGACGGTGTACCGGTGTATACCGACGGCATACCGTCCGGGCATATTTTCTATATTTTAGATATTTTTTATTTATGATATTTTCATAAATAGTGTTTTGGATATTTTGATGAATAGTGTTTAGATATTTTTGTGAATAGTGTAGATGCATTCTATTATCCAATGGATAATTGGTTTTCTTTCAATGGCTAGGATTGATCTAGATTTTGACTTGGATCACGATCTAACGGTCATGATTAATTAACCACTTCTATATATATCCTAAGAGTTTCTCTCTCCTCTCTTTTCTTTCCTTCTCCATTTTCTCTTCACTCTCTTCCCTCTTTCTCAAGCTTAGGAAGGCTTGGCCTTGAGGCCTAGAGTGTGGTTTCGGAACCCCTCTTGGTGGTGGAGTAGAAGATTAGGCTTAGAACTTAACCCTAGGCAAGTACATCTTGCTCAAAAGTGATATGACCATGCTATAATTTTGTTTTCCATAGAAATTAAATATTTATTGTTCTATAATATGCTCCTCTAAATTGTTAACATCTTTAGTATATAACACTTTTGGTTTTGATCGGTAGAATTACGTAGATCTGAGTTTTTAGATATAATTTTTGAGTATTTTGAGGTATTGATCTATCAAATTCTTTAATTTGTGAAAACTAATACTTCTATGTTGTAGAAAATTCAATTATATGCAATTTTGACTTTTGAAAATTCGAATTTCGATTTAAAATGAAGTTTTTATGGCCGAAACAAATTTTGGCAAAAATCTGGATTTTGTTGCTGCTTGGAAAAATGGTATACCGAGGTATACCGAAGTATACCGATGGTATGCCGATTTTTGCACCAAAAACTTTCTGTCTTTAGGCCAGAAAACCGCCGATATGTCGCCGATATACCGTTTTAGTCTGTTTTTGCCCCTTTTTGCCTTTTTTGTCCGTTTTTTGATACGTTCTTCGACTATAATGATTTCTTAACATGATTAGATAACCTTGGATAGTTAGAGAATGATTCTACACCCTATATACATGGCACATGCTTATGTTCATTTATTGTTTTATGTCCAGATTATAGATAGTGGCATGTCATGGTGCACTCCAGATTACTGTATATGCCTAGCTCGATTTAGTGGCTCGTAGTAGCGCACTCATGACTTGATTTTCTTATTGATTTCTAGACCCGAGATATGAGTACATGTTCTTTCTTGACACCGTGGATGTAGCTTGTTGAATGTTTAATATATTGCATCTTGGCACTGGACAATCGAGTGTGAGTATTGTTCCGTGTATCACGTGATGTTAGTACGGGGATGTTCGTAAGTGATAACTTACGATTTACTCGTATATAGCACACGTCATCTTAGAAAATTCTTGAGTGTCCACGACTTGAGAATTTGACATGAATATGATAAGGTAAGTGACTAGTAAATTCAAGTAGATCATTGTAGGAGGAAATTTCGCAAAGCTCCAAGGGTCCCATGAGGCGTGGCTCAACCCTGCTAGGCAAGGGCTCCATGACCTACCAAGTTTGTGCGTATTGATACACGATCGAGTCACATGTCGTGCCAGGTTGCGGCACAGTCAGTTATATGTTTTCTTTTACAAGTATATGATATGGTTGTTCATGTTATAAGTCAAGACACGTTTCATCTGCCAGCAGTCTTATTGGGCAATAGATGTACTACTCGTACCCCTGGACATCCGGGTATCTGCAGTCAGGTAGTTGCAAAAATCCTCAACTTGCATACTAGTAATTAGGATTGTGATAACCCTAGCTAGTTAATGATAACAAGCCGTAGGTGATGATTGTCCGTGCACTTTTGTTTATACGTTACTTTATATGCTCTTATGTCGATGAGTGGCCAGAGGCTAAGTTCTGCTAGAGAAAAGATCTGCAACCCTGGTCCTTGTTTGGTTTAAGGATTGTGGCTCCGATTTCTAGTAGTTCCTAAGTCCCTTGTTGCTTATTGGCTTATTGTTCTACATTGCTATATGGTTTAGTATTTTCATTTAGTCATTTATATTCTCGAGATACGTGCATTGGTACCGCACTAGTTTCGACCCATATTTATTATTTCTGTTGTTGTGTTATTGTTGGGCCTTGTCGTTCACCTCGAACCTTCCTTGTGGTACTTGCTATTTGGGGTCTGACCCTACTGGTTTTGCATGGCCAGGTTCCATAGTTGATCACGAGGATCTACTGTCTTCTCCTCCGGATGGTTCACACTCAGAGGACCGGCATGGATTAGCGAGTGGGTTACCTTTATTTCCCACTTTATCGTGTACTTTTATTTTGTGGTATATTAGCCAAGGACATATGTTAGTCCTTGTTTCTGGGTTTTGTTCCCTCCGTCTTAGTACGGCGTGGATGTATATTCTGGACAGCTGCTAGTTGTACATTTACGTACCTTTTGTATAGTCAGTTGATATATCTTTTATTATGTCAGCTCTTATGATTATGTATGTACTTGTGTTTGGGACGCCTTACCCATCTCATATATGATTTACTCTTTATTACTTCTTATATTGATTGGATTGAGATAGGATTTGTTCGACCTTAGGAGTCGTCAGTGGCATGCTAGAATCCACCCACTTGTCTTCTAGACAGCTTTGACCGCATCTCGGGGTATTGGCGTACCCTGATATACATAGCTGGCTTTGTTTTGCCCCCGACATCCAGTATTCTGGTTCTGGGGCGTGACAATTCCCCTCCTCAAGAGTCGAAATGACTGTTCATTCATTCAGTATCTTTCCCTCGAAAATCGAAGTGACTGTTTACTCTTCATAACGAGAATTCACGTCCTTCATACCCCTGAATTCCAATTATTTATATCAGCAACTTGTCACATTCACATTTTCTCTGGATTCTGTTTTCCATATCAGCACATCAAAATCAAATTATAAAAGAAAGAAGAAGAGAAATTTATTCTTGTATTCCTTCTTTAAAAATACGGATACATCTTGATGGAAATCTACTACATCTCGAATTTTCATTCTAAATATAACAAATGAAGGTCTATTACATCTTTGGATCTTCTTATTGATAATGAAGGTCTATTACATCTTTGGATCTTCTTATTGATGCCAGTTCCTTGTCATCTCGACCTGAAGCAACGAACCAGACAATGGAATCAACTCTGGTCTTCTCTCTCAGAAAGACGAGAGGAGAACCACAGAGTACATCAGCTCAAAGATAAGCTGTTGTTAATACAACTGGTAGAGAAAAGATGACCCGTCATGAGAACTAGGAATGAGATTACCCTCGTGATACGATTCCTAATTTGTCTCTCCACCATCCAACTCTCATGTATAAAGGCTCTTCCTACCATCTGAGGAAACCCTTCTGGAATAAAGAGAGTCCTGAGCTGTCTGATTTGAGTGTCAGAATCACATGAGCTGTCTGATGTGGGTGTCAGAAGAATGTTCTTTATAACATCCAGGTCGTCGATGCCAGTTTTGAAGAAGCTTACCAACCAAACTTCTGCAAATATAAACAAGGAAAGAAAAGTCAGTAAAATTTATCAAAACTGTGCGCCAATCAACAGGCGCATATCAACAGTGTGCGCCGATCAACAGGCGCATATCAAAACTATGCGTCGATCAACAGGCGCTTACCAACAATGTGCGTCTATTCTCAGACGTACATGCGCATATCAACAGCGTGCGCCGATCAACAGGTGCATATCAACAATGTGCACCTACTCTCAGAAGCACAGGCACATATCAACAGCGTGCGCCGATCAACAGGCGCATATCAACAGTGTGTGTCGATCAAATAAGCACATATCAACAGTGCGTGCCTCTGACCGAAGTCGGACACTGATTGTAGTGCGCGCTTCTTCTCAGAATTTCAAGCGTACATCTACATCATACGCTTCATTTCTACAAATTAACACCTATCTTCCAAAGTGGCACAAAAGTAAAACGCTCATGTGTGAAAACCATTAGTTCTTTATTGAGACTTACCAACTTCTAAAGGTGCAACATGCAAAAGAATAGCATCAAGAAGAAGTGGCGCAAGTGAACTTATGGATGATGAATTTTTGCTGAAAAGTGGGACCTTTGTCAGATCCCTATTTTGAAAATTGGCATCCGACTGTATTTAATATTTTTGGTTATTTTAAAATTTTGTATTGTTTTAAAATTTTATTAATTATGGAGTTAGCATTGTTAACTTCCTGGTCAGGATTATTCCTATTTCTATTTTGCTATTATTATTATTATTGCTATTGTTACTATCATCATCATCATTATTTATTTATTTAAATAATCTAACCTACCCAAATCCCTACCTAACCCCTCACATCACTCTCCCTCACCCCTCTCTCCACTCATTCACTCCCTCTCTCATTCTCTCTCTCTCTCAGCTTAGAGAGCAACACCCCCCCAAAAGCTCAGCTCTCTCTCCACCCTCACCGCCAGCTCCAGCCACCACCCTCACCGTCAGCTTCCTCTCCCCCTCACTGCTCTTCCCCTCCCTGGAGAGCAGCCCCCTCACCCGAGCTCCCTCGTCTCCGACCGCCGACCGCCACCACTGCCTCCACTGCTCCCACCATCACTTCGCCTCGGCCACCGCCGGCCGCCACGACCACTGCTGCCACCATCATCGTCATCTTCAGTGCCACTACCATTTCCAGCCACCACTACCCCTACTTTAGCCATGGCCGCCGCCACCGACCTCCAGCCCCGCCCGTGTCTCGGCCACCGCCGCCACCACCATCGTCGCCATCTCCATCCTCCTTCCGCCGGTGAGTCTCTCCTCCGGCCTCCCCTCTCTTCCTATATCCTCCGCCTGGCCGACCCCATGGCCGCCGTCCACTTCGGCAGCACCCTCGCCTCCTTGCGTCTCCTTCCCCTCTCCGTTCTTCCCCGGCGCAGCCATCCTCCGTCGGATCCCGACCCCGCCTGGCCGAACCCCCAGCAGCTCCTCCGCCTCTCCCCTTCTTTCTTCTCGGCGACCGTCGCCTCGGGAGCGGTGCCATCTTGGGCAGCGGGACGCCCTTGGGCCTCGCGCTGCTTGGGCAGCGTGTTCCCCGGGCCACGTGCCTTGGGTCACGTGCACTCGGTTCGTGTGTTCCTTTGTTTTCCGTGTTTCTCGAGATGCGTGCCCATTGATTTGTGTCGTCTCGGTTTGTGCGTACCTTGATGTGCATGTCGTCTCGGTATTCGTGTACCTAAATTCCTGTACTATCTCGGTTTGCATGTTGTCTCGATCCTAGTGTCTCGGCCTTTGTGCCTACTTCGTGACCCGTACCGCCTCGATTTACGTACACGCACCGATTTGTGTGTCGTATCGATTTGCGTGTCGTATCGATTT
Organism: Iris pallida; assembly: GCA_029216955.1. Lineage (NCBI taxonomy): Eukaryota > Viridiplantae > Streptophyta > Magnoliopsida > Asparagales > Iridaceae > Iris > Iris pallida. The sequence continues at coordinate 2,852,499 of JANAVB010022398.1, forward strand.
ACGTGTCACATTATATCTTGTGTTGCCTCGATTTGTGTGCACGCACCGATTTGCGTGCCGCCTCGGTTGTGTGCCGCATTGGACTCTGCACCTTTTCGATTTGCGTGCACACATCGATTTGTGTGCCGCATCGATTTACGTGCTCCTTGGACCTTGGGACATCTCGATTTACGTGTACGTCCCGATTTACGTGTACGTTTATGTTTCTCGTTCGTCTCGATATTCGTGTTAGCTTCACTATACTTGTGGATTGTTATCGTGCGTTGGTACCGCACGATCCCTCACCCTTATTTACTGTTTTTAGATGTTATTCTTGTCATATTTTATCCTGCTGGTTTTCTTCGTCCGTCCTTGAGCCTTCCTTTCTGGTACTTGCTGCGGTTGGCCTGACCAACCCTGGATTGTTCCCAGATTGTCTGAGACCGACCCGGTGGATCTTCCAGACTTGACTTGGAGGGTGTGCTTCAGTTCCAGACTATGCTAGGAACTGTAGGAAGGTATACTTGTCTACATTATTATCCTGTACTGTAGATTCCAGATTTTTATATGAGTATTTCCTGTTTTTCATATGATTATCTCTCTTGATATTGTTTCATTGTGTTTTACCTGTGGATATGAGATCGGATTTAGGCCATAGATTGATTGTATGCTAGGATACCCAACCTGACTGGACAGCCGTCATCACCGTATAGCGTATTCGTACCTTATACGGTGTAGCTGGCCGTGTACGTTCCCGTATTTCGGTACTGGGGCGTGACAACCTTGTGAGAAGTTATTTGTTTTGAGAAAGCATGAATGTCTCTTTCATTTTGGCTATCATTTTAAAAGTGTTGAAGATAAAAACGGGCGCGTCATTCTAGGAGCCTATTTCGGGAAAGAACTAAACAATAGGCGCTTAAAACCACGTGATAGCTGCCATGTGTCTCTCAATAAAATAGTAAGCATTGAATTAGCCAAAAGAGCACATCTACATGCGCCATTTGAAATCACAGCCACACAATATATCAAAAATTATAAATTTTATTTCATAAAGAAATGTAGACCTCTACAGATAAGGACACATGAAAATAAAATAAAAGCTGGCACGCTTAACATTATTTCTTTTTCTCGTCCTCATTGGTCTGACGAAGAGCAGCGTCCAATTCTTGTATGTTGCGGATCCCCGAGCGACGCATCAGATTAAGGAATCCCTCCAAATCGCCGCGCTCTTCAGAGGAAAGTGATGACCCACCACTTGAGTGATTGAAGACAGTTGGATATAAACCAAAACAGTCTAAGAAGTTCACCGCCCTCAATGATGGGTCAGCCTCCAACAAATAATTCGTAGGCGTGACGTCGGGTTTCGCTTCAGGGGACTTGATTTCAGTGTCAGCATTGGTCTCCATCTCCTTCTTCTTAGGTGCCATCGAAGTACAAAAGTGAAGAATAAGTATAAAGATAAACCCCTACATATATATATCCAAACTAACTCTTCATATTTCTCATGGGAAACCGAAAATCATCAATGAAACTCGGGAAGATGAAAAGGAGATCGAGTGTTTTCGAGAAAATTAATTATGACGACTGGGCATTGACTGGCGCAACTTGCCTCGGTAATTTTCATAATTCAAAGTATTTCAAAACTTTGAAATATTCTTAAGTTTTGAAAACTTTGAAGGGGGTCTTGTAGGGCCTAAAAATCGAGTTGCGCCATATATTTACTACTCAGCAATTAAGTTGCGCCCCAAAAATCAAGCTGCGCCACTGTTATGAAGCTCAGAGATCAAACTGTGCCAATGACCAGGTTGTGCCAAATATCAGACTGCGCCCAGTCATATTGCGCCAAAGTCTACATGGCGTTTGACATTTAATTGCCATTATTGCCTGACAACATTGACAACTGACAGCACAGTAAACGAAGAAAATCTCTTCGAATCCCTCAAAATATGTCGCTCGAAGAGATTAAATGGACATCGGTCCTGCACATCTTGTGAGTTGCGCCTAGGCGCATTCTAAACAAATCCCTTAGTTTCGCCTAGGCGCAATCTGAATGACTTCTTCTCAAAAGCTGCCACGTGTCTAGGCGTAATTCAATCAGGCGCAGTTTAACTTGTTGACTGAAGCTCGCACAACCTGATGAAGTTGAGACAACTTTTATTTTCTAAAGCTGGATGACGTGGCGCACATGCCACTAGTCTCTCAAAACGTGTCCACTATTCTGTACATGACCACGCTTATCTCAATCATATGATGTCACGCATTTAAATACAGTTAGTACACGATTGATTAATTGAATGAAAGTTGGCGCAGCATAATGTTGGCGCAACCCAATGTGGCGCAATCCAACCTCGTGCACATCAGAATAACTGCTAAAACAATTATTTCCAGAACTCTATAAGTAGAGTTTCCGATCATTGTTGAAGCATCACAGAGATCAAGTACTCCTGCAAAATTGCTGTTGTATTCTCCAGAGGCTCTAGTCTTCAAGTTCACATAGTCCAAAGGATAAAGTGATCGTCTTCTGATAAGATTCCTACAGTTGTACTTCCCTAGAAATTATTGTACTTTTGTACCCTTTTCTAAGTTTGTTATAAAACTTTTTGTTTTTGCAAACAACCATCTGTACTTTGCTTTGACTTAGGCTTGTTTCATATAACATAATATTTATTGGGCATTGTGAAGAATTATGGGCTGAAATTCGTATGTTCCTATCATTGGTTATTTATAATATGATTTACAAATCTGATATTACAAATAATAATTAGGATCTTTAGCTATCACTTTCTTTTATATAATAGAAAGCTGTCCATGTTGGGGCTTTGAGACAAAGCAAGAGAGAAAATAGTGTAAGAAATTTTATTTTAAATGTGACAGCCAACTTTGGCTATAACAAGAGCAACAGTTTATGGCAAATCAAGCAACTGAAAATATTATAAATGTTCTAATAACATTACTTTGGCCGCGACAGAATCAACAACTTAAGTCTCATTTGGTTTGCAGAAAGAAAAGGAAAGGAAATCAATTATTTGCTCTTTATATTTATTGAAAAATTATAATTCTCATAGAATGAATTTCAATGTTTGAAAAAGATAGATTGAAACTATTTATTTTCTTCTTCTTTTTTTCCTTTGAAATTTATTTTTCTTTCATGGACGTCTGGCACGTGCAATTGGAGCTCAGATGTATACAAATATTTTGGAGAAGAGAGCGTGTGAGGAGCAAATAATTAGTTTTGAGCTTCGTCCTACACGAATATTTTTATACATCTTATTGCAAGCTATGTTTTGTCTTTAGCATAAGTGTGAATTTGTATGATCCGAAAATAAAAAAAAGTCCAGATGAACTGAGGGGGATACTATGGCTAAAATCGAGCTGCCACATGTCACCTGTCACGTCCCGCTCCCGTAGGAGTGATCGTCCTCGCTAAGGCGTGATGCCACATGAGCCTAGTTTGCGCTCATGCAAAGTGGGTTCCATAACGGCCGATTACATCGGCTGCGACGGGGTCGTCGCACAAAAGTCCCAAGCAGAGACATTGAATATGCCAACAAAAATTTAGAACAAAACACAAGTCATTCAAAAGATGCAATTTATTGATATTAAAACAAGGATTATAATAGGCGCAAGGCCAAGATTACAAGTCACTCAAGCTCACTCTTCTCACATTACAAGTTGTTGGCCCAATGATTGTATCATGATTTTGAATATGGTTAATCTGTTAAGTTTAGCATTTCATTATCACTAATCTTCATACTATCACTATAGCATTTCTACTTATACTTATACCTTTGGTGATATGTGCTTATTGTTTTACATATTAGTGATATGATTTTTCATTATATATATCTTAAATTTACTTGAGTTACCAAAATCAAAACTATGTTTTGATTATGGTTATTCAATTAAGTTTAACATTATGATATCACTAATATTTATGCTATCACTATAGCTCTTATACTTAAACTTAGCATTGTCCTACTGTGATTTATCCTATCATATTTGCAACATATATATTTGCTTTATTCGTCTAACATATACATGCAGAAAAGTAATAAGCAAGATCAATGTGGACATATGCAATGAAGAAATCATGGTGGACCAAAGACGACGAATTCTATAAGATTTTGATGAACCACCCGACGACATCTCCGGAGCCACGCAATCGGGGGTTCTGTGGCAAAACCCCCGAAAGGTATTCAGTTTTCACAAACTGAGTATCTTTGGACTGTTGTCGCCAAGAGAAAAAGCCAGCACCTATCAAAGAAAGAAGCCAAGCCATGCCATCATCATTTCAAGACTCTGAAGAAGCCTGCACCTAGTACAATATATCTGGAGTCTGTAATGAGTCTTAGAAATATTTGTAAACACAAGAAATGGATGGCAAAAATCAAAAGCTAGGATAAAAATTAGCCCAGGATCATTTTCGAATGGAAATTGACATACCGACGGTATACCGGTCTATATCGACGGTATACCGATTTTGTTCACAGAAAGTTTCTGTCTACAAAATCGGCATACCGACGAAATATCGATCTATACCGACGGTATACCGATTCAGTAACATTGAAAATCCAACGGTCGGATTTCAAACATTTAATGATCCCAACGACTATATTTCTTGCCGTTGTAATTCCAGACCGGTATTTCGACGGTATACCGGTTTATACCGACGGTATACCGATCGCTGACTGAAAAGTTGCCTTTGAGCTCTTTTCAATGCTTTGGTTATAAATAGCCTTGAACCCCTTCATTCAAGGTTGATGCTTTGAGCCTAAAATTTTTTAAACCACCAAAGCCTATCCATAAACAACTCTACAAAGCTTTCATTTGCCATCCACAAATTGTGTTAGAGTTATTGAGTTGAAAAGTAAGTTCTTTATCTTGTTGTATAAGGAGATCAAAACCTATTGTGAAAGGTTGAAGTTGGAGATTCTTCGGATCCAAACTCTCGGTTGAAGTTGGAGAATCTTCGGATCCAAACTCTCGGTTAAAGTTGGAGAGTCTTCGCATCCAAACTCTTGGTTGAAGTCGGAGAGGCCTTCGGACTAAAGCTCTCGTGTAAGAAGTTGGCGAGTTCTTCGGATCCAAACTCGTATTGAAGTTGACGAGTTCTTCGGATCCAAACTCGTGTGTAACTATTTACTCAAATAGTGGATTAAAGCCGGAGAGAGTTCCGGGACTGGAGTGCCCCTTGGGAGGATACCAGAATATATCGTGTGTCGGTATTGTTGTTGCTTCTTCTCTTACACTTATATTTTTAAATTGTCCATTAGCTTGTGCTAAGTGCTTGATTAGTTAGCTTGACCCTATTCATCCCCTCTCTAGGGTTCCTACACAAATCATGAAAACACGTGTAGGCAACTCTAGAGGGGGGTGAATAGAGTTTGTGTCAATAATCACCAAATAAAAATTAACTCTATATCACCTCCACAAAAACAACTATCAAGATAGTAAATAAATTAGAAATAAATGCGGAAGTAAATAAAGATCAGAAGAGCATTCGCAGACACAGCAGTTTTAACCTGGTTTCCCTCGTGGAGGACTAGTCCAGGCCTGAGAACTCTAGCTCAGGATTCAATCCACTATTTGTGAAATAGTAGTTTACAACCCGTGCCTTTTCTTCAGAAGAGCACGTCAACTTCTTACAGAGGATCGCAGTGGCGATTTGCTTGGAATTTTCCAAGCGACTTGGAATTGTCCAAGTGACTTTTCTTTTCAACTCTTGCACAAAAACTTCTAGCTGAATCGCACTTGAGCACCTTGGGGCTTAGGAAGTTTTGTGGCTAGTAGATTGGAAGAGTAAGGCTCTTGACTATATAGGCTATGTAAGAGAAGAAGAATAGAAGAGTGGATGGTTTCAAATGAGAGAAACCAAGGCCTATTTATAGGGTTTGGGACAAGCAGAATTCGGCCAGAATTCGGTATGGATAATTCAAATTTTTGGCCGTTGGACAGCTGGTAGCAAGCAGGCCCTAAAAATCAGCTCCTGAAAATCAGGGGACAGAGTTCGGCCCGAACTCTGTGTGGAGGCAGAGTTCGGCCCGAACTCTGTCTCCAGGAGACAGAATTGGTCCATTGGCTTTTGGGCTTTGTGGAGCTTGGGCTTGGTTCAGGAATTGGTCTGTTGTATGGTAGAGCTTTGGAGAGATATGCTAGGGGTTGAGATGACTCAGTGCGACTCAACGTACACATTCTCCTAGACTCAATAAATTGAAGATTACAGACTTAGAACAAGTAGGAAAACCAAGGGCCCTCTGATGACGCCTTTCTTCTGATATCTGAGAAGAACTGAAGACGTCTTTTTCTTTGACAGCAGTCGTCCGAAGATAAACAGATCTGGAAATCTGAATACCTTTCGGGGGCTTCGCCCCCGAACCCCCGACGGGGGGCGCTGCCCCCTCGACCCCTGTCCGCTGACCGGGCAGCGGAACCCCCGATGCGAGGCCCCGGATAGGTCGCTAGGTGGTTCGGAGAAATCTTTTTGTATGACGTCGTCTTCGCTCCATCATTAATTCTTCATTGCCTATGTCCTGTTTGATCATGTTTGATCATGCTTACTGCATGTCTACAAATACATGTTAGGCCAGCAAAATATGTTGCAGTACGATACAAGCATAGCAATATAATACAGGACAATTAGGACATTGCTAAGTTTAAGTAACAACATGATAGTATGTTAGGCCAACAAAATATATTGCAGTACGATACAAGCATAGCAATATAATATAGGACAATTAGGACAAAGCTAAGTTTAAGTAGCAACATGATAGTGAGTATATGAATATTAGTGACATCATTATGTTAAATTTAACTGATTAGCCATATTCAAAAACACAATGTAATCATTGGGCCAACAATCTCCCCCTTTTTGATTATGGCAAATCGGTTAAGTTTAAGACAGATACGATAGATGCATATATCACTAATAAACACATACTACGAGAAGATAGTGTGCTAACTTAAACTTATTTCTCCCCCTTTGTCATGATCAAAAAATAAGCTCCCCCGTAATAAGAGATAAAATGAACTCAAGCATAAGGAGGAAGGCATAGACAATCATGATCAAGATATACTAAATGAGGAACAATGGGAGAAGTGTGTAAAGACAAGTATAGAAACTACATACCAAATGTAGAGTGCCATACAGAAAGTAACTTGTCAAAACACAAATAGCTGGTAAAACTAAAAGAATTTGAAAATAATCAATAGATACTTTACCAACATGAAATCCAAGAAAGATATCCAAAAATATAGTATTACATGAAATCCAAGAAAGACATCCAAAAACTTTTGGAAAAGAAACAAAATTCAGTCAAAAACCATAAGGATTAGATAATTGCAAAAAAAATAGATATCAAAGAAGAAAGATACCAATGAAACTATATATATCAAAGAAGAAAGATACCAATGAAACTATAGATATCAAAGAAGAAAGATACCAATTGAAATATACAAACTTGATATCAATAGAAATATGAAAACTTGAAACATTGATCAATGAAACTATGATAGTTACAATTGTCCACAGATAAATAGTAGAACAAAATCAAGGAATGATCAATGTAAAATATAGCAATTGAAATAAATAAACTTGAAACATTGATCAATAAAACTATGATAGCACAATTGTCCACCGATAAATTGTGGAACAAAGTAAACGAATGATCAATGTAAAATAAGGCAATTGATATAAAATAATCTCATTATTTACAAATCTATTTGCTTATCCAAAATTCATGCATTTGAACTCAATTACCTTATCATGCTATATGAATAAACATGAAGGTAAAGGAGAAACAATGTTTGAGAAGGAGAAATTCAATCGACTTAAATGCTCCCCCTCAAACTATTACCAGTATAGATAAAATCATGAATTTTGGGTAAGTCCTCAACAAGGAAAGCCAAATCAATTAAACATACAAAGAGAGCCAAATCATAGAAAGTCATATCAAAGAAAGCACAATAGTCATCAAGATAAAATACGAAAGTAAATATTAACGAGATGACTCATATCAAAGAAATATGATGAAAATAATTGCATAAACTCTCATAAACCTTTCAAAAAATAACAGTATCATGACCTCAATCACTAAGATATAAATAATGATAAAAATATGGGTCAATGATGAACTAGGTATACGACATATTAAAGGGTATAAATGAATTGAACCAATTTATTTGCTCCCCCTTAAAATATGCGTATCTAGTTCCAAAGCACTTATAGCATAAATAAAATGATAACTACAAGATCTAGGGGTAAATCAACTATTGATTTCTCCCCCTTGCTCAATGCATATAAGGCTATAAAGACGACATAAAACAAATAATGTCATCTTTAGGAGAGATATCCAATAAAATAGTCACTAAAGATGAACGAAAAATAATATCTCAATTTAGCACATGTAATCAAAAGAAGACATACATTAACCTATATAGAAGAATATCATATTAAAATATGATAGATCAATGCATGTTACCTTTTGAAAAGAAGATCATCATGAAAAGAAATAAGGTCCATTAGAAAAATATCATTATGAAAAAGAATAATAAGGACCATTAGAAAAATATCATAATGAAAAGGAATAATAAGGTCCATTGGAAAAATATCATCATAAAAAGGAATAATAAGGTCCATTAGAAAAATATCATCATGAAAAGGAATAATAAGGTCCATTAGAAAAATATCATCATGAAAAGGAATAATAAGGTCCATTAAAAACAATCATGATGAGAATCACAATATAGCTCAAAAGATAAAAATAAAACTAAAGAAAAATGTCATCATGAATAAAGTCAATTAAATCAATCACGAAGAAAGTCAAAATATAGCTCAAAAAATAAAAGATAAAGCTCAAATATCATGTCCATGATTATCTAATTAAGAAATAATCAACCAATTTATTGCTTTGCAAGGACTATGTATGTTTTACCACATATGTACCCATCAGCGGGTAATAATCCAACCTTGCTAATACTAAATGAGAAACCAATGAAGTTCAAATAGCAAGAGCATATGTGATAATCCATGAGTAGTCAAAGTAGAGTAATAAATTAGCTTGATAACTACATAATTAGATAATATAGGACTAGTCAACCATTAGGATCATTTATAAAGCAAACCATTAAATCATTATGATCCGTCATAAATTCCATCTAAAAACCATATAAACAAACCAATGGAAAATATAGAAAAGAGTCAATCTTATTTAAATCATTGCAAATTTATTCCAAAGAAATGATAATATAATATGATAAAATCATGACTCAAAAGTTGAGAGAAATTTAAGAGATGCTTACCAATGACTAGTATGGAAGGAAGTTAAAGCGATGAATCACAAACAAGATAAAATAAAAAATTTGTCAAGCTAATTTTAGAGACCAAACATATGTATCTAAAAATAGAATCAAATCTCATCAAGAACATTCATAAATTTTGTTTTTGTAAACTAGCATATCACATATAGATTGAAATTCAAGAAGATAGCTAGATGAGTGAAAGTGAACAAAAATTATGTAGCTTAACAATATATCGCAAATAAGCAAGCTAGCTACATAACTAATTAAGATTAATGAGATAGGCCATTAACATGATAAATGTGCTCATTAAATCTTAAGTCACTAACACCAAAAAAAAAATACATGCTTAAGCATAGAGTTCACAATAAGGATAATACATTTTGAATGATCAAAATGATTTATATACTCTTTGCTAAGCAAGGATAAGAGTATAAGATAGCAAGCAAATGAATTAGACTCTTATCAAGTAAAACACAAAAGAGATGTTCATGAAAACACAGTAGAGCAAATCTCTTTGCCAAATATTGAAATTAACCCAAGATAATGAAATAATAGATTGATCTAGAGAATCCAAAATATTATAGCCATTTTGAAATAAGTGTATTCTCTAGAAATGGAAAATCTCAATGTAAAAGTTCAACCCATAGTAGCTAAAGACATGAGAAGTATGATATATCAATTACATGTATTCTCATGTGCTACAAAAATATCATAGGGCAATAATAATAGAATATTTATAGCTCAAATATAAGGCTAGATATGATGAAGTATTCAGGAACTTAGGGGAGGATCCAGAACTAGATAATGGTTGCAAGTAGACCTTAATAAATCTTAAGTCTATAAAGTGTTGATCACTTTGGGTTAGCTGTAGGGGCCGGTTCCCAGCTAGCGGTAGTCCGAAGACTAGTGCACCGTGTCGCTTCAGGCTATTTACACCTGTATGAAAGAAGGACCCTTTCGGCTTGTTCCCAAAATGTTCTTTACTTTTAAGAAATTAGATTTAGAGGAATATATGCAATATCATCAAACAACATCAAAGTATAAAAATCTCTATGAATAAGAGAGGTAAATACCCAAATAATAATGAAAGAATGATCATCAAAATTTGCTAAGAAATTTTCAAAACAAATATTTTCATAATACACTTTATGAAAATAAATATATAGAAGATTCATACTCAAAATAAGTATGATGATCTCAACAAGTAAGGTAAAGCACAAAACCGAGCAATTCTTAAAAGAACTTCCATAAAAGTCATGAACAAAACACTAATAAACATTTTCTCTCAACATTCCAACTTAAAGGCATTTAAATAAATAAATATCAACATTTGGAATCAATAATGGCCATTGGATCTATAAATTGATCAACGGCTGAGGCTGTTTCCGGTTCTGGAACAACCAGGCAGAATTCGGCCCGAACTCTGGTAAGGGCAGAGTTCGGTCCGAATTCCGGATTCTGGTGACAGAACTGGAATCCGGCTGAAAATTGGTTAAGCGAAAAAGATCAAAATAAGAGTGAAAGACATGTATCCATAAAGTCAACAAATAAAAGCCAATAAAAAAGAAGACTTTGAGGAATAAGCTAATTGATTCAAGTAGAGATAACACAAATTTAGTCAAAAGAATCAATAGCTAAATTATAGGGTAAGCACAAGTATGAATAAATACTCTAAAAAAATAATATAAAACTTGAGCTTAACTCATATGCCCACATAAAGATATTTATACAAAAATAGATATCAATATAAGAAATACATGACCTACATGTAAATGGAGATTTAATGAATATAGTCATGTATCCTTAGTGAATGTTTGAAAAACTATCACAAATTCAAAAACACATATAAATAGACTTTATTAGGCAAAGACATAATTGATTCTCAAGAGGATAATCAAAATAAAATATGAGAATCAATAATAAATATATTATGCAAGCACAAGATTAAAAAGAAGTATAAGTATATACTTATCAAGTGATAAAAAGCTTGTGCTAAACACATATATTCACAAAAACCAATGATATATTAAATACAAATCGGCAAGAAGTAACTATCTCAAAACATTAAAAATGGAGAGTCAAACTTTAAAACAAAATTCAAGAATCAAGCTCTAATGAACTAGAGTGATATGCATGCTTTATAAAGACAAAGAATAGCGAGCATGCATATGTAAATGTGTCACACTACTAGAAAATGAGTGATAAACTACATAGTGTGAACTAATCATTTAAAGCTATGCAACTAGTCATGCTAGATAAAAGAAATAATAAGAAAATTAACTAAGCATGCTAGTATTATATCTCACATTGATTTATATAAAAGCAACTAAAGGATATCAATGTAAGCTAGTAGCAAGACATCAAGAGAAACATGCTAGATTCAACAAATATAAACCATTTAGAGGAAATCGTTTAGCATGTTACCAAAGTGGCTCTAGTGGCCACACTTGTGTTGGTGCAATTGCTTGGAAGATGACCTTTGAGCTTTGCAACCACCAACACGCTCCTTGGTGCTATATCCCAATACAAGAGGCTCCACCTACAACATTTGGCGAAGACTTTGGTATCCAAATAAACTTGGATCCACATTTGTTAGCTTTAGGGACCCATATACTATTTACTCTAGCATTGGTAGAAAAACTCCTACGAATAGGACAAGTTACACTCATGTGTCCAATGCGAGAGCAATAGAAGCACCTAATACTAGTGTGTGCACATGTATCAGAATGAGCATGATTATGAGCATGTGACATACTAGAATGATGAATATCTCTAGAGTGAGTATGCATGGATTTGGTCTTAAGAGTATCATGTAAATCATTATGCACACAAGTAAGAGAATCCCTATGCATGGATTTGGTCTTAAGAATATCATGTTCTAATAGCAAATCATTATGCAAACAAGTAAGAGAATTAAATTTAGCATTTAAAGCATAATTCTCTTTTTCAAATAAAGTAATTCTAGAAATAAAATTATCATTTTGTTTCTTTAAAGAGTCAATAGAAGAATCATGCAAATGATTTAGCTCATGTGCTTGCTTCTTAAGATCTTCTATTGATGAGGAAAGAGATTTGATTTACAAAATTAAAGAATCATTCAAACTCTTTAAAGAAACACAAGATGAGTTTTGAGAGTCAAGTCTAGATAATAAATCATTGATTTCATTTCTCAAAAACTCATTAGCTTCTTCTAAATGAATAACCTTTTCTACAAGTTCTTCATTTGTAGAATGAAAAGCCTTAGCACACTTAAAGGAATGGTTAGCCATGGCTTTCCACTTAGAGCACTTATTGCATTTAGAAGAAACATGATTGTCTATGCTACTAGAAGAAAAACCCTCTTCATCGGAGGAGGAAGAATATGATGCCATACACAAATAAACAAGGATCTACTCTAAGGATGTTAAGCCTAACAATAGAGACCTTGCTTTGATACCAATTGAAAACACGTGTAGGCAACTCTAGAGGGGGGTGAATAGAGTTTGTGTCAATAATCACCAAATAAAAATTAACTCTATATCACCTCCACAAAAACAACTATCAAGATAGTAAATAAATTAGAAATAAATGCGGAAGTAAATAAAGATCAGAAGAGCATTCGCAGACACAGCAGTTTTAACCTGGTTTCCCTCGTGGAGGACTAGTCCAGGCCTGAGAACTCTAGCTCAGGATTCAATCCACTATTTGTGAAATAGTAGTTTACAACCCGTGCCTTTTCTTCAGAAGAGCACGTCAACTTCTTACAGAGGATCGCAGTGGCGATTTGCTTGGAATTTTCCAAGCGACTTGGAATTGTCCAAGTGACTTTTCTTTTCAACTCTTGCACAAAAACTTCTAGCTGAATCGCACTTGAGCACCTTGGGGCTTAGGAAGTTTTGTGGCTAGTAGATTGGAAGAGTAAGGCTCTTGACTATATAGGCTATGTAAGAGAAGAAGAATAGAAGAGTGGATGGTTTCAAATGAGAGAAACCAAGGCCTATTTATAGGGTTTGGGACAAGCAGAATTCGGCCAGAATTCGGTATGGATAATTCAAATTTTTGGCCGTTGGACAGCTGGTAGCAAGCAGGCCCTAAAAATCAGCTCCTGAAAATCAGGGGACAGAGTTCGGCCCGAACTCTGTGTGGAGGCAGAGTTCGGCCCGAACTCTGTCTCCAGGAGACAGAATTGGTCCATTGGCTTTTGGGCTTTGTGGAGCTTGGGCTTGGTTCAGGAATTGGTCTGTTGTATGGTAGAGCTTTGGAGAGATATGCTAGGGGTTGAGATGACTCAGTGCGACTCAACGTACACATTCTCCTAGACTCAATAAATTGAAGATTACAGACTTAGAACAAGTAGGAAAACCAAGGGCCCTCTGATGACGCCTTTCTTCTGATATCTGAGAAGAACTGAAGACGTCTTTTTCTTTGACAGCAGTCGTCCGAAGATAAACAGATCTGGAAATCTGAATACCTTTCGGGGGCTTCGCCCCCGAACCCCCGACGGGGGGCGCTGCCCCCTCGACCCCTGTCCGCTGACCGGGCAGCGGAACCCCCGATGCGAGGCCCCGGATAGGTCGCTAGGTGGTTCGGAGAAATCTTTTTGTATGACGTCGTCTTCGCTCCATCATTAATTCTTCATTGCCTATGTCCTGTTTGATCATGTTTGATCATGCTTACTGCATGTCTACAAATACATGTTAGGCCAGCAAAATATGTTGCAGTACGATACAAGCATAGCAATATAATACAGGACAATTAGGACATTGCTAAGTTTAAGTAACAACATGATAGTATGTTAGGCCAACAAAATATATTGCAGTACGATACAAGCATAGCAATATAATATAGGACAATTAGGACAAAGCTAAGTTTAAGTAGCAACATGATAGTGAGTATATGAATATTAGTGACATCATTATGTTAAATTTAACTGATTAGCCATATTCAAAAACACAATGTAATCATTGGGCCAACAAATCACTCATCTCTCAATACAAGTCTTGAACCAGCAGATGCTTCGGAGAGGTGATGTCCATACATTATGTCTCGTATAAGTCTTGACTTCACGCGGCCGTACGCTACGAATCGCCAAGGAACTCCGTGCCTCGAGGCATCCAAGCGAGCTCCGTGCCAAGAGCTTCTACCTGTGCCTGCACATAAAAACTGTGTGGGTGTCAATACTCAACTGTACTGGTGGAATGAGCTCCTCGCCCACCCATACAAAACCGAGACATTCATTTACTTTGTGCAACATAACCCTTTTGATTGTCTTTCTACTCATGTCTTAGGATCAGTTTTAGGACCGACGTCTTGGCCTATTTTGTGTCTCTAGACCATCCCGTGCTTGCAACAACAACGTCAACTCATACTTTGCCTCTAGACCCCTTCTCGTACCAACAACATTAACCTATCAAGTCGTGTTTGCCTTACGGTCCAAAATCAGGGACACAACTACGCGATATTATCCAATTTCCTTGTGACCGTGCTACAAATCTACTGTGCCGTGCCTTGCAACTCAGTATGACTTAACCATATCGCCGTCTCGCGGCCCTTGCTACTTTAATCACCAACTGTGTCACGACCCGTACCCTAGAGTAAGGGCACGAGACGTGGGTACGTTCAGCCTACGCCGCAGTATCGGCGGTAGAACGCTGTCCTAGGTCAAACATCTAACAATATAAAGGTACATGTACAGTATATACTCCGAATGGAGGTGACATAGCAAATACAGTCCCAATCACATCTAAGGTAGAGCATGATAAAAGATAGATAAAATATGAAATTCACAAAGAGATACAGCAGATAGAAGTCTAAGTGTCTAAGATACACAAACCTAGAAAATATCTCAAATCTCAAATACAGTAATCCATAGAATAAATACAGCTCAAGACAACTGAAAATAAGCTATAAGAAAAATCCTAGCTATCTATACAACCTCTACTGTGTCTCCTCTAGACTAGCAGGCAACCTCCAAGCTATCTGTAAAATTTATTAACAGGTCCAGTCAGGACAGGAGCGAGTACAGTACATCTCAACAAATCATAACAGGCTAGGAAATATAAACATGCTAGAGAGTAAGATACAAGAAACTGAAGAACAACATGATGTAAAAGAGAGAGACTGTAAGTAAATAGCTACAATATATAGAGAATTATCAGTGACTAGTGATTCAGAGCACAAGATGGTTATGTAAATGGCACGATGTTGTACACGAGTAATCTACTGGATTGATTACATAACCACTTTTACTCTCCCGCCCCAATCAATACACAAGGATATAGCTAAGATATGTTATTGCACACGAAGTATAGTCGTACACGAAGATCATGTGAGCACATGAGTATGCACGATTTCACACGATTTGTACACGAAAAGTACGAACACAAGGAGTACACGATGCTCATGATAAAGTACACAAACACGAAATACCCGATGTATCCGCTAAGGGGATAACATCGCACGACAAAATCCATATAGTACTAATCTGTGTTACCAACGTGTTAGCATCAAGTAAAGTAATCTAAAGCAGGAAATATAATCCTAAACAAGATATGAAATGATCAGAGAATGTACTCGCCTGGTATCCTGAATATCTGAAGAGAATATACTGTCCGAGGAGTGGTGTCTGACTCCTATATAACAGTACAAGTCACTACATGTCCAAAATAGTAAAATAGACTGCTACAATGCATTCTACATGATGTTTTGGTCAATCTAGGCTAAAGTCAACCCTTGGTCAAATCTAGTCAACTACACTAGTCAAAGTAGGTCAACTAGGTCAAGTCCTAGCCCAAACAAGTCTAACAAGTCTCACTAGGCCTAACCAAGCCTATGCTAGCACTCACACAATCACAAGGCAATGTGAACCACAACAATGCATAATATAAAATAGATACTATGTACAAATACATAGCTTCATACATATATGCATATCCACATTACATACATATTTATATATATAGGCATATGTTACATCATGCATATTTACATAGTCACATAGATATATACATTCATGCACATTTACGTACATACTTTTATACATTTATTACAATGCATTATATTTTACTTATACCTTTGATTCATTCATTCATTCATATATGACATTCATTCATGCATTTATACATTCATTCATTCATGTTATCACTATATACATATTTGATTCATGTATCCACACATACATACATGGATACACAACATACATGTATACATTCATACATGCTTATATTGTATACATGCATACATACATATCATGTATACATACATACATTGCATACATGCCTACATACGTATCATATATGCATACTTGCATTCATTCATGCACATTACATACTTACATGCATCTATATATTATATACATTTTATACAACATGTAAAAATAGAAGAAGAAAAAAAGGAAAAAACTGAAATGGAAAGGAAAGGAAGAAAAAATGTAAGAAAAAGAAATAACAGTGGACATATACATGCTTGCATCATATATTTTATATTACCATACATGCTATCATTATATATTATATTATATTATGTATACATTATAAATTCATATCTATCATTACATGTATACCTTGCATTCATATCTAGCATTCATTATATACTTTCATGCATACATTGTATATCATTCTTTCATTCATGCATTTATGCATTGCTTACATACATTACATTGATTGTATTCCGACATGCTTGCATTCAATCATATATATACATTAATGTAAAGAGGATACATATCATATATATATTATTTTATTCATCTAACATATTATGCATTACATACTCTACATTTATTTAATATCCATACTACATAGGCTCATAGGTTACACAAAATGTCTATGTCGTATAGTCACTCTTCTACTTAAAATCAATACTGTACCAATTTGGCCTTCAATAAATTCTAGGATTAAAGTATGTCGTAGTCCTTCGTGTTAGCTTTCCGAAACTTCAAACGGATCGTATTTTCGTGTCCGGAAGCTCCCGAAATTGCAAAAATACCGAAACATGTTCGTCTTTCGTAAATCTGACACTCAAATAATTTTACAGAAAGTTTTAGAACGAATTTGGCTTATTAAAATATATATCTGAAAATCTAACTTCGATACGGTTCTTTTAAAAAAACAGAAGATAAATCGGAGTTCTAAGCTAAAAGTTATGACATTTCTAAGTTGCTTTGGTTAATGAAAACGTGGATGAATATTATGACGAATTTGAGTTGTTTTGGACAAAAAAAAACACATGAAGGCCAAGATACATGGATACCAACATAGGTATCCAAATAAAACTCATTCTAACCATCCTAACTAAGGTCAATCCACTCTCTAACTATTCTGAAATTGAATTTAAATATCTATTTAAACTATTAGCATACAAACATACACATGGGATGTCCTAATTTGGGATCTATCAAGTAGGACACAAGACACATATCTAAAATCCTCAAGAGAGCTCCAAATGGCCTCAAATTTGAATCTAAAGGGGACACATGCATGAGGATGGATCCTACGGATTCAAAACTAATTTATATGCAAAGGAAATCGATTTAGAGGATGGGTTTTACCTATTAGGAGTGGAATCCCAATAAAATCCTTTAGGACACGGCTCCGATACGAAGATCCTTCAAAGTGGACACTCCTTCTTGCACTTCTCTTCCAATCCTTGGTAGCACCCTTCCCTTGGAGAATGGGAATGATTGAGGGAAGATTTGGTGAAGGAATGATTTGATTTGGAGATCAAATCAACGGGAAGGCTCTCTAAAATTAGGGAAGAACAAAAGGAAAATAAAAGAGGCAAGATTGTAATGAATGAAATGAATCATTCTCCCCTAAAGGTGGCTGCCATAAAGAGTCTATTAGGGCTAATGGAAAATGTCCTAATTGCCCCTCTCTAGTCTCATATGGTTAAGTCTAGACTAGGTTCAAGTTTGGGGTCAAAATGATCTAGTTTGAGTCTCTAACTTAACCATTCTAACATAATAAAAATTAGTTTAACTAACTAACTTAAATGTTGGGTTTTATGGGCCATGCTTAACTTAATATTGGGTCCCATCTAGAGTTTAAGCTACCCGAGTCACAATACAGGTCAGAACGAGACGAAACTCAAACCCGACTAAACAAATCCAATAAAAACAATATTAAAAATATAAATTTTCCCAAAATATTAAAATATGAAAAATGACCAAAATCATAGTAAATCAATTTAAATATTATTAAAATAATCTAAAATTCACCAATTAATTAAAATCCTAAATAATTTAAAAGTCACAAAATGACCAAAATACCCTTAGCCTAAAAAGTTGTAAATAGTCCTTCTAATCACATGGTTAGGTCCCCATGGTCATGGTTAGTCTCTAGGCTCAAAAGTTCTAGGGTTCACTAGCTAACACATCAAAATTATAATTCACCAATTTTAGATAGTATTAAATTAATTAAAAATTCCCATAAATCATAAATCCTATTATTAAATAATAAACTTTTCCAAAAGTTCAAAATTACCCTCATTTTAGAAAAGTGGGTGTTACAAACTGACCCAATCAAGACTTGTGGGCTAAGTATCACTCGACCGACTTTGCCTTACGGCGTTTCCTGACTTAAACTCAAGATGACTCAAAATCCAACTTATGCAACTTACGTGCCGATAACTTAAGACTCGATGCCACATTTCGTGCCGGAGCACATCGCCTACGTTGAAGCCAAATCTTAGGCCCAATATTGTGTTCTAACTGAACACACACATTCAACTCGAATCAATCCAAAGGCACACATGCGGGTTGCCATCATGCCGACTCATCTATATGAACTAGTCACTAACGTCCAACGCTATCCTGGACTCTTTAGCTTTTGTTAGACGGACGCTCCTTCGGTGCGAGGTAGCGAGCCTCCCGCTGACAGTCCCCATCTAAACCGTACGGTCATCTAGCAACAGCCTATATATGTTTCTCAAGAACCGGTCCCTTTGGCCGCCTGGGTCACCGTTCGAGGAAACTCCACCTTGTCGACAAGTTGTCCATGACCATGCAAGACTCGACTCAAACTGACGTCTCACACAGTCATTTTACCTCTAGTATTACCATCTCTTTCAGGGCCTAGTTCAATACTTCTCACATCTGAGACCGTCTCGACAACCCATAGTCGCGAGCATTCTTCTTTCTTTGCCCTATCATTTCCTTCAACTCAGGAACAACTATTTGAAGTCCATTTTTCTAAACTCAATAAATCAACCGTAGCCCGTGCCTTAGAAATAATAAGTCCGTGATATCCTGTCTTATACTAATTTGTGTTTCTGGGTGACTCTACCGTCCAAGACATACCTATACAACAGGCCTTGCGATCGAAAAACTAAGTAATTTCGACAACCGCAGAAAGCATGAGACAGTGCTTAGAAAGGACTTTGATAGCCTAACATAACTCAGCCTAACTTAATCGGGCAACAACTTGACGAGCAAGGACTGCGTCAAGCCTTGGACGATGGAACCGTGCATGCTTTATGAAGCGCTTTTGCGGGCGACGCCTATGACTTAGACTAACTCTTAGCTTGTGACGAAGACCAACTTTTCCTTCTCCCAAGCCACGGGACGAAGGACCGAGTGCCATTTTTAAAGCACGTCGTGCACCAACTCTAAGTCGACCGTTGGACCTTTCCATATTCTAACTCAATTCGACCCATCGGGATTATTCTCTTAGCTATGTTGATTCGTCTCTTTTATTATCAAGTCTACTTGTGCAAGTTGAAAATATGTGATTTATTATGTGAAGGCTAAGATGAGGCAAGTTCACCGAAACTACCCCAACTGAGCGAGGAGTCGCCTCGATCGATGTCACCCTCAGTTTTCATGAACAGGGGTATTTTGGTCATTTTTCCACCTTAGAATTATTTTAGAATTATTTATTTATTTATGATATTACTTTGGGGTTATTTAAGTCGGGTTCGAATTTTAACTCAATCCGACTTGTATCGGGGACCCGGGGTAGTTTTGACTCTAGTGGGACCCACACATTAGTTAGCCATGGCCCACATGATATTAATTTTAGTTAGTGGTTAGACTAATTATTTATGGGTAGGGTTTGGTTAGATTAGAGATTTTAGAATGACTAAAATAGCCTCAACTTAAACCATTTCCTAATATATAATCAATAGATTAGTGGGAGGGCATTTTAGACGTTTCAAATAGGAGGAAAACCAAGCCATCATGGCCGGCCCTAGCTAGGAGAGAGGAGAGCCTCATTTTGTTATTTTTCTACTTTATTTTTCTCTCTATTGTTCTTTCCCAAATTTTAGAGAGGTTCCTATAGATTTTTCTCCACCAAATCAATCCATTCCTCCACCCAACCTTTTTCTATTCTTCTCTACTCAAGCCAAGGAGGGAGCTAGCCAAGTTTGGGAGGATTCGGAGCTCGTTCGTGTCCATTTGGGATTCCTACGTGTCGGGGTCGCAACGGAAGGGTTTTTCCTAGATTCGATCTACCGGGAGGTATAAATCCCTTCTCCTTTTCATTTCTTCATGCATATAGGATGATTTTAGACCCATAGGAATGACCCCCATGGTTGTGTCTCCATTTGTGTCCATTTCGTGTCTATTTGGAGACTTTTAGGTGTGTCCTATGTGTGGATTGTGTCCTAGTGGGAAAAACCCTATTTTTGGACACCAAGTGTTTGTGTCTATGTGTAAATGATTTATTAGATATTTAAATCTCAGATTTGTGTTGTTTAGAGATGTGTTTTCAATGTATCATATTGTATCATAATTATTTATCTATATATATTGTATATATATATATTTGGTTATATATATTAATGTCTATATATTTATATGTATACATTGGTGTGCCAATATGTGTAATTATTTGTGTTTGTGGGTGAGGGAAGATTCGGCCAAGAGAGGGGAGGATTTAGAATGGTGGTTGAATGTTGATATGTATGTGTGTGTTTGTGTATAGAGGAAGTGAGAGATTGAGTGTGAGGGAGTTTGAGAGGAATAGAGAGAGTGAGAGATTATTGATAGAGATGAGGGAGTGAAGGATCAGTGAGAGGGGAGAGCTGCACTGCTGCAACAGCAGCTTGGTATCAGTCCCTCACAGGGGACTGATTCCTGAAATCAGTAGCAGTCCCCACAGGGGACTGTTTGGAATTTCAGTGAGAGGGAGGAAGGGGACAGCCCTTGTTCAGTGGCAGTAGCAGTAAGGTTACTGCTATTTAATAGCAGTGAAAGGGGGGAAACAGCCTATAGAACAGCCCCTTAGAGTTCAGCTTTAGGAGCAGTTGTAGGAGCCAATTCAGTCCCATTTGGATAGTCCAAATTGACACCCATAGCAGCCCTACAAACCTGTCCCAAACAGTCCTATACCAGCCCCTAAATCAAGCCCCCATATCAGCCACAAACCTGTCCCTATTTAGTCTAAATTGGATGGCCACTTAGCCTCTAAACCTGTCCACAAAATCAGCCATTAAGCTGTCCTAAAATAGCCCCTTAGATCAACCTATAAGCTATCTCAAACCTGTCCTAAACCTGGCCCCATTGACAACCTATTAGCAGTCCTAAAATCAGTCCTATATATGCCTATATGTGTGAGTATATATAAGTGTCTATAGGGTGTGTATATATATGTATATATAATATATATATATATATATATATATATATATATATATATATATATATATATATATATATATATATATATTTTTATATATATATATATATATATATATATATATATATATATATATATATATATATATATATATATAGCAATAGCCTATAGGTGTTAGCCTATATGTGAACCTATAGGTAAGAGCCTATATGTGACCATATGTGAGTGAGTGAGTGAGTGAGTTTGTATGTGTGAGCGTTTAGCTAGATGTGAGAATGGTATAAGGGTAAGGTAATGTTGAATAACCAACATGTGTCCTAAGATGGGCTAGATATCTAGGAAACCCAAATTACTTGGTAGGTAAACCATAGATAGGATAGTATCTAGCTACCCTAAGGAGCCTAGGCTAGTATCTTGAGTATTAGCAGGATTTCCTTTGTAATGGGCAAGGTATCGGGAATACCTTGTTAAGGGTAAGTATAGGTATTTACCTAGAAGCTAAGGTAATTAGGGTGTAAGGTATAGTTAGAAATTGTTTGTCTTGGTTGGTAATGGTCAATAATAGCGCTCGTAGACTAGTTTTGACTTCGGTTGACCATTTTGACCAAAAGTCAACAAAAGTCAACCGAGAGTCAAACTTAGCCTATAAGTGACTAGAATTGACCGAAAGAAAACTAGAGTTGACCCGTTGACTAAAAGTCAACAGTTAGTCAACATTAGCCTAGTTTAACCTAAGGTTGACCCAGGGTTGACTCAGTGTTGACCAAAGTTGACTTTTTGACCAAAAGTCAACTGTAAGTCAACATTTGATCCCGTTTGACCTAGTTTGACTTGGATTGACTCCTAGTGACATAGTATGATCTAGTGTGACCTAGTATGACCCAGTTTGACCTAGTTTGACTTAGCCTTGCATATCATGACTTAAATTAGTTTCCTTTTCATTATAAAACCCTGTTTAACTTATAGTATCTCATTTTAGGTCTATGATTGCTCTGAGCGTCTGTTCACCTTATCAGCTCAGGACCACATGCGAGTACATTCACTCATAGTTTTCATTGTATTGATATCTACTATATCCGATTCAGTTGTAGTGTCTTACTTGATTCCCGACACAATAGTTCACGGACTAGTATACGTCGGATCCTGTCATGAGATGTTATTCTTGGACTTTCTTGGTATATTGGTACGTGATATTTTGTGTTTCGTGTACTTATATAGACATCGATTTGGGAGTGGGCTGGCCCCCTACTTTTGAATCCCGTGTCATGACGTGCCATGTCCGGATCCGTGATACTATTCAGGAATGGGGGAATTATTAGGGATTATGTGATCAAAGCCTCTTGTCACTATTTTACTTACGCCACTCTCACCTCATGTAGGGTGTAGCAGATAGCTCCGTGCGCTTATTATCCAGGTTGGCCGGCATGACTTTTCGTGAGATTATCGTGGATTATCGGGCCAAGTGGATAACTTGTCTTGTCACTTACCTAAAAGCCGATTACATATCGCTCTAATAGTTCAAATCATATTGTAAGTCCTAAAAATCAAGTTGCATCCATCAAATAGGTAGAGAAGTCTAAATTGCGCACCCTTCAATAAACTGCGCTGGAGACAGACTGTGCTACAAATCAAACGTGCGAGGCTGAACTGCGCTAAAGCCCGAGCGTGCTACGCTGACGTGGCAACGCCATCATTATCTGACAAGAAGATCAAATCTTCTGACAGCCTGACAGCCCGAAAAGCGAGGAGTCTGTTCGTTTCCTGTGCAGCACGGCGCTCGAGAACAGCTGTACAGTCCAGCGCAGTCTGCCAGTCCAACATGAGCGCAGTCTGCCAGTCCTATATGAGCGCAGTATGCCAGTCCAACCTCAGCGCAGTTTGACCATGTCCGAATCCTAGCGCTATCCATTGACAAGAAGGGAGCGCAGTCTGAAGCTAACGCTATTCAAGTGGCGCGATCCATCAAACTTGTTGAAGATAACTGACATTTATTACGTGGCTTACATGCCATCAATTGCTCGCCACGTGGCAACCGTCTGTACACGACCAAGCGCATTTCAATCAAACAATGCCATACATCTGAATACGGTTAGCCCACGATCGAACAACTGCCCAATGGCCAGCGCAGTTTGCAGTCTGCGCAGTCTGTCTCCAGCACAGTTTATTGTGCGCAATCCAGAATAACTATAAAATAGTTATTTCTAGAACTCTATAAATAGAGTTTCAAGTTCTTCATTAGGGGGATCATTATTCAAGATCATCAGATATCGGGAGTTCTCGTCCAAGTGCTGTTGTATTCTTCAGAGGCTATCGTCTTCAAAGTTCACATCGTCCAAGGGATAAAGCGAACGTCTTCAGATCGAATTTCTACAGTTGTACTTTCCCAAAATTTATTGTACTCTTGTACTATTCTTTAAAGTTTGTGAAATAAAAGACTTTTGTTTTTGCAAACAAAATGGCGACTCTGCTGGGGACGACTTTCTCCTCCGACGAGGAAGTGACAACTCAATGTGACGCTGCATCTATCAGAAAGACGCAGAAGACGCTGGTTGTGAAGGTCAACCAGACTGCCTACGAAGCGATGATCAACTCTGGGACTACTCGGTGCACTGTGGCCTCTGCCAAGAGCAAGGTCCATTCAGTGTGGACCCCGAAGTCCTTTGCGCAGCCTGTTGTTTTTTCTGACAGGAGGCCAGTATCCACTTCTGCTCCTACGCAATCCCTCACCCTCTCTGCTAAAGCGCAATCCAGAGCTTCTACAGCCCATGCGCAGCACACTACTCCTCTTACCACAGCACAATCTATAACTTATGCTGCTATGGCAAAGTCCAAGATCCCTTTCCCTCTGGCGCAGTTGGCGACCTCTGTCCCTCTTGCGCAATCCACCACTCCTT
Organism: Iris pallida; assembly: GCA_029216955.1. NCBI lineage: Eukaryota > Viridiplantae > Streptophyta > Magnoliopsida > Asparagales > Iridaceae > Iris > Iris pallida. The sequence continues at coordinate 2,877,223 of JANAVB010022398.1, forward strand.
CAACCAGAGCGCAACCTAAGCCCTCTGTAGTCAAGGCTTCACTTGCTGTTTCTTCCAAAACACATGTTGCACCTCCTGCTGGTGGCTAAGGAGCCCTCTGTCATCATCTCCAGAGGGCAAGTTGCTGCCTCGTCTGTTCCTGTGTAACCCATAGGGGGTAGTCTTTTGACTATTCTTCCTCCGTCTCAGCACAAACGGAAAGGCCCTTTGGTCTTTTCTCAATCTTTTGAAGTCCAAAACCTGGAAAACAACAGAGGCAAACGCTCTTTAGCCAACCCTTCTTCACAAAATAATAAAAAAAGGCCCTTTGGTTTTTTCTCAGTCTTCTCCGATTTTTACCTCAGAAGATCCATCTGAACGTGCCTCGGCACCAAACAATACAAAAACTCTCTCAAACAAGAGTTCTTCTTTCCCTGCTAAAGAGAAGAATATTGATCAGAGAGACATTTTGCCTACTCCAGTAGCACACTTCCAAGATCTCCCAACTCTTCGAATATCCCGCTTAAAGCAGGGGAGATTGCTAGTATCCTAGACAGAAGCCCCTGGGGGTGAATTTGCCGATTTACGAACTTATCTAAATAAACGCAAGCAACCAATGCCGAAGGCGAACTTGTATCAAAAATAAACTTCCAGGAGGAAAAATCCTGATACCTATGCCAACGAGTTGAGTAATTCTCTGTATACTCACGGGACAAAGCATCTGAAGAATCGAAATCATGTTCCGAATGTCGTCAAAGATCTTCGGGAATACCTCAAGCAGAAGCGGAACAACACCTCAACACCTCCAATCCAACCATTGGAACACCATTATAATCACAAGGTGGTTATTAAGTGTTGTTGCCAGACGACAAAACGATCTGTCTTCGATCGTTTAACTTGTCAACCAATGTCAGAAGACGAAGACAAGGTGCTCTATGCCTCTATAAATATGGCTTCCCGAGATACTGGAGGTAGGAAGTGTTCAAAGCACGGCAAACCCCGTAAGCCCAGTCAACGATATCTGGATTTACTCCATGAATCCTCTGAAGGATTATTCCGACACACCCGATCCCGAAGTCGAGATACAGTCGGTCATAGGAATCTTCTCCAAGATCCCTCTGGTCACTTCTCCATTTCTTACCAAGGGGATGATTCTTTCTCTGATTATGATGCATATAGCGAAAGCTCTGAGCAGACAGTATCTTCTACTGTACCTAGAGAAGTGTCAGCCTATGTTGTTACTGAAGATCCAGACGCTTCTAGTTCGGCAAGTCAAGAGCAACGAATCGCCGCACTGGAAGATAAGTTGAAGACCATGGCTGAAATGATCACAAGTATGCATACTGTTATCATAGCTCAACATACAGTATCACCGACTGCACCTGCTGTCAATCCCGAGATTATAGCATCATCGGTGCCTGTCAATACAGGTCTGGGGTACCATCTCCTCCAGTAGCCTCAATACCTATTCAAGTTATACCCAGTCATTCAGGGACTGGGGGTAGTACTTACCATGTTGTTCCTCCTCCTAACCCGGTAAGCCAGCCTATTACTTCTCCGTTCTCAGGAGATGCCAATGAGGCTATAAAACTACTACGTAATCAGTTCGAGGCCTTTAAAGACAAAGATGGTCTACAGAGGCTGGGGATCAAACAACCTTATCCAGTGGAATGGAAGGAAGTCCCATTCCTTCTAAAGTATAAAATTCCTACGATCACGCTGTTTGACGGCAGCACCTCTTCGAGTTAGTTTATTAACCATTTCGAGGTAATGACTGTCCAGCTCCAGCCAAGCGATGCTCTTTTTACCAGAGTCTTCGTCGGTTGCTTAGCCGGCACAGCATATGATTGGTACCGCAGCCTGTCTGACGGCTCTATCACTTCATTTGCCGGGCTCAAGCAGATGTTCCTGGAACGATTCTACGAGGGTATCAACGATATGACTATATCCGCCCTCAACAAGATCAAGCAAAGACATAATAAAACTACTGAGAGTTTCATTGAACGATTCCGACGAGAAACACTCAAAATGCCTCCCGGAACCCCATCTGTTGTAACGATAGACACTTGTTACTCAAACTTATTGCCTATCATCAGCATGTGGACGGGGTCAACATAGTTCCAGGACTGGCCGTCATTCATCATCAATGCTAAACCAGCCGAAATTAGCGCTGAGAAGTTCAAACAGTTGGGGGTACACATGTCTAACCCTGATCAAGATGAGTCTTCTCCATCCGGTAGCGATAATCGCCAAAATAACCGCAAGGACAAAGAAACCTTGAACATCAACCTCAAGAGCAAGGAATCTTTAGCCGTTAACGTGGCTCAACCCACGTCTACCTCTGCTCCTTCTACACCCCCATCAAAAAAACCTCGCCCAAAAGTAGAGTATTCCTTTGATGAAAATGATACAGCGAGCATCTTGATTGTTTGCTTAAGAGCAATAAATTGCAACTTCTTGAACCGAAGAAGCCTGATGAAGTCGGTAAGACTGACCACCCTAAGTACTGTATTTATCACAGGTTTATAGGGCATCCTACTAGCGCATACTATGTGCTCAAAGGCAAGATTCAAGAGTTGGTCAATGCCGGTGTCATCACTCTCCAACAGGATGAAAAGACTGTTACGGCCAATATAATTTCTGTACGGTTCAGTGATTTCCTGCCACAAGTGGTGCAGAGTGGCATCATCCCCATTCCCAGGGCCACTCTGGAGATTAAAATCTTTTTCCTCCACGAAGTGAAGGTCTTGTCCCCTTATCCCTTGATAAAGGCGAGATTATGTAGATTCATCCTGATGTTGTTTCAGATTTCGAAGTTTCTTCTTCCTCAAAGCAAAAAGAACGCTCTAAGGGCAAGACAAAGAGCTGAATATGGTGTCTTTTGACCCTATAGTTGAAGAAGAGATCCTATTGGGCACCAGGTCAGGGAAAACCTATCTACGGGAGCATCCCGAAACTAAGGAGGATCTTGCTTCGTCTTCCGAGGCTGTTCCAGTGCAACCTGTGTCTACAGAGGGCATCCCTTCTACATCTTTATCGGTTGTGGAACCAACTCTTCCTAAACCAATAGCAGCCGACAAAGGCAAACAACAAGTCTGCTTCGACAAAGTTTTGAAGAAGTCTTCCCCCTCTGGACTTGAAAAGCCATATAACTTTGACATATTGGCTCAATTAGCCAACACACCAGCCAGGCTATCCATCTTCGAGCTCTTACGCCTCTCTAAAGAGACTCGAGAAACACTGAGTGAGGCTTTGATGCAGGCAGACACTTGCCTAACTCTTCTCAAGAAACCTGAGTCGGAACCTGTCTCTTGTCTCCACTGTCACAGTGTGTTGGAATTAATTCCAAACATCACCTTCACACAAGATGACATGTTGATGGAAGACAACCGACATGACCGTCCTCTCTACTTTACAGGATATGTCGACACCATGAAGGTCGATCATATTCTGATAGATCCAAGGTCAGCACTCAGCATCATGCCGAAGACGATGTTGGATGCTCTAAAGATTCTAGTGTATAGCCTCTCTGACACTATCACCACCATCCTGGGATTCAACCAGGGAAGGAGTGAACCTTTAGGTAAGATACGCCTAAAACTCCAAATTGGCAATCTTCGTACGAAGGTGACCTTCTACATTATAGACAACCATGGTTGTTCCTACAATGCTCTTCTAGGGAGACCATTCCTTCATGAACACAACATTGTTCCTTCTACTCTCCATCAATACTTCAAATACGTTGATGATAAAGGAGAGGTCCAAAAAGAAGTTGCGGATCTCTACCCTTTTAAAGGCGTTGAAGCATATTATAATGACGCTCGCATGTACAAAGAAGAGTTTATGAAGGTAGTTTTGGTCATGGATGGTGAGGAAAAACAAGAAGCAGTGCCCAATGACACTCTCATCATACCTGTCAAAGGACGTGTTTCTCATCCTCAATCCTCCAAACCACTGGCCATTCATCTGCCAGCCCAGAAGCAATCAATTGGTGATAATCATGATAAAAGAAAGCTCACCTCTTCTGAGCCACTGGTTATCGACTTACGTCATAATAAAGATAAAAGGGAGCTCACATCTTCTGAGCCACTGGTTATCGACCTCTGTCGTAACAAGGATAAAAGGGAGCTCACCTCTTATGAGTCGCTTGTTATCGACCTTCGTCGCAACAAGCCTAAACCTCTTTGCTCTTCTGTTCCTCCTCTTGTAATCGATCTGACCAAGTCGGCTAAGGCTAAAGGTCCTGTTGTAAATATGGATGTACAAATCAATGAAAAAGCATCTATTTTCTAGTATACTGATGTCATTTATCATACTAAATGCTATTTGGATATGCTAGACAGCTTTCAGTCATTTACAATAGGGGTCGTACAATCCCTTCAGACGGAAGTATTATTTGAACATCCAGATGACTCATATTTTATTGTCCCTTCTCGAAAGAGAGGTGAGAGTCCAATACTTTTTAGTAAAGGGCCAGAACAAAAATTCAGCTATACGGATGATAGCAAAAATAATGATATGGGACGTCTCCAACTTCGTCGTTATAGTCAATAATCAAAAGACATCATCCGAAAGATGGGTTATGACTTCAAGAATGGCCTCAATTATGGCAAGGGTAGATGAACTCCTATCCGTACGGTTGTTCCGAAAGGAAAATCAGAGATGTACTACAGCAGGACAAAAAGAGGTCTCGGATATACTTTACCTCCGGTCTTATCTCCAGAAGTCCCGATAATGAGGAACGCTCTAACTCTTCTGATTCCTGATCATGGGATTCTGATACCAGCATCGGTCAAGTTTATCGATTGATCATATCTTCTAACATGGTCTTCGCTGAACTCTCAGAAGGCTATGATGAGGATATCGAAGAAAATCCTGAAACAGATCCTTTGGCTCAACGAATGGATACACAATGGGAACTCCGATTCGAACAACGAGAACCTCCTACCGAAGATCAATTGGTTCAAATTGATGTAGGATAAAATGGGCCACCTCGTCCAATATTCATCAGCAAGAACCTCCCAGAGGCAGATAGGCAAGAATTAATTCTTTTTATTCGAGAATATATTAATGTCTTTGCTTGGAATTATGAAAACATGCCAGGTTTACATCCCAAAGTTGCTACTCATAAACTGAATATTTTGCCTAATGTAAAGCCAGTCAAACAGCAGCAAAGGCAATTCAAGCCAGAAATGATGGACGCAATTGATGATGAAGTCAAAAAGCTCATAGCTTGTGGCTTTATTCGAGAAGAACAATATCCTGATTGGGTAGCTAACGTTGTCCCAATCTTAAAAAAACTGGCAAAATTTGAGTTTGTATTGACTTTCGGGATCTTAATAAAGCTTATCCAAAGGATGAATTTTCTCTCCTTATTACAGATGTCATGATCGACAACACTTGCGGGTTCGAAAGGATATCCTTCATGGATGGATTTTCTGGATACAATCAGATTCGGATGAATCCTGAAGATAAAAAACATACTTCTTTCCGCACTCCTCACAGAGTTTATTGTTACACTGTGATGCCATTTGGTCTCAAGAACGCTAGTACAACTTACCAACGAGCTATGAGTACCATCTTTCGAGATCATCTGCGCAAGACTGTCGAATGTTATATCAACAATATTGCTGTCAATAGTCGTCTAAAGGAAGATCACATACAAGATTTAAGAACTATCTTCAATCTAATGTGCCAACATCAGTTAAAAATGAATCCCACCAAGTCATTCTTGGGTGTCTCTAGTGGTAAATTTCTCGGCTTCGTCATTACCTCTAAAGGTATACACGTGGATCCTGAGAAGATCAAAGCCATTCAAAAGATACGTCCTCTATGCAACTTAAAAGAGCTACGAGGATTCCAAGGTCGACTTGCATACATCAGGAGGTTCATTTCAAATCCGTCTGGACGCTGTAGACCGTTTACTTAATTAATGAAAAAGGGTGTATCTTTTGTTTGGACTGAAGAATGTCAACAAGCATTTGATGATATAAAACGGTATCTGATAAACCCACCAGTTTTAGTACCACCGATCTCAGGCATACTATTCTTAATGTATTTTCGCGCTATGGATCATTCATTGGGTGCTTTACTTGTCCAGAAGAACAAAGAAGGCCATGAACAAGCCATCTACTATCTTAGTCGTACTATGATCGGTGCGGAACACCGTTATAGCCCGGTTGAGAAAGAATGCCTAGCTTTTATGTTCGCCATTCAAAAGACTCGGCATTATATTATTGGCCAAACCATTCACGTCATTTCCCGAGTTAATCCTCTTCGGGTACTGATGAAGAAGCCCAGCACACTCAATTCTTGACTGGCTACATGGGCCATTTTGCTAGCCCAATACGACATGATTTATGTTTCGCAAAAGTCTATTAAAGGTCAAGCACTGGCTGACTTTTTAGCAGCTCATCCTGTTCCGGAGACATCTAAGCTTTATGACGAAATTCTAGATAAAACATTAGAATCAAACATGATCTCAAAAGAATTTCCTACCTGGCATCTGTTCTTCGACGGAGCATCCCGAATCGGACCAAATATGACCATTATTATAGGAGTTAGAATTATACTAGTCTCTCCAGAAGGATTAGCTATCCAAAGTGCTTATTCCTTAGATCAACCATGCTCTAACAATGTGGCTGAATACAATGCTTTGCTTATTGGACTCCAACTAGCTAAACAGTTGGAAGTCGAATATCTTAAAGTCTATGGCAATTCTAAACTGGTTGTCAATCAGGTTAGAGGAACATACAAAGTTCTCCATCAAGACCTAGTGCCCTATCATGAAGCTGCAATTTACATGGCTACATCATTCAAGGCTTTCTTCATTGAATATGTCCGACGAGCTTACAACACTGAGGCAGATGCTTTAGCTAATTTCGCAGCAGTCTTAGCAATTCCCGTCAAAAGACAACAAGTGGTTGTTGTTTCCAACAGAGAGTTGTTCTGCATTGAAAACAATCGCAACATTGAGTTCAGTAATTTCGCCGAAGTCAATGTTATCGATGAAGATTGGAGAGCCCCTTTCATCGACTTCGTAGTTCATGATATACTTCCTGAAGATCCTAAGGAGGCTACGAGTATTCGTCGACGATCTCTTCGATTCTACTATAATCAGACCACCAAGACTCTCTATCGAAGGACTTATGACGGCCTACTTTTGCGCTGTCTTGCTGGTGATGAAGCAAAGCAAGTATTACGTGAAGCTCATGATGGTGTCTATGGAGCACATCAACCCGGCCCTAAACAACAGGATCGTATCCGACGAATGGGTTACTACTGGCCCTCTATGGTGTCTGACCCCATCGAATATGCAAAGAAATGTCGAGCTTGTCAAATCTATACAGATTTCATCCATCAACCGTCGGAATTTCTTCATCCGACTGCTGCTTCCTGGCCTTTTGAAGCTTGGGGTATGGATATTATAGGTCCTATCAATCCTTATTCTTCTAAGGGACATCGGTTTATACTAGCAATAACTGGTTATTTCTCCAAATGGGCTGAAGCTATACCATTGGCTGAAGTCAAAACCAGCAGCTTCATCAACTTTGTCAAACACCATGTTATTTACAAGTTTGGTGTACCTTGACGAATCATTCACGACAATGGACCTCAGTTCATCAGTCAAAAGTTCACCAGGTTCTGTGACGATTATTGGATTGACAATGTTGCTTCTACATCTTACAACCCGGCTGGTAATGGCTGGGCTGAAGCCTTCAACAATACTATTATCAAGCTCCTTAAGAAGTTTGTGTCTACTAACAAACGGAATTGGAGTGAAAATCTTGGAGAATGTCTATGGGCCTATCGTACTACGGTCCGTAACCCCACAGGCTGTACACCTTTCTCTCTGGTTTACGGTTGTGAAGCAGTTCTACCTCTGGAACTTCAAATTCTTTTCTTAAGAATTACCATCGCTAATGAACTTACTACGGAGAACAATGATCTTCTTCGACTTCAAGAACTGGAGGCGCTCGACGAGAAGCGGTTATTGGCTCAACAACATATTGAATTATATCAAGCCCGCATCTCGAAGGCTTTTAACCGTAAAGTTAAAATCAGAGCCTTTCAGAAAAGAGAACTCGTTCTAACAGTCAGACGTCCCATGACTATGACTCACATGAGCAAAGACAAGTTCGATGCAAAATGGGAAGGGCCTTATATCGTGAGTAAAGTCTTCTCAAAAGGAGCCTATCAACTCACAGAGCTAGACGGTCGAGTGGCGATGATGCCTATCAACGACAAATTCCTTAAACAGTACTATGTATGAATGTAAAAGGAATTTCTTATAAATAAGACAAGACAGTTCATAAATAAATTTTGATTTTATTTCTTCATAAACGGTATTATATAATATCAAGGACGAGAATCACTATCGTCCCTTTTAAAGACATGATGAGGACCACTGCCGTCCTTTTCAAAAATATAGTCGACAAAAGAGCCGAGGACATCCTTGCTCGATTTCACTAGAAACGCGCAAGCGGCCATCCTCATAGCCTCCTCTTCTTCAGTCTTTCCTGGCTCAACCAGGAAGTCCAAGATATCCTGTGGCGGCTTGGGTGCCGACGAACCTTCGCCCGCCTCCGTCTGCTTTGGCTGGGTTGGCTCGGCTGGACGTTACTCAGTGACTTCTTCGATCTTCGGGATGACCTCAGCCTTCTTGGATGTATCTCCAGACGACATTTTGTGTTACAATTGAAATTGATCACTCCATCTAAATTTCTGTTCTACTTATAGACATAGATTCTTGAGACAGTCGATTACGCGAACCGAAGCGACGAATTCTTCACAACATTCATTCCATTCATTTGACGGTTCATCCATTCATTCCATTTACTACGATGGTTCACCCGTTCATTTTATTCATCCGACGGTTCATCCGTTCATTCCATTCATCCGACGGTTCACCCGTTCACCTATTCATGCCATCTAATTGACGGTTCATCCGTTTATCCTGACGATTCACTTCGTTCATACATTCTGACGACTCATCCGTTCATCCATATCAACAACTTGTCACGTCTTTATTACCTCTGATTAAGTTGTCTACCGAGATAATAATATTCAAAAAAAGTTATATTTTTGCCATGTCCACATTACCTCTGAGCAGATATAATGAATATAATTATTTTCTAAATCAAGAAATATATCATGTCCTGAACCTCTGAATATATTTTCTATCGCTATTATTTATATCCATAATGGGATATGCAACAAATAATAGAGCCACAAAAATAGTGTCTTTTTATAGATCAAGATAAAAGACGTTACAAAAAGACATATCACAAAGAAAAAAATACAGAAAGTTTTTTATTCAGCCGGAGGAGTCATCAGATTAGCTATCTGCTGCTTCAAGCTTTGGAGTCGTTCATCACGAGAATCCAGCACCCGTCTTCTAGCCTCTGCCATTCCAGATTCAGCGTCAAATGTTGGCAAGGTGACCAGTCGACGAGCGATTTCATCTTGATGAAACTTAACAAACTCATTCTTCTCATGGGTCAGAACGTCCGGCTGCTGAACTGCGGCTTGATGTTGTGTGGTCTCTTCTTCAAGAGCAAGTTGAACGATTCTCAACTCCTCTTAAAGTCGAGCATACTCTGCCTTCAGATCAGCAACCTTCTTCTCTTTCTTCCCAGCAGTAGATGCTACTATATCCATCTGAGAATCAAACTCTGAAGACTTCGTAGCGAAAGTGTCCAAGAAAGTCTTAAAATCAGCTTTCAAGACCGCAGCTTTTTGAGTCATTCTTTTGAACTCAGCATTCAAGAGTGGCTCTACCTTCCCTCGATTAAGATCTTTGTAAATCTTGATTGATTCCTCCAGCTCATCCAGCACATGTTCAAGGTAAGCAGCCTGAGCTTCATCGCCTTGATCTCGGATGCCGCCAATCAGATAAGAAGTTGGACTTCTGACAGTGATGAAACCAACATTTTCTTTACCCATTACCCTTTCTACTAAAGGTCCTAAGGAGGTGAAGAAGAAATTGGTGAAGGAACCAACTACAAATTTATTGGTAGCTACTGCACTAGGTGTAGCAGCTATTCCTACAGAAGCTTCAGCAGCAGATGCTTGTGAAGGCGGAAGTTCGGCTTCTTGAACATCGGTCGTAGCCTCTTTTGACAAATGAGCCATTGTAGAGCTAGTGGTCCCTCCTAGATGTTTTTCTGCGAAATCAAGTAAACATCATCAGTTTGCTGTCACTAAGGACTATCAGAAAAAAAGATCAAAATGAAGACAAGCTTACCAAAACTGGGTTTAGTGACAAGATTGTCATTTAATGAAATATGCTGGAGCCTCGCGGAAGTAGTTTCAGACATTACTGCCTGACTACTTCCCGCTTCGGAGCCGCCTGATAGATGACGGCTGCCGCTGGCTATCGCCTATGTCTGCACTATATCAGTGCATACCGGAAGAATCGGAGACAGTTGAATTTCTGCATGAATGAAAGTTAAAACATCAGTCATCTGATCTGTAAATGAAGATTACCAAAATAAGTCAATACCTCTTTGATCGGTGACAATAGTTTCCTCCGGTGCTACTTCATTAGCAGCATTCTTCTCCTAGGATGCATGGACAACAGCATCCTCTTCAGGAATTAGATTGTTATTAACATCCTTCGCCGATGTCTCCTCGTCATCTGTTTCCTCTTCTTGTGCTTCCTCATCATCACTTGCATCGACTGGATTTATGTTATAGAAGCCGAAGTCACATCCATCCAGAGCTTCGATCATCAGTCGATCTTCTTCAGCACGACGCGATCTTGGTGTAGCTGGAAGATGAGTAGCTTCCATTGCAAGTGTAGGAGATGGCAATACTTCGACAGATGATTCCGACTCATTGATTATGGTTGGAGTTGCAGCCGCTTCTTTTTCTGCAGCCTCATCTTTTGCCTCCGCGGTCTCTTCTCTTGTGTCTGCGACCTTGTCCCTTATCTCTATACTGGTAGCTCCTTCTTGTGTATCTGTTACCTGCCTAGGCTCAGGAGCAGGCGTAGGTGAAGGCATCATAACCCCGGCAGCAGCACTTATCAGGGCAGATGTATGGATAGGTTTTGAGGGAGTGGTCATTTTCTTTCTGAAAGCTATTTTCTTTCTGCGTAGAGGTTCTTCAGGGCTCTCTACGTCTGCAGTGTGTGTTTGTCTTTGGATGGAAGTCGGGGTCATCGCCTCTTCTCTGTGAACTGACTCAGCCAGTTGTCGAGACTGCGATCGAGTAGTGACTCTTTTCGAAGAGTCTATAGCGGTCTTCTTCTTAGAGACATGAGAAGATGGTTCTTCTGCCTTCCTCTTCTTCTCCTTGATCGGAGATCTTGCAACTTTTAAAGAAATACGCAGCGGTTCGTAGACTTCTTCAGGAAAGTTGGCTTCCCTCGAAGCTTCTAGAGGTGCATCAGCCGGCTCGTGTTCTTCATCATTACCAGGAGGTAACAAAATAGGTGCTCCTTTTCTAAAATGTGTTACCGTCGTAAAGTTGTCTGTTAAATTGAAATTCTTAGCAAAAGTATTTGCTGACGTATAAAAGATCGAATAAGTATACAGCATGCGCGGGCCACGGTCGTTCCTTGTCGACATCGAGAACGTTGTCTTTGTGTCACGGGCATTGTAATAGGCCCAAGCCCGGGCTCCATCAATCAAATAACCTTTTCCCTGTAGGCATGTTATGGCATTGCCTACATGAAATTGGTCATAGTCGAATTGACGTGCAAAACGGCTTGGGAGATAAGGTTCAATATAACATTCATCTTCAAACCGGTATACTAGATGTGATGGCCGAATCGTCTTCAGCCAATCGAAGGTGGTACGGCCCAAGGGTGGCACTCTCACTGAGTCGATCATGTTTGTCGGCACATATTCATAACCGACTGGAGGTAGAACACAATAGAAGTTCCAACCTCTTCCCAGATTTAAGACTCGCCTGCAGTCTTTTAAAGTGGTATAGATCCACTTACATACAGAATATCTTCTTAGAAAACTGCCGTTCACTGTCCCCATAGCAGGGTTCATTAAGGAAGTATGGTGTAGAAGCAGCCATCCAAATAGATATGTATACGGCAGTTCCAACCGAGGAAAATGTCCCTTTTTGCCTTTTCCTCGAATCATCGAATCAACGAAGAGACGGAGGCCAGCGTTCATACTGCATGTCATTGCTGACAACAAATCCATCATGTAACCGAAAACTAGACGGACGACAGCAAACAGTACACCGCGATGGAAGCGGTCAACTGCACTGGCCCTAGGTACGACATATCGTCGAAGCCAGTAAGTAAGGAAACCTGCCAGTTGGGCTTCCTTCGACATGGGCCTGTAACCCATCCTCATGTAGCTTTCGACGATGTCTTCTTCCTTGAAAGGAGGATACTAAAGATCATCCTCAATCTTGATGTCCATCTCGTTATGCGTCTCCATCAACTCTATTACCTCGTTATTGCTAAGCGGTTTGAAGAAGTTGGGATTGCAGTTCTCATGTTCTTTAATCTTCTTTTCAATAATATGGTTGAAGAAACGATACAGCAACCACTTGGTCGAATAGCAAGTGCCGGCCGTACCGCTCTTGTAGTATAGAGAACAAATCTTGTAATGGCAGAGTAGCTCTTCAAAAACATCTACCATACTGGTGTTCTTCTTGCACAGTTTGTCAAATTCATCATTTGTCGGGACAAACTCTTTGTAGGGGATATCCCCCATTGGCAAGCCAGAGATGTATTTCATCTCATGCAAGGCTAATCCAATTTCTCCCTGCGGCGTCATGAAAGTCCCAGTCCTATAATTATATCTCTCCGCCAACGCAAGGAATAGATGTGGATTAGGAGGGAAGCCATAAACAGTGGCGTACACTGCCTGATACAGATCAATTTCTTTGAGCTGATCTTCAAATTGGACCAATATCCAATTGGCCACATAGATCCACCTTTTATTGTCCGGGTTCACAAGACCTGTCAACCGTAGATCTTGGTCCGGATATCTCCCTTCCACCTTCGCAAACTCATTTGCGAATATTGGAGTTCTTACTTGTAGCAGCAGAGAAGAATCTTCCGACGGAATGCAACCGGGTTTTAGTCCTCTGAGTAGGGAGCTATGTCGCTCAGAAGAACTGTAGAATACATCTTTATGGTCTGGCCCCTTCTTAACACAGATATTACCCACTCGGGCCTGCTGCAGTGGAGTTATGTCCCATTCCATTCTTCTGGGATAGCTCGCAAAAGCATATCTGGACAGAGGAAGACATATGGAGATCTCTGTCAAATATATCGTCTTCTCGCCCCTTCGGAAGATTTTCTGTTCCATGCGAGGCTTTGGCTGAGAATTCTTATCAAAAGCCTCACCAAACAAAAATAGAGGTTTCTTATGGGTGACAGTGTCAGCAGTCTAAAGAGGTTGTCGTTCATCAGACACAATAAAGTATCATTATCTTGCGCAACCAAGACAGCCTGCCGGGATGATGGTAAAGCATACTGAGGAAATGAGACGTGTAAGAGATCTTCCTTGAATTCTAATTCGGCCAGAGATCCTGCAAGAACCTCATAGTTTGGGTCTTCTCTGAGGTTAACTGCATTAATAAAAAGACAAATATCAGTATGTACAAAAGAAATTAAAAACTTCTTCACTTGCGCTGTGTGAAACAATCTATCAGATTGCGCCAGCACAGCCAACGTGCGCAAGACATCAGATTGTGCCAGCACAGCCAATGTGCGCAAGACATCAGATTGTGCCAGCACAGCCAACGTGCGCAAGACATCAGTTCATGCTAGCACAACCGACTTGCACAAAACATCAGTTTGCGCATCGATGCACAAAATGATGGATTGTGCTGAACATTTTGACAACGCTTTCCAACCGATTGCACAAAGATACAGTTTTTATAAAAATAAAAACTGTTGTACATGCAGCCGAAACCCTAAACAGGGTGGCACAAATGGTTGAGAATACCATCAATCTCTAGAAAGAGAGAGGCATGAAGGTTCGAAAACATCAAAAACCTTAAAAAGGGTTTCGATCATGGTTCTTCATTCACCTTGAAGAGCTGGGTGGCCCGTCTCGTGACGAGATACTCGCGGTGCAACACGAGTCGAAGGTTCGGCAGGAGCCTTTCCCTTCTCAGTGGCCGATCGCTTGGGCGCCATTGATGTCGACGACGAGAGGAGGAAGAAGAAGTCGGAGTAGGAGAGGAGTTTCTTTCTCTTGAGAAATCGAAAGCAAGTAAAGATTAAAAGAATAGAAGATGAAACTATTTGTAGTCTTCTCACAGAAACGTAACAGTCGCCTCCGATTGCGCCGCAAAAGACGGAGCTAATTCCTCCAAACGTGCAACCAAAGTGCAACTTGATTTCAAATTCAAAATTCAAAGTATTTCGAAACTTTGAATATTTTCAAAATTTGAAAACTTTGAAGGGGGTCTTGTAAGTCCTAAAAATCAAGTTGCATCCATCAAATAGGCAGAGAAGTATAAATTGTGCACCCTTTAATGAACTGTGCTAGAGACAGACTGCGCTACAAATCAAACGTGCAAGGCTGAATTGGGCTAACGCCCGAGCGCGCTACGCTGACGTGCCAACGCCATCATTACCTGATAAGAAGATCAAATCTTCTGACAGCCTGACAGCCCGAAAAGCGAGGAGTCCGTTCGTTTTCTGTGCAGCACGGCGCTCGAAAATAGCTGTACAGTCCAGCTCAGTCTGCCCGTCCAACATGAGCGCAGTCTGCCAGTCCTACATGAGCGCAGTATGCCAGTCCAACCTCAGTACAGTTTGACCAAGTCCGAATCCTAGCGCTATCCATTGACTAGAAGGGAGCACAGTCTGAAGCTAGCGCTATTTAAGTGGCACGATCCATCAAACTTGTTGAAGATAACTGACATTTATTATTCAAGTGGCCCACGTAGTTTGCAGTCTGCGCAGTCTGTCTCCAGCGTAGTTCATTGTGCGCAATCCAGAATAACTATAAAATATTTATTTCTAGAACTCTATAAATCGAGTTTCAAGTTCTTCATTAGGGGGATCATTATTCAAGATCATCAGAGATCAGGAGTTCTCGTCCAAGTGCTGCTGCATTCTTCAGAGGCTATCGTCTTCAAAGTTCACATCGTCCAAGGGATAAAGCGATCGTCTTCAGATCGGATTCCTACAGTTGTGCTTTCCCAGAATTCATTGTACTCTTATACTATTCTTTAAACTTTGTGAAATAAAAGACTTTTATTTTTGCAAACACGTATTTTACATTTATTATCGTATCTTATATCCTGCTCAGTTCTACTTTCAGTACTTTTCTCACCATGCTATGATATTCATTTACGCACATGCTCTACATACCTTTATGCTATACCTTGATTTGAGACTAAGTTCTGTTCAAGAGAAGGGTTACAACCCTGGTCCTTGTTTTAAGGGTTGTAACTCAGCTTCCGAATGGTTTCCAAGTTATCATATATCTTTGTCTTGTATTTCATTACACTATCTCTTATAGAATTTGTTAATTCATATGGAACTGCTGTTAGTGTTTGTACTTGCTCATTTTTCTGACAGGATACCGTTGATATTTTACAGATGATTCTGAGGCAGATTGCCCGACCTATTATGGGGACGGGTTAGATGGAGTAGACCTGGACCGTGGCTTGATAGTAGAGCCACTTGACTTTGCTCACCCAGAGTAGAGTAGCTTAGCTAGGTTTGCGTGGACTGTGATCCAGCTAGTGCCTTCAGTTTGTAGTATTTATATTATACTCTGTGATGTTGTGTTTAGCTTTGGACTTGTGTGGTTTTTGAACTCATTTCCTGCTTTCATCTATCTTATTTCTTTTTCATGCTATCTACCTTAGTTTTACTTTGTGGTTGAGACTATATTATTATGTCACATCTATTCGGAGTGTATATACTATACATGTACCTTTATCTGTTAGTCGTAGTATTTACAGACCCTATATACAGTATTCTACCGTCGATACTGCGGCGTAGACTGGACGTAACCACGTGCTCGTGCCCCTCTTCAGGGTGCGAGTCGTGACAATCGAGCCATGTCTCCGAGTAAGCCGTTGCAAGGCTAAGTCCGAACGCCATCGGTGTTTCGATTCCTCCGATTAACTGAGCGGGACGGGGCACTACTTCACCCCCATTGCTTGGACCGTAGGGCCCACAAAACCACACCCCATGCTATCTTCTATCAAATGCCAGGACCAGTGGGGGGCCCCCGACACGTGGCATCATTTCATGCGTCGGTCCCCTACCCGATCTGTAAGAAACTGCTCTTTGAAAATAGTGTCATTTGTGGGTGACAAGCATAAAGAGAAGTATGATAAAATAGATGGATAAAAAAAGGGCATTCATATTGAATAAACAAGATATTTAAATGTAAGATTGTCTAGCTCAATATTGGTGGGATGGGAGGGTTAAATAATTCACTTACATACGTTACTCTTTAACTCATCTTATGTTGGATAAATGTGTTTGTGATGAGATTTTTGAATTAAGATATGAGACATATTGTTCACCAACAAGGCATTTGAATTAGGAATTGATAAAGCGTCATTTTGATACCTCTGTATTGTAGCCAAATTTATATTAGAAAAAAATACGATACTCTAAATAATGTTTTTGATGACCAACAAGACATTTGAATTAAGAATTGATACATTTTTGTGTTCATTTGTGTCACATCCTAGTACTGAAATATGAAGGGGGGATAGACAAAGGATAACTACGCAATACTAAGTACTATGATACCCGCCATCACGATCTCCCTTCTCCCTCTCCATGTAAACCCCTCCCTCGCCCTTCTTCATCACACACATCCTCATCAATCTCCTTCTCCATATTTTTACCACCCTCATTTGCATCCATTGAATATGCTTACTGTCGCATCGAGCCGCCAAGCACCCCTATAGCAATCTCCTTCATCTCTTGCACACACTGCCACGACAAGCTCGCATCTACGAGCCTCGTCGTTGACTGCCTCTCATACCAACAATAGCCAACAAAGGATTGGGCCATGTTTCTCCCGCACCATCAACCAACATAAGCTCTGGCGCCTTGTTCCAATCTCTGTACATCCACATCTCCTTTCGCGATGCCTCTAATACTCTAAAAAACTCCCCAGGCACTTGCGATCCTCGTCGACTATTCTCGTTGTTCCCCAATGGGCCTTCGACGTGTCCTTGCAAAAATAGAGTATAAACTCTTATCTTTCCAAGTTTTTATCTTCCAAAACCGAGTTGTCCCAAGCTTCCTCTGCACCTCGACATGAACCCATCGCTCTGAAAGGTGCATAAAATATGATTCTCAAATACACGAAAGATTTTACCGGGCGATCACATAGAAATCATGAATCGTGGTGTATCTGCCTTTGATCGTTGTATTCGACCCCTACGACACGTACTCCTAACTTGGTATACTGTTGTCCATTGGTAGCAAAACTTGTACAATAGGATTTACAGAGTTTTTCCTACAATTAAGTTTGTGTCAACTTTAGGTGCCTATCTATCGAGAAACGTCTTCTTTGATGAAATTTTGATGAGAAATGTGAAAACACACAATTTTTTGGGTGATACCATCACCCATGACATGGTAATGATGTAGCGATGACTTTAGTGTTACAAAATCTTTATCATAAATGATAAAATTTATGATAGAATTAAAAAAAAATAGAATATCTTAAATGTGAAATTTGGATAAATATGTTATCTGTAACACTACAATCACTGTTACGTCTATGCCATGCCAACGCCACGTTTTAATGTTCGAGAATCGATCACAAATGAGAAAATTTGTGATAAAATTCAAAAATCAAATTAGAATATCAAAATTAAGAATTTTGAAAAAAAAATATTATCCTGCAACACTAAAATATTTGCCATGTCAAAGGCATGTTGTGGGTGATAGTATCACCCAAAAAAATTGGGTGATGAATAACATCTTTTTATTTCAAATCGTATCATCATCCTTGTGCCAATTACATTTTTAGATTTCCATGTTATCATTTTTCTAACTTAACTCATTTTTGGTATATTGTGGAGTCCGTATATCTGTCTAATTTGGCTCCAATTTTCATATTTATAAAATTAGATATTCTGGACATTTGGACACTACATTGCGATTATTTGTGCTATTCTAGACACGTTGGTATTCTCAACCTGGTTATTGGATATCAATATATCCTCAGTGTTCGACACGATCGTCTTCGACACGTTGATTATTTATCAAATGTAAATCAAGAAAGTATGTCTAGCTAAGTGTAATTAAATTCATAGAAATTATAACTATATTTTACTATTGTGATTGTAACTCTTGGTTAGACACCCGGTGGTCCGAGTCAAACCCGAGTGCGATCAATCAATTGTGGTGATATGGGGTAATACTAGTTGTACTTGTAGTACCGTTCCTAGACCCGAGATAATGGTTACTTTGGGCAATTTATAAGGGTACATCAAAAAGTGATCAGGGCTAGCCCGGATTGGGGCTATCCCAGGTTTTGGGGGATTTTACTCAGGACATCCCATTTTTTTTATCATAGGGTTGTCCCAAACTCAACCCTCCCCTCCCCCCCAAACCCCAAATTTTAGTTTCATTTTCACATTTCACTCTCTCTTCCAAAATCCTATTTTCTCTCATCTCATTCTTTCTCTTCTCCTCCACCATTTTCTTCCTCCCTAGGCAACATCTTCTTCTTCCTCTTCTCATCTACCATTTTCTCCCTCCCTAAGTAACATACTCTCTCTTTCTTTCCAAAACCCTAATAATTTATTCGATTACATTACAATGTTTATTTCAATTATTTGTAGTCCATTTGAATTAAACCCCAAGTACGTTTGGAGTGGGAAATTACCCATTTGAATTAAACCCAAGTAAACACGATCGAAAAAATCCTGCGTCGACTATGACTGCCTAATTTTTTGGCAGTCCTACAAATTGATAGGACTGCCATAAATAGTGGCAGTCCTACTTCACAGCAAGTGAAAGCAATAACTGCCGTAATTTCTGGCAGTCCTGACTGTATGTAGGACTGCCAAAATTTGTGGCAGTCTTGACTGTATGTAGGACTGCCAGAATTTATGAAAGTCCTTGCTTTGACTTGCTCTGAAGTAGGACTGCCACTATCTCTGGCAGTCCTATCAGTTTGTAGGACTGCCAGAAAATTAGGCAGTCATAATTTGCACTTATTGAACAACAAGTCCGTTATTATTCTTCTTGTTTGGACTTGTTTCTACCAATATTAGGGTTTCTACCAATATTAGGATTTGTACATTATGATGAGCCTTTGGGTGCCATCGAAGTTGAAAATAAGAAAGAAATTAGGGTTTTGATGGAGATAAGATTAGGGTTTTGATGGAGATGATGAGGATGAAAATAGTGGAGAAGAATAAAATGAGAAGAAAACACATCCCATATTTTTGTTGTTCTTGTTGTTGTTGTTGTTGTTCTTCTTCTTGGATGTGTTGAGGAAGAAGAGAAGAGCAAAAATAAAATAATTGACTTTTATACCTATCAATGGGATAGCCCTGATCAAATTTTTCAATGACAAACCTGTAAATAAATCAAACTTTGAAATGTGATAGCCCTGATCACTTTTTGATGTGCCCTTATAAATTGCCTTACTTTGTGTTGTCTAGGAGTACATAATGCTTAACCCCATGACAGTTCATTTTGCATTTATGTTAGGGCATGTACCCTATATCCGACTCATGGTCGGGACGATCATGATGTGCACAAGTACTTGTTGAGTAGGAATTATCATTAGGTGGAGAAGAAGACGACTAAGAACCTGAGTTACTTGTACACATTCTATCATTTGTGATGGACACTAAAAGATCGAAGGGGGGCCGCAGCCTAAACCACGGTCGACGTGTCCCCCTTCAGCCCTCCAGCTAACGTAGGGCCCCTCTCGACGAACAGAGAGCAGGGCTGGTCCTGCGCTCATGGGGGCCAGGACGAACTTTCAAAATAAGGTCCCCATACATAATGTAAAAACTATTATTTAAAAAAATCACTACAACAAAGGATTGAACTTAACACTCCACTTTACTATAACAACTTTGTGTCTAAAAAGGCCCATGGCATATATTAGTTCTATTTTGAGATACAAAATTATTAATATATTTATCTTTAAACTATTTTTTTGACCCTCATGATCCGGATTCTATTTTGATATACAAAATTATTAATATATTTATTTTTAAATTATTTTTTGGGGGCCCTCAAGATTTGTGGGTCCTAGGCGGTCCAGGGCCGGGAGATGCCACGTGGCTGTGGTTCCGGTCTAACTTTTTTGCCTTGGGTCTGTTTAGAACCATTCAAATTATGATGTCCTTCTACTAAAAATAAATAAATATGTACCCTAGCTATGTTTTTTTATTTGGTTTTTTTAAGGGCACCACAAAAATTGCTTGGGGGCAACCCTTACTTGGGGGCAGCCCAAGAAGGTGGAGAATTTGCTAGGGGACTTCCAATTTTTTCTTGGGGGCAGCCCAAACCCCCAAACCCTTCATTTATTCTCATTACTCATTCTACACTCTCTCTCCTCAAAAAGAAAAAAAAAAGAGCTCTCTCCCTCTCCCAAAATCCTAATTTTTTATTCTCCACCACTCCACTCCCAATTCCTCCACTAAGATTTCTTCCACAACATCCGTATATTCGAAGAGATGACACGCAAGTCAAAGCAACCGGAATCTAGGTACGTTCTTCCCTAATTTTTTTAAGAATTTTGTACATTCTATTCAAAACCCTAGAATACTTTTAGTTCTCTAATTTTTTGATAAATTAGGTTTAGAATCTCTTTATGGTTCATGAAAAAAATTTCGAACACAAGAAACCCACATTTTATCTTGAAATCCTAACCCTAGAACACGACAAACGAGCATGTCATTTTTGGCCGTACGGGTTGAATACAGTAGGACTGTAAGGCCTATGGCAGTCCTAATGTAAATCAGGACTGCCACAGTCCTGGCAGTCCTCCTTCACAAGAGGACAGCCAGGACTGTGGCAGTCCTGATTTATATTAGGACTGTCACAGGCCTGGCAGTCCTACTGTAATGAGATATGGGGTGGGTAACTGCATGATTCTCATATGCGGGGGGTAACTGCATGTCCTATTTATGTTGGATTGGTGAGGATGGTGAGTTACGTATTTGTAATTAGACTGAGATTTCCATGTTTGTAGACTTAATTTACTTATATTTTCATTTACAGTCTCAAAAGGTGAAGGAATTGGCCCAGACACTCCGGAGAGGTTGCCAAAGTGACACTAGTGTCGCGGTCGTCAACGAGCTTGATCGCATCGACGGCGTGGTCGAGTTCCCCTTCATGAATAATAGGGAGTCTCGTTCAAAGGCCCGACATGATATGTAGTTGGATGTGGAATGATCATTAGTTGGATGTAATCTGGATGTTTTTGTAAAGATGTTTTTATTGTTTGAAACTTGAAGGATATGTTTGTTGTTTGAAAACTTAAGTTGTTCGGCAGACTTTTGAAGGATATGTAGTTGACACTTATGTTGTTTTTTTGAAGTTCGATATTTTGTCTGATATGTAGTTGTGATTTATGTTGTTATTTATGTACTTGTTGGATATGTAGTTGTCTAATATGTAGTTGTTATTTACGTTTGGAAATTTAAGTTGTTGGCCAATTCCTGATATTCTTGATTTAGTATTAGGACTGCCAACACCCTGGCAGTCCTACACTTATGTAGGACTGCTAGGGTCCTGACAGTCCTAACTGAAACTTGCTCAATCAGGACTGCCAGCACTCTGGCAGTCCTACATAAGTGTAGTCCTATTTGTAAGTCATTGAATTAATATTTGTTTGCGATTATAAAATTTCGGCAAAAGTGCTAAAATTGAGGTCCAAACATCATTTTTTTACGATTCTAAAATTTCGGAAGGCTGTCTAACGGTGAAGCGGTTAATCTCAGTCTCCTCGAAGATACGCTCATTTTGCGACAAACCGGGCATCGTTTCGACCTTCCAATCAAAAGTTATGGCCCTCCAAAGTTTCAACTGACCATAAAATGCACTGGAATGACCATTCTCCGTCTTAATTTACACGGAGAATGGCCATTCTCTGTGTAATTTAGCACGAAGAATGGTCATTCCAGTGTTTTAAATTGTCACGACCCGCACCCATTTTTTCGGATACGAGACGTGTCCAAGCCAACCTACACCGCAGAGTCGACGGTAGAACGCTGTCAAGCCCGTAAGAAATAAATGCTCAAAATATAACATTTGCTGCTCATTCATATTTCTAAATTTTGTTACAAAATTTACAACATTTATAATTAAAAAATACAAGATTTTACGATTAATAAAATTGATACAACTGCTATCTATTTCTAGGTTTCTGTCTGCAAGTACACCCGAATCTCCCAAGCTAAGTGAAGCCACAGCTAACCTAAAAAATAATAGTTTTCAGTCAGGAATGGAATAAGCACACAAACCGACGACAATGCGAGAACACAATAGAATTAACAAGACATGAAAATAACATATGAGATATGAAAACTAGAAAGTACTTATGACATAACACGATGGAGAAGACAAGGAAAACAAATAAAATACAACTACCTATGTGGTGTGAAATATCTGTTTCGACATGTGAACGGCTAGAGGGTAAATCCGGCACCCTGTATGTGTCGTGTGCAGCTGCTATCATGCAAGAATAGATATTTTGGAGATATTTCTGGGTAGTCCATATGTCTACTAAGATATTTCCCCTTTCGACTACTCCGTGCGACGAGCATGTCAACAAGCAGCAAGATATATGCATAAACATGAAATGAAAAGACTACTATGAATCGAAAGCAATCAGAAAGTGCACTTGCCT